>CM063601.1:3293317-3310994 GCA_032356905.1 Salix exigua
TCGACAGAGAATAAAAACCTTGTTTTTTAAGGCCTGTGCCTACCAAAAGATATATGTGATTACTATTTTTATTGCATAGTTTTTTAGTGCTGTATGGTTTCTATTGAAGAAAATGTATATTTGAAGTGTTAGGCTTAGATGGTGTGGTGGTAAGTAAATTTATTTTTATTATCATAATTTCTTTCTTATGAATATATCATTTTAGTTATGCATGTGATAGCCAGGTTTTGTTTGCAATTTAGTCTCAAAATTGACATGGGAACTTCTTATAGTGCTAAAATAATGTAATTATTGGATACTTGACATATAAAAAAGAGAGCAACAAGAAAGAAATAAAAAATATATTCTTATTTAATAAAAAAGAGCTTATTATATTTCAGAAAAATACCTATCTATCTATCTATATATTAATTAAATGTTTAATAATTACAAGTTTAGCATCTTAAATGTTTTCCAATGTCTTGTCATAGGACCAGGATATCGATTTGATGACTTGTTGAATAGTCAATTTAGAGCAGCATATTACCTGGATGGATGCGTGTTAATTAACAATTGTCTGCATAGTTTGTGTATTAATCCAGCCATGTAATTATTAATTATAAATGTTTTTGTCTACACTGAAGTATGAACTACCTGGTTTAATTACAATAATAATAATAATAATAATAATAATAATAATATTATTATTATTATTATTATTATTATTATTATTATTATTGGCAACTGCTTGCTGTCTAATCAAACATTTAAAGACAGTGTGAGAGTTTTATTTGCGTTGTATAATCCAAAATCTCATAACGTTATCAGAGCATCAACCAGCGATTTCTCTCCTTAAGATCCCAAAATCAAGGCATGGATTCTCATGTTTTTTTTTATTATATATATAATTATAAATCATTTTAAAATGTGTATATCAATAATAATTTTTTAAAAAATATATAAAAAAATTTAATCATATATTTATTCTCTTAAATATACTAGGCTGCCTATCATATATATATATATATATAAGCTTTTAAAATCTTTGGAGCCCGAAACTTAATTGATCTTAAGATATCCGGAAGAAAAAACAGAAAAGAAAAAAACTAAACACACTAGAATCATCTTCAACACTACGGACTGTTACGTAAGCTCAACTACCGGTTCTAGTTTCATAAACTTTTACGTAGTCATTAATTTCATGATTCATAAGGGACCGGACATTTATATTAATAATAATAATAATAATAATAATAATAATAATAATAATAAATATCATCACCTTACGTCTGCAATTTGCTCTGCCATAAATGAACAATCTAGGGCACATGGTTGATGTCAGTAACCAGTATTGGGCTCCACGGCCATTTCAAAAAATCTCCACTATTGATTTCTTGGTTGTATTCTCGTACGTGCTATAGGTTCTTGTAATAACACATGCTTTCAAAAAATCACAGGATTGAATGTTTCCTGTCGTCCTTCCTGCGAAGCATCAGAAAGCAAATACAGGCAACAAAACAACTTGGCTTGAGACTGACTCGAGACTTTAATTACAACAGTTTATGCCTTCAAAGTAGATGCAAAAATGCCAATTTAAAATAAAAACAAGTTTTTCTATTAAAAAAAAAAAGAGGAAGATCCCACCCATCTTTAGCTACTTGGTCTCACAAATTCATATCCAGACATAGCAAGAACAAGCTAACACTTCATTATTTGAAGGGAAGGTATCCAGAACCCACTTTCTTGATCCCAAACAAGTTGCGACTAGCTATAGATGATGATAATTATGAATAGCCAAAGTTTTGGGATAGTACATGCAATAAAACATTTACGAATCTTTTTGTCTATTATGAATATTGTACATCTTAATTTTAATTTCAAAAACTTGAGACTACCGGAGATAGATAACACAAACCATAAATACGCAACATAAGGCGAGGGTAAGGAATCTAACAGGAAACACTGCAGATTAAAAATCGATGCTAGCCGGAATTTGGTACACTGAACTCGGGACGAGGATGGCTCTTCATCCTCATCATATGCCTCCTACTAATGGTGATGCTGTTTCTGTCTTTTCTCCTCCTTCATATTGACATCATGCATAATTGGCTTCCGAGGAGTGTAAGATGATAACAAACGGCTTGCGATCTACATATTAGGTTTCGAATTCGAGTCAGGGTGTGTACTCCTTGTAAAAGCCTAGAACAACCGGGGTTTTAATTGTTTACCTGGACCCATAAAATATGTTTTCCAGGAGATAAAGCTTTCCTGACATCCAAAAAAAAAATCATGCATAATTGTCTCTTCGCAAATATTCATCTACATCTCTGACAAGATTTTGCCTGGCCTTGGTGTAATATAGTCTCTGAAGTATGGCACTGCCGGGATAGACTCCCAGAGCCAGGAAACTCCACATTAAAATGGATATAAAGCTTGCCCTTCATGCCTGAGATGACTTGGGGCATTCCTTCATCATTAATTTCTCTGCACTGACCTGAATTCAGAAAGATGTCAAGTGATCAAGAATAAGGAACTAAGAATGAAATTCAAAGAACAAACCAGGTCTTATGATCTCACCAGGATTTGATCTGGTAAGAAGCTGCCGAACATCAAGATGAGGAAGGGCAAACTGATACCCACAAAGAGCCTCTGTTAAACTGAGAGTGCATTTCACAAGGAGATCATCCAATTTCCGTTCAAACTTGGAGTGCTCATTCAATTGCAATACAACATCCCCTGTAATTGTGTCAGGCTGCAAATGACATGATAAAAAATAAGATTTTGTTTAATGCAATTGCCTAAGAGAAAATTCTGTTAAACTATAGACATAATTAGAACAATGCAGAACTAAAAATTATATTAAAGTCCAATGAAAATAATTAAATTGCAGATCAACCCGCTTCGCAAAATTGATTATGAAGTGTCGAAACTGCAACAATGTAGGCATTCAGAAAATTGATAATAAAATGTGCCCATTCAACAGAAAACAAAAATCTCAAGAATGCTGGTTCTTGTAACTCTTAGAAATCAAAATCTTTCCTGAAATATTGGCACACATATAAAAGCAAAAGTCTGTCCACCTGCACTTAGACAAAAAGATTCTAGAAAGAGAGTTTCTTGGATGTTCTATTGTACAAGTCCTCTAAGGCAACCCTCTGAGGGTGCACTCCATCTTCACCTTGTTTCTGCCTTCTTCCTCTCGAGCTGAAACCATGTGCAAAATACAGATACTTGAGAAATTTTATCCAATAGAATTAGTCAATAAAAAGAAAAATGCATCAAGGAGTCTCTCTGTCTCACCGCCAAAACCATATCTATAAAAAATGCATCAAGGAGTCTCTTTCTCACCAATTAGCGATACTTAATCAAGCATGCAGAAAAACACATGCCTGCGCTAAAAAGCTTGCACTTGAATTAACACTCCAATCACTTTCAATTGCCAGTATCTTTTAGCCATCCTAGCTTAAATTTCACAATATTAATGCTCAAGATTAACAAAAAAAAAAAACTCATTGTGCTGCATTCAAAATTAATGCTTTGTTACTAAAAGCGAACAATCTAGCCTTGATTAGCCAAAACTTCACAATATTAACAGAACCAAACCACCTTTTCAGCTCGAAATTCGATGTGCTGCATTCAAAATAACTGCTTTTGTCACTGAATGCAAACAATCTAGCCTCGATTAGCCAAAAAATAACAAAATTATCTCCTTTTAGCTCGAAATTCATTGTGCTGCTTTCAAAATTACTGCATGCAAACAATCTAGCCTTGATTAACCAAAACTAACCATTAACAAAACCCAAACAACAACAAAAAAAACTTTTTTAACTTTCCAGCATCGGAAATCGGAAATTGAGACGAAACGACAAATTTATTACCAAAATGACAGTATATCGATTATCACAAAACAAATATCCAACTAGAATAGATCTAAACAAGAGAAAAAGAAGATTGTAAATAAATTATAAATCACCAGTTAAAGGAAAGAGGCGCTGTCGCTTCGTTTACTTCAGGTAGAGACAGAAAGCGGAGGGAGATGAGCGAAAGAGGGGAGCATTCGTTAGGTCCCTCGCTTAGAGTCGTTTCTTCTGCCTCTTTGCTCTCCTTACGTAGCGCAGAGCTTTTCAACTTATTATTATTATTATTATTATTATTATTAGTATTAGTATTAGTATTTATTGAATGATTTTTTTTAAATATTTAATAATATTATTATCTCAATTATTTATTTATTAATAAAAAATAAAAAATAAAAATATATATTTAATATGTTCATTGACATAAAAAAGAAGCCAAATCATATCGCTAATTTACGGTAGTGAAATTACTATTATATTCTTTAATTTATAAAAATCAATTATTTTGATTTACGGGTTTTTTTTTTCATGACATGTTTTATTGTTAAAACATTATATGTATTTTTTTCAATTTTTGTATCAATAAAAATATGGTTTTGCCCCTGAAATTAGGAGAGAATCATTTGTTGGACAAGAGTATTATAGACATTTCGTTTTCATGAATAGTTAAATAATGATTTTACTCTTGAATTAGGGAGAGAAAAAAAATGACCAACTAGGGTATTTTTGGTGTTATAAAACACTAATTTCCCTTGAAAAAGACAAAAACAAAGGATGACTTTGGGGGTATTTTGGTATTTACATAAGCATTTTTTCACTTTAGGACACGTTTAAGATGTATTTTGGTAATTTTATATTTTCAAATACTTCTTTATTAAAAAATCTTATGAAGCATGTTCTCGATGTCTTAAGGTGTTTTTGGTGTTACTTTTGCTTTTATGGTTGAGGTTTTAAAAAAACAGTTTCATGAAAAATACTTTTAGTTTCGGTACATAACTAAAATTAAAGTATTTGGTTAAAAGTGTGGTTGAGTTTGAGGTTGATGAAAAATAATTTTGTGTGTTTAGTTATCATACTTTTTATATTGCTGTCAACTTGTGAAATTATTTTAAAGACACACACGCATAAATTATTTTAAAATTTTTTATAGATTAATAATCATAACAATAAAATATAGTTCATAATTCAAGTAAATTAGACATTTGTTTTTATTCTCTCATCAAACCACTTATAATTTCATCACTAAATTGATACATGAATGTCTCTACGATCCCTTGCTATTTGATCGAGTGATGCAGAAAAGAATACGACCAATCTCAATATTTTGTATAATATTATGAGATTCCCAAAAGCAAGAGAAACTCTCAAGAAAGTTTGAAATTTTATTGAATAATTCAGTACCCGACCAAAAGGCTTATAATGATATTTAAAGTGAAAACCCTAGCTTTACTCCTTGTTGGACAAGAAATAGGATAATTATTAAAAATTATCAAAAATATCAAAATTGATATAATTGCATAAATTAAAATGATTAGAAATCTTGAGTAAGCCAGAATTGATGGTAGTCGATTCAGACCTGGAAATCAAGAGTTATGACTAAAACAAAAAATTTCTAAAATAGAAAAATGATGATTTCAAGGCCTAAAAGGCAGAATTCAACCAAAAAGGATATACATCATCAACAAAGCTTTTGACTATTGACTGTCATGCCGAAACGCATTAGCTGAGTGAGTTTTGCATCATTCTGACTCAAGGGCAGGACTGCTGAAAAATTTGGTGTATCTACATTTTTTTAAATATATTTTTTTTGAAAAACAAAATCGAACTGGGAGTAACCCAACTAAATGGGTCGGGCCAGTTCAGGTGGGCCAAAATGCCTTACTCTGCTGGACTTGGGTTGGACGAGAGGAGGCTCAGCCCAACAGTTAACATTTAAAAAAGCATAAAACGGTGCATTGCACTATTTATCATTAATTAATTCACACAATTACTGTTCATATAGCACATGAACAATAACATGGTTGATGATGATAAGAGGCTCGACTATTGATATCGATGGATAGAAGAAATTGAGGCGGTTCTCTCCTATGGTGGTGATGTCATAAATGGTGGACTGTGGTGGGCGACGGTAGTGTTGGAAGGTTGGTGTTGTTACTGCTACAGCAATTGCTGCCTAAGAGAAGATTAAACGGTGCAAGTGCTGAAGGTAAAGAGGAGAGGTTGACAGTGCTGAAGGAGCAACTGATGGTGCTCATCGGTGACTACTAAGGAGAGAGAGAGTTACACCCATGACTATGGTGGTGACGTCATAAATGGTGGGCTGTGGTGGGTGGCAGCGGTGTTGGAAGGTTGTTGTTGTTACTGGTGCAACAATTGTTGTTGTGAGAGAAGACTAAATGGTGCAGGTGTTGAAGGTGAAGAGGAGAGGTTAACAGTGTTGAAGGAGCAACTGGTGGTGCTCATTGGTGACTACTAAGGAGAGAGAGAGAGAGTTGCATCCATGACTGTTTTTGCGAGAAAAAGTTGCAACCGAAAGAGGAGAGAGAGCTTCTAGTGATCCTCCGTCACCAAGGTTGGTTGTTGATCGGTGGTTGTGCTATTGTCTTCTTCCTCTCAGCTTTGGTTGTTCCATCCATGGTTATGCCATCCATGGTTGACTGTCTTATTCATGGCTTTTTGGTGGTGAAGTAGTCACTGTAATGGCTTCATACATGTAAATTAAAACGCAGAAAAAAAATGAATTTTCTACTTATTAAGAAAAGCAGTTTCGATCAATATTTGTTGTAGGACCTATAGCAATTTAATCTACTTTTTATCGTTATCAAACAGTATAAAATGGCTTTTTACTCAAAATGCAGGTTAAATCGCATTACTAAACGACCACTTAATGGTTTGGAGTCATCTGTGTCAAATAGATGGTGCATGACACTTTGTTCAGTGGCTAAAAATAGTCAATTGTTGTCTCATCATATTAGCCATCATGTTCTCTTTCCCATGGTGGTGCACGTGTCGGTACATGAAAAGTTGTCGGCAGTCGATTGTTTGGTTTTTTTTTCTTCTCTCTCCTTCAACCTAACATCCATACAAGTCCTTTGTGTTTTTTAATTTGTACATTTCATTCCTTGTCTTGTAATTTTTTATTTCATCCTAATTTCATTTATAGGGGTTTTGATTTGTTTTAATTTTGTCCTTCAAATAAAAATGGTCATATGTTTTGTTTCTCATTTCAATCCTTATTCTTTTAATTTTTTTAATTTTATTTTAATTCCTGTAATAGTTTTAGTCATTCTAGAGTACTCTCTATTTTTGTTCATATTTATGTGTCTATCTTCTTAGTTTTGATTTTTAATTATGATCATTTTTCCTTTTATTGAGGTTTTATTTGTTTTCAATTTAGTTATTTAATTTTAAATTGTGTAGATAATCTTTTTAAAATTGGTAGTTCTTTTGATTTTCTATTTTTTTCCCTTTGTTTTTTTTTTGAATTTTTGTTTTTCAAATCAAATGTTTTTTTAATACTAATAATATTTGATTTAATTTTTAATTTTTTTATTTACTATTTTGTTAAAATTTTTATGTTTATTTTATCTTATTATTCATAATAGTTGTATGATTTTCATTGTTTAGACAATATTATTATTATTATTATTATTATTATTATTATTATTATTGCCCGTGGTGAGGGGAGAGGTCACTAATAGTGACTTTGAAACACTAAGATACGATAAAAACACATCGTTCTATTTTAATAACACAATAATACTGAACAATGTGTCAAAACTCTCTCTATCTCTTTAGTGTTTATTTCTACTATCTCCCACACTAATTAATCTTAACTGAATTTTCTATTTATACACAAAAAATTTTTTTAGATAAAATAGACTTTTAATGCATGAATATAAATAGTATATGGATATGAAAGAGGCCGGCGGCTGTAGTCGGTGACTGTTACTAGCTTTAGTTTGTGGGCGTAGTTAGTGGTGGTGAGTGATTGCCTTTCTTTATCTTTGCAAATTGAGTTTACATCAATAAATTATTTTTTTTGTATTTTTCAAAAATATTTTAATTAAAAAGATAAAAAAAACTAAGTAACATCATCAATGATGTAATAGCTACTCGTAAGACTAGTATTTTATTCAAGTAATAAAAAAAATTCTTCAGCTGGTCTGTATTGACTGCCAGCCACGAAAGTTCGGGTTTGGTGAAAATTTGAAGTCCGTGGGGTGGTGGAGAAAATTAGTATTATATCAATTATTTTAAGCGAAATTATTATAAAGAAAGCTATATGCTTTTTGATAAATTTATTAAGCCTGCTTACGTCGAAGCGCATGACAAGATTAATTGATTAATTTAAATTGACTGGAATCAATTTAAAATAGTTTCACTTCATACCTCATTGAAAAAATAATTTTTTTTTGTGTGCACTGGGGTTCGAAGAAAGTGTACTATATTTATTTATTATTATATTTTTATAACTGAGGTGTTCGGGCTGAGTGCACCACAATTAAATCTCCGGGTTCACATAATATGTGCAAGTCCAATATACTAAAAAGGTTTAAACCTGAGATGGTAGAAAGACAATTCTCATAGTATACTGTATTTATTATTTAATTTGAATATAGAGGGAAAAAGGAAGAAAGTTAGAATTTTGGAGACCGATAGATTGGGTACAGTTGACTGGAGGGTCAAGGATTCAATCAATCATCTAGTCAATTGATTGAAGCTTATCTTGTAATTTTTTGTTTTTTAACTTAGAGATGCTTATGGTGTATTTCAAATTATTTGTTTGTTTAAAAATATATTAAAATAATATATATTTTTTATTTTTTAAAAATTATTTTTTGATATTAACACATGAAAATATTTAAAAATAATAAATTATTTTAATTTAAAATGAAAATAAATCTTGATAAAATAGACTTTTATGAATAACATATGCATATGAAAGAGGCTGGCGGCTGCAGTCAGTGTGGGCATAGTTAGTGGTTGTTAGTGGTTGCTTTTCTCTATCTTTGTAAATTGAGTTTACACCAATAAATTCTTTTCTTTGTATTTTTTTCAAAAATATTTTAATTAAAAAAATAAAAAAAAATAAGTAACATCACTAGTATTTTATTCAAGGAATAAAAAAACATTTTCCAGACCAGCCACGAAACTTCTTGTTGGTTTTGGTGAAAATTTGAAGTCCGTGGGGGTGGTGGAGAAAATTAGTATTATAAAGAAAGTTATATGCTTTTTGATAAATTTATTAAGCCTGCTTACGTCTTAGCACAGGACAAGATTAATTGATGAATTTAAATTGACTTGAATCAATTTAAAATAGTTTCATTTCAACCCTAATTGAAAAAATATTTTTTTTTATGTGCATTGGGTTCCAAGAAAGTGTACTATATTTATTATTTAATTTGAATCTAGAAGGAAAAAGAAAGTATATTAAAATAATAATTATTTATTTTTTAAAAATATTTTTGATATTAATACATGAAAATAAAAATATTTTAATGCATTTTTAAAAAACAAATGCAACCCACACTCAAAAAACAACATTTTACCAGTATAGTTGACTGGAGGGCCAGGGATGCAATCAATTATCTAATCAATTGATTGAAGCTTATCTTGTAATTTTATGTTTGTTAACTAGAGACGTGTTTTTAAAATTAGTTTTTATTTAAAAGTATATTAAAATAATATTTATTTATTTTTTAAAATTATTTTTGATATTATCACATGAAAATAAAAATTATTTTAAAATATTAAAATTTTTTAATTTAAAATATATATATTTTAAAAAATCTGTTTGCCAACAAGAATTTAAACAAAAAGATTCTAAAATGGTCAAGTCATGGTCTTTTTTTTTCTACTCCCATATGATTTTACAAGTCTAATGTCTACATCTGTCGATATTCTATATAAGTAGACTCTAGCGGGAATGCTATGCCATCACTAGTTTAGTTTGCTCAGCCTTTGGTTCAGGCTGTGTCTAAATAACCACTCTAGCCCGAGTCACATTACGTATCCTGCAATGGAGAACAATAGAGAGTCACATGGTATGCTTTGGAACTCTTTGCTTTCAGTGCGTTGCCAGTGATCTGTCATGTATACCATGACCTCCGAAAGTTGATCTATCATTCAAGAATTCTGATATGCATGCAGCTGGTTTCTCGTTAATCATAGCTGAGTTTCATTTTCTTTTTCAGGAATCACAGTAACCAGTAGAGATCTACCTCCAGCGCATTTTACACTTAAGATAGAGTCATTCTCCTTACTTCGGGATACAGGAGAAACGTATGAATCTGATGTTTTTGAAGCCAGAGGCTACAAATGGTTTGTTAATTCTCACCACCTTCCTTTGACTAATTTTGATTCTACATATGAATAATAAATGTTCAGTTAAAAGACAATGAGGCTCTTCATCAACACATAATTGTTCTTGTTTCCAGGAGGTTGTGTCTTAACCCTAGTGGAAAACGCTTTGTTTCCCTTCACCTGAAACTAGAAAAGACAAGCAATTTTGTTGATCAGTGGGTGGTCGACGCCGAATTCAAAATGTTTGTGTATAATCAAATAGATAAGAAATATTTGACTATCCAAGGTAGATGCTCTTATGAATAAGATGCTCAACACTGCAATTTGATTTTTATTTTCTGGTCTTTGTGCTCATGAATTTACCATGAGAACCTCTGTTTTGTAGATACGAATAATCCAGTAAGACGTTTTCATGAGACGCGGAAAAAGAGGGGTTTCGATCAATTTCTTTCCCTTGAAACATTCAGAGACTCTTCTAAAGGATACCTTGTAAATGACAGATGTGTTTTTGGAGCTGAGGTTTTTGTTATCAAACCAACTCGAAGATCGGAATCACTTTCTATTATTGAAAGACCTGCGAACGGTTTTTCAAATTGGAATATTCATTCTTTCTCTAAATTAGATAACAACTCCTTTTTATGCAAAGTCTTTACTGCCGGAGGCAGAAGTTGGTATGCTGTCTCATAATCTAAAACTTTTCCATTTCAGAACCTTTCTTGAGTTTTCTTGTTAATTTTTGCTCTACAAATTGTTTCAGGCAAATAAGAGTTCATCCCGGAGGATATGCTAAAGGAAAGGGAAATTCACTAACTATATTACTGGATCTAGTTGATCGTGATAAACTTCCTCCAAAGAAAGCTATCTGGGCAGAGTACAAGCTACGAGTTTTGGATCAACGCCGTGACAAGCATGTCGAAAAAACTTGTAAACCGCCCCATAAGACAGTCTTATATTTATTAATATAACATGTTCTCCCTACCAATTGATGCCCATTGATTGTTTTTTTGAGCTCTATGACTGCATGGTGAACATAATAGGCATGAGAAGTTTTCATGGTTGCCAGATTTGGTTATTTGACTTCTTATCGGCTCAAGTTTCTAATTTTCTTTTCTCGCAGTTCGACACTGGTTCACCTCCTCCAGTCTTCAATGTGGTTTCCACAAGTTCATGCCACTGGGAGATCTCCAAGTCTCGAAGAGCTATCTTTTGAATGACACTCTAATTGTTGAAGCTGAATTTCTTACCTTGTCCGTGTCCAAGAGTTTCCAGTGAAAATTGCATCGATGAGCTCTGCCAATCGATCTGTTATCTCAAGAATAATTAATAAATCCTGATGAGGATACGCCATATTATGTAATGAACGTCGCCCGTCTGGATTTTCTTCTCGTCGTTATCTTCTTCGAGTTAGATGAATTGTGCTTCTTTATTAATTATGTAATGGACGTCGCCCGTCTTGATTTTCTTCTCGTCGTTATCTTCTTTATTAATTATTTCTCTTCAAATAGTTCTTCTTTCATTGCAAATCAATTCTCCAGGTCATTAAGTCTTGGAAGTATTTTAGTTTGAAGATTTTATTCCAGATCGAGAACAGGGGCAATTATAGCCATTAGTTTTGTGTGTGGCCCCGCACCACCCCATTTAAATTGGAGCTGCCATTGTAGAGTCAAAAAGAAAAAAAAGAGAGAAAAAGGTTTTTGAACCAAAAAGAGATGGAGAAAACCGAGAGAACTCTTTTGTTTTTTCAAGTTCTGTTTCAAAAGTCCACAAGGAAAACCGAGAGAAAGAAAGAATTAGAGGCAGCTGAACATACTGTCTATTTTCTATTTTCTTTGATTTACAGATGAATCGAGATTTGGAGAGGAACTTTTAAATATATTATTTTTTATTTTAAACAGTTGGATTGGAGATTGATTCCGAATAACTTGATCATTTCGATAGAAAATGGGGTGTCAATATGTGAGTCTTTTTCAAATTTTATTCTCTTTAATTTTATTGTATTTCAAGAATAACTTATTCTTAATGATATATATATATATATATATATATATATATATATATATATATATATATATATTGTAGCTCTTAATGGAATTTGAGGAAATATATTATGAACCTATTATTTGTGATAGTGGAAGTTTTAAGTAGACTACGGTCACGTGGTTTTTCCACATTGAGTTTTCCACATAAAAATCTTGGTGTTTATTTGTGTGATTATTTATATTATCTTATTAATTATTTGATCCCATTATTTGATTACACGCACAAAAAAAAATGATTGGGACTTAAATGTAATCTGCTAAATTAGTGCCATGTTGTTTTAGTTCTTTTCCCAATAATTAATAGGTTTTACAAGTTTAAAAATAAAATATAATATTTATACATGTAAAATTTGATATAATAAAATATATCAACACTCCCTATTATAGTAATAACAATATCAAAAACTTAACATCTAAAAATATCATTACTATTATTGTTAAAGCAATAAAAATTATTAAATTATCACGAGAGAAAAAAACTTAAAAACATTAACAAAAGATAAAACATGAAAAAAATACAGAAATTATTATTATTATTATTATTATTATTGCGTTAATGATGAGGGGAAAACTCAATCAAAGAATAATAAAAAAACCTAAAAACTTTAACAAAAGAGCAAACAAAAAATAAAAAAATGATAAAAAAATAAAAATAATTAGCTAAAAAATCATGCATAATTGGTTTCCAGATAATTATACTTACACTTAATTAAATCCTTTAATTGGATCCTAAATTAATTCTCAAATATAATTATACTTTTAAATTGGTCAATGATTAAATAAAATTAGCCCATAAAAATATAATTATATATCTCGACTTAATTTTTATACAAATTTATCCGATGATAAATTATTTTTACCTTAAATCTGTATTTTCCTCTATTTTTGGGGATGAAAAAGACACAATTAGACTCTGAAAACAACCAAAAATTCCACATTGATTTTTCTTCCAACACCGACCTCTTTTATTTTATTTTTACTATTTTTTGATAGAATTTGGGAGTAACTCAAAAATTGGGTCATGACAATGGTGGTGGTAAGTGAATTTATTTTTATTATCATAATTTCTTATGAATATATCATTTTAGATATGCATGTTAGCTTAAGTTTTGTTTGAAATTTAGGGTGTGTTTGGCATTGCTTTTGCTTTTGCGATTGCGGTTGAAAAAAAGCAGTTTCAAAAAAAACGCTTTTAGTGTATTGCAAAATAAGCAGTCAAGTGTTTGGTTAAAACTGTGGTTGAGTTGGAGGTTGAAAAAAAAAGCAGATTTGGGTGTTTGGTTACCAAGTTTTTCATATTGCTTTTAACTTGTGAAATTACATTAAAATAATATATATATATATATATATATATATATATATATAATTTTTGTAAATTTAATAATTTTTGATATCAACACATCAAATTTATCTAAAAATACAAAAACAATTAATTTAAAATAAAAAATAAAAAAAATTCATTTTTTTTCAAAAACCTCTCCCAAACACCCCTTTAGAATCACACTCAATTAAAAGTTGAACGAATAATAAAGATGAGATTGTGTTAACGTTAAGATTGCGTTAACTTTATTACGATAATTATTATTATTATTAATGAATTTAATTTGCATATGTCATTTTTTATAGGAATTTGACTACATTAAATTGAATAATCAAATTTAGAGAAAACATGATTTAATGGTTTTACTGAAATAAAAAACAATCCAACTAACGTATATGAGAGAAAGAAAAACAAAATATATGGAAAATAATAGCTTGAAAAATAATAATAAAATTAAAGATGGAAAATTCTGAATAGTAATAAAGAAAAACCCCAATACCTTTCGTGCTTATTTCACATTTTGTTTTAAAAGTATTTTAAAAAAAATAAAATTTTTTATTGTTTTAAAATTGATATTAAAATTATTTTTTAAAAAAATAAAAAATAATATTATAATATATTTTTAAATAAAACTGATTTTTAAAAAATAAAAAAGTATTATTTTGATGTATTTCGGCACGATAAACACTTTGAAACGCAATCGCAATCGCAATCGAAAAGCATCAATTTCCAACTTTTTTAATAGACGTTTTGGATATAATTTGGTGTGGATCCCACACAAAAAGCGTTTTTGTTAACAAAACACCAAATTACAGTGCGATCTTGCGAATCGCAGATCGCAAACGCCTTCTTAGTAAATATAAAGAAAGAAGAAAATAAAGAAAGAAGTTCGTGGGTCCATGACATAAAGGGTATACAGTTCATCAAACTTGTTGCCCATGTGTAGAAATTCATATAATAATGCATGCTTTCTTGAAGCCCCTCTTGGCTTGTTCTCCGTGTCAAATTATACATCTAAAGAATTGTTTTCATGACTCGTCCTTTTCCATTTCTCATACAAAATGTGCATGCACCACATTTTGCCTCCTGTATTTCTTAACCTTCCCTTCTACATCTTAAGAAATTAATAATGGCAGCTTACTGTGCCCTAATCTACAAGGGTATGAATATTCGCCAATGGACCCCTTAAACGGCTCCTCTTTGTTTCACCCTAACTCTCTTCTCGGTCATTAAGAATTTTTTTCTAGTGTAATCATGCATTTTTTCGAGGAAGAGATGGGCACTGTTTTAGCAACATTACTTTGCCTAGAAACACCACTATCATTTGCATCACCTGTATGTCTGTAAGGCCACGTACTTAAGACCGAGTCTCTTCTCTCGATTACAAGTGCTAGGAGGAAATTCTTTCCTCAGCCTTGATTTGATTCAAAGTTCAAAATCCAGAAATATTCTCACAACTATAAGCGTTAGATCCATAAATATTCTATCAAATATGGGTGTTGAATCCTTAAATATTCTTCTAAGTATGAGTACTGTAATCATAGTGTTCTCCAAAAACAAGCTCTGCACAAGACCTCTGGTATAATGAAAAAGCAACATGGTGATAAAATAATTATATTATATAAAAAATATGGTGTACATGAATGAAGAATACATATGCGCATTTACAGAAAGGTATAAAAATTCAGTCTAACATCCTCCCAAGGGTTGAGACTGGATGGGAGGTTGCACAGAAATCCACCTGTATTCCCCATAAAACATGTTGGATATTACATATATCTAAAAGGCATCAGTGGTTGTTTACTGTAGATTACTGTTCACTGACAATTTTTCCTTCCTCCTTCTCATGTGTATGTGCTCTTTGATGTTTTTTTTTTTTTCGGGTTTTCTATTTCTATTTTTTTTACTTTATATTTTTCTCTTTTTCTTTCATTGTATTCTTACTTTTTTTTATAATTATTTTTTTCCTTTTTTTTCTCTTTCTTGCCATTTTTTTATTGTGTTTTTTCTAACTGTTTTTTTCATATTTTCCCATAAAACAATTTCTGGTTATATATTTTTTTCTTTTTTGACTTATATTTATGATTATTTTTTTCCTTTTTTTTCTTGCCTTTTTTTATTATTGTGTTTTTTCTAATTATTGTTTTCATATTTTCCCATAAAATATTTTTTTCTGGTTATATTTTTTTTCTTTTTCGACTTATATATATTTATTTGTTATTTATTATAATTATATAAGTTTTGATTTGTTTCAATTTTGTCATTTGAAAGTTATTTATTATAATTATATAAATTTTGATTTGTTTCAATTTTGTCCTTTAATTTAATAATAATAATAATATTAATAATAATAATAATAATAATATTAATAATAATAATATCCGTATAATTTAATAATTTTAATTGTTTTTACAAAAATGGCAATGATATTTATTTATTTTTGTTAAAGTTTCTAGGATATTCTTAGTCTTTCATTAATAATAATAATAATAATAATAATAATAATAATTTAATTATTTTTCTTGCTTACTCTTTTGTTAATGTTTTTTCTCCGTATAATTTAATAATTTTTATTGTTTTGACAGTAATGGCAATGATATTTATTTATTTTTCAGTCTTTCATTAATTATATGTTCTAATATTTATTGGATATTATCTCATAGGAATATATATAAGGAGAAGAAAACATAACCTAGGATTTTTTGAATAAAAAAAATTAATATCGGTATTCTTAAATACATTTAATATAATCATACAATTAATAAATCGGGTAACACAAAAAAATTGCCTTCAAATTTTAATTTTGTACTTAACACAATAATAATAATAATAATAATAATAATTTAATTATTTTTCTTGCTTACTCTTTTGTTACTGTTTTTTCTCCGTATAATTTAATAATTTTTATTATTTTAACAGTAATGGCAATTATATTTATTTTTTTTGTTAAAGTTTCTAGGATATTTTTAATCTTTCATTAATTATATGTTCTGATATTTATTGGATATTATCTCATACGAATATATATAGGGATAAAAAAACATGACCTTGGATTTTTTGAATAAAAAAAATTAATATCAGTATTCTTAAATACATTTACTATAATCATATAATGAATAAATCGGATAACATAAAAAAAATTGTCTTCGAATTTTAATTTTATACTTAACACCATAACAACAATAATAATAATGATAATAATAATTTAATTGTTTTTCTTGCTTACTCTTTTGTTATTGTTTTTTTCTCTCCATATAATCTAATAATTTTTATTGTTTTGACAGTGATGACAATGATATTTTTTTTTTAATTTTCTAGGATAATTTTAGTATTTCATTAATTATATGTTCTAATATTTATTGGATGTTATCTCATATGAATATATATATATATATATATATATATATATAGGGAAAAGAAAACATGACCTACGTTTTTTGGAATAAAAAAAATTAATATCATTTTAAAATTAATATTGAAATTTGGTACTCTTTTGTTTAGATTTATTTCTTAAAAACAAATTTATAATATTTTCATTTTTAATATTTTAAATATAATATTGCTGGGGAAAAGATAAACTAAAAAAAAATACAGATTTACGTAGGTTATCTGCAATTACAAAATATACGCGTCACTTTCCATTTTGATTGCATAAATTTTATCAATTATAATTATACTAAATAAATATTAAACTAATAAAATACAATACATGTAAAAACATTAAATTTTCTATATAGATAAAAAAAAACCGCCGCATCGCGCGGGTATACCGCTCGTGGCTAATAAATCTTGTCTTCCACCATCTTGAACAAAGTTGCCAACCCCTTGAAAAATTATTGGAAGATTAGGAAAGTCCTTTAGAGCCTCTAACTTTACCTCGAAAAACTAGGTTTCTTGTCTATGATCAACAAGCCCAACTGCAGATTTAAGATGCTAGCTCTTACCTTAGACAAACCATAACACACGAACACTTGAATTAACAGTAATAAATTGTAATTTCTGGGATTATTAGTTATAATCTATTTATTAAATTACGGATTTAATGGATTTTTGACGAATCAAAATGAAGGCAGGCACCTTCCCGCACATGATGGCTCACTTGGTATAATATAGGAACCGCGTTAAGGAATTGTTCTTTTCTCTTTTAACTCTTTTTAAAGGCTTCAATCCTGATG
>CM063601.1:3311494-3666673 GCA_032356905.1 Salix exigua
ATCTTTCAACCATCGATATAAGATCTAATCAGTTTAGAATTTGAGTCATCCAACTACTAAATTGTTAGATTGGATAAGTTAATCCAAATTTATCAGATTGACTCGGGTATATTGTGTTTTTTATAAAAATAATTTTGTTTTGAACACATATCTATCCAAGTTTCACTTGGATTTCATCGAAATCATGGATTGACATATCAAATCACCTAAATTTTACTGAATTAACTATGTAAATGATTTAGAAACCCTATCCCGTCCAGAGATAGTTTCATCAGCGTTAGAATCTGTAAATGCTAAAAATAGACTATCTAATGACTATAATTGCCCCTGTTCTCGATCTGGAATAAAATCTTCACGCTAAAATACTTCCAGGACTTAATGACCTGGAGAATTGACTTCCAATGAAATAAGAACCATTTGAAGAGAAGTTTTATTGTATTGGAGAAATAATTAATAAAGCACAATATTATTCATCTAACTCGAAGAAGATCAGGACGGGCGACGTCCATTACATAATATGGCGTATCCTCATTAGGATTTATTGATTATTCTAGAGATATCAGATTGGCAGAGCTCATCGATGCAAATTATAAGACAATCGTCGCCATGAAAATGGTGCAATTTTCATGGGAAGTGCCTGGACACCGACAAGGTAAGAAATTCAACTTCAACAATTAGAGTGTCATTCAACAGATAGCCCTTCGAGACTTGTTGGAGATCTCCCAGTGGCATGAACTTGTAGAAACCATATGGAAGACTGGAGGAGGTGAACCAATGTCGAACTGCAAGAAAAGAAAATTAGAAACTTGAGCCAACAAGAAGTCAAATAACCAAATGCGGCAACCATGAAAACGTTTCATGCCTATACGTTCACCATGCAGTCATAGAGCTCAAAAAAATAATCCATGCGCATCAATTGGGATTCTTAAAGTAGGGAGAACATGTTATATTAATAAATAAGATGGTCTTATGGGGCGGTTTACCAGTTTTTTCGACATGTTTGTCACGGCGTTGATCCATAACTCGTAGCTTGTATTCTGCCCAAATAGCTTTCCCGGGAGGAAGTTTATCACCATCAGCTAGTCCCAGGAATACAGATAGTGAATTTCCCTTTTCTTCACCATGTCCTCCTGGATGAACATCTATTTTCCTGAAACAATTTGGAGATATTGCCAAAATTAACAAGAAAACGCAAGAAAGGTTATGAAATAGAAAAAAATTAGATTATGATCAAACAGCATACCAACTTCTGCCTCCGGCAGTAAAGGTTTTGTATAAAGTAGAGTTCTTATCTAATTTAGAGAAATTTGGAATCTTCCATGTTGAAAAACCGTTTGCAGGTTTTTTTTATCATAGAAAGTATTTCACGTTTTCCAGTTGGTTTGATGACAAAAACCTCAGCTCCAAAAACACAGCAGTCCTTGACGAGGTATCCTTTAGAAGAGTCTCTGAAGGTTTCAAGGGGAAGAAATTGATGGAAACACCATTTGGTGTTATTCTCATCAAAACGTTTTACTGGATGATTCTTATCTACAAAACGGTAGATCCCAGAGTAAACTAATGAATACAAATTAAGACAAGAAAATAAAAACCAAATTGCAGCCTCGTTGACCATATTTTCAATAAAAGAATCTACCTTGGACAGTCAAATACTTTTTATTTATGTGATCAAACACAAACAATTTGAATTCGGCGTTGACCTCCCACGCACCACGAAGATTGCTTGTCTTTTCTAGTTTCAGGTAAAGGGAAACAAAGCGTTTTCCAGTAGGGTTAAGACACAACCTCCTGGAAACAAGAAAAATTATGTGTTGATGAAGAGCCTAGTTGTTTTTTAACTGAACATTTATATTCCACGTGTAGAATCAGGAATCAGTCAAAGGAAAGGCTGTGAGGATTAACAGACCATTTGTAGCCTCCGGCTTCAAAAACATCAGATTCATACTTTTCGACTCCTGTATTTCGAAGTAGGGAGAATGACTCTATCTCAAGTGAGAAATGCACTGGAGGTAGATCCCGTTTGGTTCCTGCGACTCCTGAAAAAGAAAAAGAAACATTTTGCAGGCTGAAAACTCAGCCATGATCATTAACGAGAAACCGGCGGCATGCATATATATCAGAGTCCACAGGGTCAACTTCTGGAGGTCACTAGCAACGCATGCAGTACTGAAAGAAAAGAGTTCCAAAATATGAATAAGAAGCATACCATGTTCGCCGGAGCTCTTCTTTTGCTGTGCCTTCTTCTTTTGCTGTGCCTTTTTCTTATGCTGTAACTTTTTCTTATTCTTCATTGCAGAATACGTAATGTGACTCGGGGCTAAAGTGAATAATTAGACACAGAGCCTGAACCAAAGGATGAGCAAACTTAATTGGAGATAGCATTGCCTGCTTGCTAGAGTTTACTTATATAGAAAATCGACAGATGTAGACGTTAGACTTGTAAAATGATTTGCTTGGAAATCATGACAGTTAAAAAAAGAACATGACTCATTTTAAAGCCAACCGGATCCAAGTTTACCGGGATAATATAGCGTTTAAAATTATGCAGTCTTTTTCTTTCTTTTTTTAGAATATGATGTGATGATATAAAAATAATTTTTAAAATATCATTCATTTTGATGTAGCAATAAGCTTAGATCAATTGATTAGATAATTGACTTTGCAACCCTGGCCTTCCAGTCAACTGCAACTTACCTGTATCCGTTGGATTTGTAAACTTCTAACCTGCTTCCTTTTTTCCTCCTGAAAATAAAATAATAAATAAATAAATAAATTTTTAATTAGGCTTGAAATGACACTATTTTAAATTGGTTCAATTTGATTTAAATTAATCAATTAATCCTGTTCTGAGCTTCGATGTAACCAGGCTTAATAAATTTGACTGAAACATACAGATTACCTGATAATAATTTCCCTGAAAATAATTGATAAAATATTAATTTTCTCCACCACCCACCCAACTCAGCACAGGATGTACTAGTCCGAACCAAAGAACCCCCACGGACTTCAAATTTTTCAGCCAAACCCAACGAGAACTTTCGTGGCAGTTTTCAAAATCATGGCCGGACGTGAAGACTGACCTGCTGCCGGAGAAATATTTTTTAAACCAGTAAAATGATTTTTCCAGCACACCGGTGACTGCTGTTTGTATTCCATTACATAGAGAGGGTGTACATTCTATAATTATATTAAGTCGTTACACCATTCATCTTCGTTTCCTTGATCTTCTCTTGTGGGGTTTACATCCTTGATTCTCTTTGTTTCTGTAGATGAGGTGGTGTTACTGCTAACAGATTGTTAAATAATAATTATTATGTTGACTTATTTAGTCTTATTCATTAAGAATAGAATACTATTTTATGTTTAACCTATATATAATTTATTTTGTAATTAGGTTAAATAAAGGACTCACAATTTTTGCTTTTTTTTTAATGATTTTACTCTTAGTTATTTTAAAACAGATAATATGTTGTTACTTAATTTTTTACTTTTTTACTATGTATATACACGAAAGAGAAAAACACAAAAATTTCCGAACCATTCCCCCTAGAAAAAAAAACTCGAGCCCTTAAAAGCTATCTTTTTCTTTCCTCCAGTCGCCAGCCTCCCCAGTTCCTCCTTCCTCACTGCTCCGCCCAACAGCCGGTGAGCAGTTCCCTTCTCCTACAGCTGCAGCTTCCGCCCCCATTCCTACTCCAGCCATCAGTTTCTTTCCCTCCATTTCTCTCATGTCAGTCTCCTTCACTGTCACCACCCACAGCAGCTCCTCCTCCCTCTCCTGTTCCCCTCCTCCCTAAAACCCCTCATCAGCAACACCACAGCCGTCCCTCACAGCCAACCTCTTTACCAGTGTAGATCCTCCCCCCAAACAACCAACAGCCTTTCACTAAAACCATTTCAACCGAGACCCCCAGCACAGATGTTCCAGCTCTGCATAAACTTAATCATGATTAATTAACAAGTCATTTTAAGTTCCAGTTGAAACAAGTTCACATGGTTCTAGAGATTAATTAATGAATCATTAATATTAAAGTCAACCGGAGCCAAGTCTACACGGATATAGTATAGATTTTTAGATATACCGGTTGAGAACCGGTGAATTGAATCGATTAGACTCGGGGCTAGCGGTCCAACCTCAAATGACAGGGCTCTCGGCCCATCAGGCCTAGCCAGCCCACCAAGAAAAAATATATAAAATATAAAATTTGAATAAATTATTTTTTAAAAAAAATTAAAATAAAAAATATATTTACTTTCGTGCATATGACCAATACGCTTTGAAAATTCTTTTCCAAAAACAATATTAAAAGTTTAAAGAAAAATACATTTTAGCATGGATTTCATAAACTCAAAATAAAATCATTTTTTTGTATTTTTTTAGACTCTACACCATGTTTGTAAGAACCAAAAGATATTTTTTTTTTTGAAATTTATATTATTCATTGTTAATATTTAAAATAAAAAAATAATTAAAAGACCAATATCAATAACATTAAATAAAACAAATATAAGAAAAATAATAATTCCTGCCTTGGCGGTTAGTTCACACCCAAAGTGTCATTGAATAAATGAATTTGATCTCCTAGCCCAAATCAATGGCCTAAATGGCAGACGAGGCCCAAATTGATAATGGGCCGCACAATGAAGCATATGGGCCACAACAAGTACTTGAAAAACCTTTTTTTCTTCTCTTGTACAGCTCTGTTTTATGCTCGTATTCTGATAATCTAAATTTAAGTTTTAATCAGACTAGGCTAAGCTCTCATCAACGTCATGTTTTGATGTGGAGAGCTTGTTCTGGATGAATTAGAAAGAAAAAAAGAGACTCTATCGATCTTTCTAGCTGTAAATAAATAAATAAATATGCGTAAGTTTATTAGTTTAACAAAATACAAAGACTGATTTTGGTGTATTTATACAGAGTTGATTTTGAAAGCATCAATACATACAAAATATAAGATGGCCAAGAATCATCTGTTGTTTATCTGATTCAGAGAAATCTTTGATCTTCCACGATAAAGAATCATTAGCAGGTTTCATAACCACAGAGAGTATTCCCATTTTCTAAGTTGGTTTGATAACAGAAATCATAGCTCCATTAGAAGCATCGATGAATGTTTCAAGGGAAAGTGATGGTTATTTATGTTTCTTGAATTGCTGAAGATTGTTCTTCTATTGAACATCAAAGCATCTATTTATAAAATATGAATGAAACTGAATCGTAAGAAAATCTCCTTGCATGTCAGATCTTTCTGCTACATAAAAGAACTGGCTGTAGCAACGAATAACCTGGTTTGTTCTTTGAATTTCATTCTTAGTCCCTTATTCTTGATCACTTGACATCTTTCTGAATTCAGATCAGTGCAGAGAAATTAATGATGAAGGAATGTCCCACGTCATCTCATGCCCTTCATGAAGGGCAAGTTTTAATTTATATCCATTTTAATGTGGAGTTTCCTGGCTCTGGGAGTCTATCCCCTCAGCAATGCCATACTTCAGAGACTATATCACACCAAGGCCAGGCAAAATCTTGTCAGAGATGCAGATGAATATTTGAGAAGAGACAATTATGCATGAATTTTTTTTTGGATGTCAGGAAAGCTTTATCTCCTATAAATTTTATAGATCAGGTAAATAAGTAAAACTTTAATTGTTACAGATTTTTATAAAAAATGCATAACCTCACTCGAATTGCTATGTAGATTACAAACTCTATGTTATAATTCTACGCTCCCTGGAAACCAATTGTGCACGAGAAAAGACAGAAACAGCACCATTATTATTATTATTATTATTATTATTATGCATGGTATTTTTTTTATTATTATTATAAATATCCGGATCTTGGATCATAAATTAATGACTACATAAATCTTCAAATCTCCAATGACTCTAAAGTTTGTGAAACTAGAACCGATAATAGAACTTACGTAACAGTCCTTAGCGTTGAAGATGATTCTAACAGTCCTTAGTGTTGAAGATGATTCTAGTGTGTTTAGTTTTTTTCCTTTTTTTTCTTCCGGATATCTTAAGATCAATTAAGTTTCGGGCACCAAAGATGATTCTTTGGAGCATATATATATATATATATGACAGGCAGCCTAGTATATTTAAAAGAATAAATATATGATTAAAAAATTAGGAGATGTTTGTAAATTGCATTTAAATAAAGTGAAATGGTAGACAGAAGGACTCAAGATTGTGGTAGAAACTGATTTTTAAAGTGTTTTTTATATATATTTTTTTAAAATTTATTATTGATATACACATTTTAAAATTATTTATATAATAAAAAAACATGAGAATCCATGCCTTGATTTTGGGATCTTAAGGGGAGAAATCGTTGGTTGATGCTCTGATAACATTATTGAGATTTTGGATTATACAACACAAATAAAACTCTCACACTGTCTTTAAATGTTTGATTAGAGAGCAAGCAGTTGCCAATAATAATAATAATTATTATTGTAATTAAACCAGGCAGTTCATACTTAAGTGTAGACAAAAACATTTATAATTAATAATTACATGGCTGGATTAATACACAAAATATGCTGACAATTGTTAATTAACACGCATCCATCCAGGTAATATGCTACTCTAAATATAAATTGACTATTCAACAAGTCATCAAATCGATATCCTGGTCCAATGACAAGACATTGGAAAACATTTAAGATGCTAAACTTGTAATTATTGAACATTTAATTGATCGTGAAACTAAATGTGAATTTTGGTCGTCCGTGAATTAAACTTCACATGAAACTCTTCATCCATTTTTAGAAGAGTTGTTTCTGCAAATAAAAAACTCGTGAATAAAAAAATATAATCTCTTATTATATAATATGATTATACCTAAACCAGTGATACAAGCTTTCTAAGACATATTTAATAGACCCAAATGATGGATCCTCAAGAGAAATAAAGTTATCCTCAACAACATACTTTTATAATAAACCTTATACTTTTATTTTGATACACTAATTAACTAGACTAACCAGGAGAAAACAAGTAAGAGGGACAAAAGAAATGGCAACAAAGCAAAAGATAACTTTTATTAAAGCAAGGAGAGACAACGCATCACAATAAATTAATCGTGGGGGAAATAACAACAACTGAGTGATCCGAGCCTTCCATCACTGATCTCATCATACAGGTTGTAAATTGTCATCAGGATTGTGTTGGAGAATTCCGGCTTTCCCATGCGCGGACCGGAGTGTACTGATACTTGCTCATAGGAGACTTAAGCACACCGACACAATATTTAACGTGGTTCGGCAAAACCGCCTACATCCACGGGAGAGAGTCATTGTATTAGAGATAGAGAAAGAGTTACAATAAATACATATAGAGGAGGAGGATTGCATCCACTCTACTCAACTCATCAACTCTCTCTAGCTCTCTCTACACAACACATTCACTTGTGTTTCTCCCACTCTCTACACAACACATTCACTTGTGTTGCTCTCTCTCTCATCTCAAGCTCTAAGAAGCTCCTCTATTTATAGCAAGAGTGAGGAGACAATCTTAAATGGTTGGCCACCAAATTTTCTTCATAGTCAAAGGTTGGCCACCAAACTTAGGCAATTTACCATTTTCAACAATGGTGGGTTGATTACCATTTTCAACAATGGTAGGATATTGCCACAAAATGGCAATATACCTAACAATCACCCCCTTTGCCATTTGTGTGGGCAATTGTCCTCTTGCTTGTTCAGCACAAGCTTGCATTCTACAGCTCTTCCAAGCTTACCATTCTGAGAGCGTCTTCAACACAACATTCCCCTTCGAGCATATCAATCATGCTCGGTCCGGAATGATTTTTCAAGCCTTACACCAAGGCTTACAACACCCCCTCAAACGAATATTTCCAAGTGTGACAGTCATTGAGTATTTCAATATGATCACAAGCTCACCACTCTTCCAAGAGTCTACTCATCCAAGAGTTGCGCCTGCCCTCTGTTCCACCCTAGGAACCACGCCTTACTTCTCCATGAGTCTCTCGCTCTTAGTCGTAAGAGTCCAGGTAGCTCTCCACCTTTAACCATGGGGGCAGCCCATTAAAGGTTGATCCATATTTGTCTTCATACTCTGAGTATTACAATGCCATTACCGAGCTCACTACCTTGACAAGAGTCAACTCGTTCCCGGAACCTGCGCATGCCCTCTGCTCCTTCATAGCAGCCGCGTCTTAATGCTCCACAAGTCATCCACTTATTGTCCAAGGCAAATGTCTTCTAGCTCATTGATCTTTAGCATGGGGGCAATATCCATGAAAGTCAATCCTGCATTTGTCTCCATACTCATCATAGCCACTTCATTGGCTATACACTTGTCCACTCATATCTAGCCATCACATTGGCTCTGGGGTTGTTCTGAACTGGGCTCATATCGTGGCCCACACACCTTCTCCTTAGGTGTCTGAACTGGGGCTTCTATCACGGCCCTCACACCTTCTCTAAGGTGTCTTCGCCCGTTGTCATGGGGCGGTCTGATCCGGGCTCCTATCATGGCCCTCACACACCTTCCATCTAAGGTGTCTTCACCTTTCATAGGTGGTCGCATCCTCCTTCAGCTGAGATGCTTCAAAGTGGATCCAAAAATCTCTACCACCATGTGCACTTATGGGAGAGATTACTGCCACTGACTACATAGAAAGAGAAAGTTGCGGTATACTCCTCGCAATCCTCCACCTCGATTTCTATGTTTGGAGCTTTTGTGCCTTTCTGCTCGACAGCTCCACCTACACCAACTCTCTTTGGTGTCTTCGTCTTTCATCATAGACGGTTGTCTTTTATCACAAGCGTTTGCACCCCCTCAATTAGGTGCCTCTGCAACAGCTCTCTTTCCATCCTTGCATGCATTGGAAAGGTCTTCGCCTGTTGTCTTCATTAAGAGCATAAGAGACCTCCTGTTGTACAAAATTTAACAGTCTCGCTCCGATACCAGTTGTTGGGGTCAACTGGTATTCGGGTCGGGTCAGCCAATCCGGGCGAAGAAGACGCATGAGGCGTGTGGGCAGATGCCCTGCTGGAGAGTGCGGCCATGTCTGACATCAGATTTTGACGCCGTTTTCACCAGTGGCTTCGTCTCGGCCTCCTCTACACAGTGGTATGGTCAAAACACAATTTTGACAATTTTCATTTTTGAGCAAAATCAAACACCCCTTTAAACCATCGACTCGATACCGGTTGTTGGAGAATTCTGGCTTTCCCATGCGCGGACCGGGGGTGTACTGATACTTACTCATAGGAGGCTTAAGCACACTGACACAATATTTAACGTGGTTCGGCAAAACCGCCTACATCCACGGGAGAGAGTCATTGTATTAGAGATAGAGAAAGAGTTACAATAAATACATATAGAGGAGGAGGATTATATCCACTCTACTCAACTCATCAACTCTCTCTACACAATACATTCACTTGTGTTTCTCCCTCACTCTCACAACACATTCACTTGTGTTGCTCACTCTCTCATCTCAAGCTCTAAGAAGCTCCTCTATTTATAGCAAGAGTGAGGAGACAATCTTAAATGGTTGGCCACCAAATTTTCTTCATAGTCAAAGGTTGGCCACCAAACTTAGGCAATTTACCATTTTCAACAATGGTGGGATTACCATTTTCAACAATGGTAGGATATTGCCACAAAATGGAATATACCTAACAGATTGAAGCCTTTAAAAGAGTTAAAAGAGAAAAGAACAATTCCTTAACGCGGTTCCTATATTATACCAAGTGAGCCATCATGTGCACGAAGGTGCTCGCCTTCATTTTGATTCGTCAAAAATCCATTAAATCTGTATTTTAATAAATAGATTATAACTAATAATCCCGAAATTACAATTTATTACTGTTAATTCAAGTGTTCGTGTGTTATGGTTTGTCTAAGGTAAGAGCTAGCATCTTAAATCTGCAGTTGGGCTTGTTGATCATAGACAAGAAACCTAGTTTTTCGAGGTAAAGTTAGAGGCTCTAAAGGACTTTCCTAATCTTCCAATAATTTTTCAAGGGGTTGGCAACTTTGTTCAAGATGGTGGAAGACAAGATTTATTAGCCATATCCAACTTGTACTTTTTCAATGTTTTATGGGGAATACAGGTGGATTTCTGTGCAACCTCCCATCCAGTCTCAACCCTTGGGAGGATGTTAGACTGAATTTTTATACCTTTCTGTAAATGCGCATATGTATTCTTCATTCATGTACACCATATTTTTTATATAATATAATTATTTTATCACCATGTTGCTTTTTCATTATACCAGAGGTCTTGTGCAGAGCTTGTTTTTGGAGAACACTATGATTACAGTACTCGTACTTGGAAGAATATTTAAGGATTCAACACCCATATTTGATAGAATATTTATGGATCTAACGCTTATAGTTGTGAGAATATTTCTGGATTTTGAACTTTGAATCAAATCAAGGCTGAGGAAAGAATTTCCTCCTAGCACTTGTAATCGAGAGAAGAGACTCGGTCTTAAGTACGTGGCCTTACAGACATACAGGTGATGCAAATGATCGTGGTGTTTCTAGGCAAAGTAATGTTGCTAAAACAGTGCCCATCTCTTCCTCGAAAAAATGCATGATTACACTAGAAAAAATTCTTAATGACCGAGAAGAGAGTTAGGGTGAAACAAAGAGGAGCCGTTTAAGGGGTCCATTGGCGAATATTCATACCCTTGTAGATTAGGGCACAGTAAGCTGCCATTATTAATTTCTTAAGATGTAGAAGGGAAGGTTAAGAAATACAGGAGGCAAAATGTGGTGCATGCACATTTGTATGAGAAATGGAAAAGGACGAGTCATGAAAACAATTCTTTAGATGTATAATTTGACACGGAGAACAAGCCAAGAGGGGCTTCAAGAAAGCATGCATTATTATATGAATTTCTACACATGGGCAAGAAGTTTGATGAACTGTAGACCCTTTATGTCATGGACCCACGAACTTCTTTCTTTATTTTCTTCTTTCTTTATATTTACTAAGAAGGCGTTTGCGATCTGCGCAAGATCGCACCGCAATTTGATGTGTTTGATTCCGAGATTTCAATTGATTATGTTTCAATTGATTTGTTGCGAGTTATGTTTGATTGGGTAATTTGTGGGAGATGAGAGGAAGAAGAAGAATAGTTCGGAGAGAAAGAGATAAGTCCAAATTTCACTAACTTCAGTATATTCATTTATTGTATATCACTTGTTTGATCAAATGCTCATTTATATACTATGAGCGTAACATGCAATACATGTGATGATAATTCCTTGTAACTACTTTGCATCTGTCTACAATCGTCAATTACACATGTGATGTATTACGACTAATTACATTACAATGACAATTGGTTGAGTTTGTTCTTCAAGGTCTTGTTGTCCACGTAGTAGCTCCTGTAACTCTTGTAACATGTACTTCCTGTAATCAGCTTATACACAAACATCCCCTCCTAAGCTGGTTACAGGTACAACACCAAGTTTAGCTCTAAGATAATTGAATCTGTCCTTAGGCAATTCCTTAGTGAAAATATCGGCCAATTGTTCTTCACTATTGCAGAACTTGATATCAATCACACCCTCTTGAACTGCTTCTCTTATAAAGTGAACTCTCCTGTTAATATGCCTTGTTTTCTGATGGAAAACTGGATTCTTTGTCATTGCTATGGCTGACATATTATCGCAATAGAGAACTGTAGCTTCTTCTTGCTTTTCACCAAGATCATCAAGTATGGTTCTCAACCACATCACTTGAGTAGTTGCTTCAGAAGATGAAACATATTCAGCTTCTGCAGTTGATAATGCAACTGAGTTTTGCTTCATTGAAGCCCATGAAAAAACTCCACTTCCAAACCCAAATGCATATCCAGAAGTGCTTCTACTATCATCTTCACTTCCACCCCAATCTGCATCACAAAATCCCATGAGTGTTACTGATTTTTGCTTTGCATATTCTATTCCATAATCAAGGGTCCCTTGGACATATCTAAGCACCCTTCTTACAACTCCTATGTGTTTCTTTGTTGGTTGATTCATAAACTCGGACAATAAGCTTGCAAAGATACATTAAATCAGGCCTTGTTGCTGTCAAATACAACAAGCTCCCCACAATTTTTCTATACAAGCTTTCATCGGCTAACTCACTCCCATCTTCTCTTTTCAGTTTCTCACCAGTAGCAAGTGGTATTGAAACTGGTTTGCAATCAGCAAGCCCAAATTTCTCAAGTAAGGACCTTGCATACTTGCTTTGATGGATGAAGATTCCTTGATCAGTTTGCAGCACACCCATGCCCAGAAAATGATGGAGAAGACCAACGTCAGTCATCTCATATCTCAGCATCATTTCTTTTTTAAATTCATTCATCAGCCTCTCACTACTGCCTGTGTACACAATATCATCCACATAGATGGACACAATAAGTTGATTTCCTTCACTGTTAGCTCTAGTATATAGAGTAGGCTCACTTGCACTTCTTTTGAACTTACTCATGGTAAGATAGGTGTCAATTTCACTATACCAAGCTCTAGGGGCTTGTTTAAGTCCATATAAAGCTTTATGAAGTTTATACACCTTGTGACCTGCTCTTTGCACAATAAACCCCTCTGGTTGTTCAACAAACACCTCCTCTTCAAGCATTCCATTTAAGAGTGCTGACTTAACATCCAACTGAAATAACTTCCATTTCTTCTGACTTGCAAGTGCAATCAGTGTTCGAATGGTATCTAACCTTGCAACTGGTGCAAAGGTTTCATTGTAATCTACTCCTGGCTTTTGTGCATACCCTTTGCCACAAGCCTTGCCTTGTGTTTGTTGATTGTGCCATCTAAGTTAAGCTTGGTCTTAAACACCCACTTAACTCCAATTCATCGGTTTGTTTGCGGTCCGTCTACCAACTCCAGGTATGGTTCTTCTCAATCATATTCAATTCATCTTTCATAGCATTCTGCCAAGCTCTATCTCCAGCTGCTTCTGTATAATTTTCAGGCTCTATTATGCTTGCATTGCATCTTGCATATATGTCCTCCAATGTTCTAATTTTTACCGGAGTTAATGTATCAACTTCGAACTTGAGTCGCTGGTATCATCATTATCATTTCTGTTTTCTGCCACTTCCATTGAGACATCATCATTTGTTGCATTCTCTCCTTCATCATGTGCTGCTTTAGAATCATATTGAACCAATAGTTCTTAAGGAATAAAACTCTCATGCTCTTCATTCTCATTTTTCCAAGCATGCAATCTGTTTTCATCAAACACAACACTTCTAGCCAACACAATCTTCTTAGATTTCAGAATATATATTCTGTAACCTTTCTCACAGTTCCCATACCCCATAAACACACCATATTCAGCTTTATCATCAAACTTCTGCCTTAACTGGTCTGGAATATGAGTATAGCACACACACCCGAATATTTTCAAGTGTCTTACACCAAGTTTTCTTCCTGTAAAAGTCTCAAAGGGTGTCTTCTTTGGGACTGAAGTGGTAAAACTTCTGTTCTGAAGGTACACGGCTGTGTTAACAGCCTCAACCCAAAATTCAATGGGTATTTGCTTCTCCTTCATCATTGATCTAGCCATTTCACAAATAGTCCTATTTCTCCTCTCAAGCAACTCCATTTTGTTGAGGAGAATAGGCAATTGTTAGTCGCCTTTCTATCCCATCTGTCGTAATGCAATTTCGAAACTCCAAAGAGGTGTATTCTCCACCTCTATCACGCCTCAACTTCTTCACTTTAAACCCACTTTGCAATTCAACAAATGTTTTGAACTTTCTAAACATATTCACAGCATTTGATTTGTTCTTAACAAAATAAACCCAAGACATTCTAGAAAAATCATCAATAAAGGTAATAAAATACCTATTACCTCCATTTGATTCTCTTTGCATAGGTCCACACAAATCTGTGTGAACTAGCTCAAGGGTTGGCTTGCTCTCCAGCTGCCTTCTTTATCAAATGGCTGCCTCTTATGCTTCCCAAACACACAACTCTCACACACCGACTTCATATCTATCAACATTGGCAATCCCGCAACCATATCCATCTCGCTGCATTTTCTTTAAACTGCCGTAATTCAAGTGTCCAAACCTTCTATGCCACGACCAAGAATCTTCAACAACCGACACTTTTCTTGCTGCAGGTGCTAAGGTTTCAAGTGTGAGTGGAAAACACCTATTTCCCTTCATGATCACCTTGGCTACAACATTGGTGAGTGTTTCATCCTCAAATATTATGGCTTTGTTTCCCCCAAACAAAATGTAGTACCCATGCTCCATCATCTGCCCTACACTTAGCAGTTTTTCATCTAATCTAGGCACCAACAACACCTCTTTGATATGCCTTACACGTTGTCTTGTGTCCACAACAAGTGTCCCCTTCCCTTCAGCTTGAACTAGATCCCTAGACCCCATTTTCACCTTGCAAGTCACTGATCTGTCTAAGTCAATCAGTTTGGTTTCTTGGCTAGTCATGTGATTGCTACATGCACTATCCACAAACCAAACATCTTCTTCTTGAACACTTACTGCATGGCATGCATAGAACATGGTTCCCATAGTTGTATCTTCTTCCTTTGCATAATTATCCAATTGTCTATTGAGTTCACAATCATTTTGATTATGGCTAAACCTGCTGCATTTTTCACATCTCGGCTTGCCTTTAAATTTGCAGATTCTAAAATGTAATTTCTGACAAGTATTACATTTTGGCTTTATGCTTGTTTGAATGCTACTAGCACTTTTATGTTGAGGATTGAATGAATTGTTATAACTCATTCCTGGTTTCTAATTCCAGTTTACATTTTGCAGATTAGTGGAATTTCCACCTTGACTCTAAGTTGCAGACCTTCTGTTTTGATTCTGCAATTTTGGATGAACTCTGCCTTGTGAGCCCTTTTTGTTATGAAAATAGTTATTCCCTCCAATTCTGAGACTACTGAATGCTCTTACAGTATGCATTTCTCTCTCTCTCTTTCATCATGCATGTCTTCTCTTTTGTCATACACTTTAATAGAAGCTATTACTTCTTCACTTCTAAGTGTTTTTAGATCTTTTGTTTCTTCAATGATTGAGACTATGGACTTGTATTTTCTGCTTAGACTCATCAAAGTCTTTTGCACTATTCTTTGTTCGATTATCTCTTCTCCAAGAGACTTCAAGTCATTTATGACTTCAAAGAACTTAGTCAGGTAATGATCTAAGCTTTCTCCTTCAACCATCCTCATATACTCAAATTTTGCCCTTATCGCCTGCAACTTTACTTCCCTAACCTTTTCATCTCCTCTCAGTATTCTCTTCTTAATGGATTCCAGGCTCCTCTTGCAGTCTCTTCATTTCAATTCTAGGGAAAATGTCATCTCGTCAAAGCTCCTTGGATTATACTCAAAGCCTTGGCATCTTTGATCCTCTTTTCCTTAGTTTCCATGGCAGTTTCTCCCGATTCAGGTTTCTTATCTTTTGAACCAGAAGTTTCTCCACTCTCATTTTCTTTGGATGCTTGTGTTGATGTATCACCACATTCAACTATATCCCATAGATCATAAGCTATGAGGATTGTTTTCATTTTAACATCCCAATACTCATAATTTTGGCCATTAAACTCGTGGTGCTCTAAGATCTCCACTTGACACCATTTTTGTTTTTCTTTACTCACCGTTGTAAGTTCACAGATTGATTACGCCCTTCCTTGTTGATCAAGCCGACTCGATACCATGTTTGATTCCGAGATTTCAATTGATTATGTTTCAATTGATTTGTTGCGAGTTATGTTTGATTGGGTAATTTGTGGGAGATGAGAGGAAGAAGAAGAATAGTTCGGAGAGAAAGAGATAAGTCCAAATTTCACTAACTTCAGTATATTCATTTATTGTATATCACTTGTTTGATCAAATGCTCATTTATATACTATGAGCGTAACATGCAATACATGTGATGATAATTCCTTGTAACTACTTTGCAATTGTCTACAACTGTCAATTACACATGTGATGTATTACAGACTAATTCTGTTACAATGACAACTGGTTGAGTTTGTTCTTCAAGGTCTTGTTGTCCACGTAGTAGCTCCTGTAACTCTTGTAACATGTACTTCCTGTAATCGACTTATACACAAACAGCTTTGGTTAACAAAAAAAAGCGTTTTTTTTTGTGTGGGACCCACACTAAATTATATCCAAAACGCCGATTAAAAAAAAACTGGAAATTGATGCTTTTTCGATTGCGATTGCGATTGCGATTGCGTTTCAAAGTGCTTATCGTGCCGAAATACATCAAAATAATACTTTTTATTTTTTAAAAATCAGTTTTATTTAAAAATATATTATAATATTATTTTTTTTATTTTTTTTAAAAATAATTTTAATATCAATTTTAAAACAATAAAAAAAATTATTTTTTAAAAAATACTTTTAAAACAAAATGTGAAATAAGCACGAAAGGTATTGGAGTTTTTCTTTATTACTATTCAGAATTTTCCATCTTTAATTTTATTATTATTTTTCAAGCTATTATTTTCCATATATTTTGTTTTTCTTTCTCTCATTTACGTTAGTTGGATTGTTTTTTATTTCAGTAAAACCATTAAATCATATTTTCTCTAAATTTGATTATTCAATTTAATGTAGTCAAATTCCTATAAAAAATGACATATGCAAATTAAATTCATTAATAATAATAATAATTATCGTAATAAAGTTAACGCAATCTTAACGTTAACACAATCTCATTATTATTCGTTCAACTTTTAATTGAGTGTGATTCTAAAGGGGTGTTTGGGAGAGGTTTTTGAAAAAATGAAATTTTTTATTTTTATTTTAAATTAATTGTTTTTGTATTTTTAGATAAATTTGATGTGTTGATATCAAAATTATTAAAATTACAAAAATTATATATATATATATATATATATATTATTTTAATGTAATTTAAAAAGTTAAAAGCAATATGAAAAGCTTGGTAAACAAACAATCAAAACTGTTTTTTTTTCAACCTCCAACTCAACCACTGTTTTAACTAAACACTTAACTGCTTATTTTGAACCACAGTAAAAAACACTTTTTTTGAAACTGCTTTTTTTCAACCTCAATCGCAAAAGCAAAAACAATCCCAAACACACCCTAAATTTCAAACAAAACTTAAGCTAACATGCATATCTAAAATGATATATTCATAAGAAATTATGATAATAAAAATAAATTCACTTACCACCACCATTGTCATGACCCAATTTTTGAGTTACTCCCAAATTCTATCAAAAAATAGTAAAAATAAAATAAAAGAGGTCGGTGTTGGAAGAAAAATCAATGTGCAAATTTTGGTTGTTTTCGAGAGTCTAATTGTGTCTTTTTCATCCCCAAAAATAGAGGAAAATACAGATTTAAGGTAAAAATAATTTATCATCGGATAAATTTGTATAAAAATTAAGTCGAGATATATAATTATATTTTTATGGGCTAATTTTATTTAATCATTGGCCAATTTAAAAGTATAATTATATTTGAGAATTAATTTAGGGTCCAATTAAAGGATTTAATTAAGTGTAAGTATAATTATCTGGAAACCAATTATGCATGATTTTTTAGCTAATTATTTTTATTTTTTATCATTTTTTTTATTTTTTGTTTGCTCTTTTGTTAAAGTTTTTAGGTTTTTTTTATTATTCTTTGATTGAGTTTTACCCTCATCATTAACGCAATAATAATAATAATAATAATAATAATAATAATAATAATTTCTGTATTTTTTTCATGTTTTATCTTTTGTTAATGTTTTTAAGTTTTTTTCTCTCGTGATAATTTAATAATTTTTATTGCTTTAACAGTAATAGTAATGATATTTTTAGATGTTAAGTTTTTGATATTGTTATTACTATAATAGGGAGTGTTGATATATTTTATTATATCAAATTTTACATGTATAAATATTATATTTTATTTTTAAACTTGTAAAACCTATTAATTATTGGGAAAAGAACTAAAACAACATGACACTAATTTAGCGGATTACATTTAAGTCCCAATCTTTTTTTTTGTGCGTGTAATCAAATAATGGGATCAAATAATTAATAAGATAATATAAATAATCACATTTATGTGGAAAACTCAATGTGGAAAAATCACGGGACCGTAGTCCACTTAAAACTTCCACTATCACAAATAATAGGTTCATAATGTATTTACTCAAATTCCATTAAGAGCTACAATATATATATATATATATATATATATATATATATATATCACATTAAGAATAAGTTATTTTTGAAATACAATAAAATTAAAGAGAATAAAATTTGAAAAAGACTCACATATTGACACCCCATTTTCTATCGAAATGATCAAGTTATTCGGAATCAATCTCCAATCCAACTGTTTAAAATAAAAAATAATATATTTAAAAAAGTTCCTCTCCAAATCTCGATTCATCTGTAAATCAAAGAAAATAGAAAATAGAAAGTATGTTCAGCTGCCTCTAATTCTTTCTTTCTCTCGGTTTTCCTTGTGGACTTTTGAAACAGAACTTGAAAAAACAAAAGAGTTCTCTCGGTTTTCTCCATCTCTTTTTGGTTCAAAAACCTTTTTCTCTCTTTTTTTTCTTTTTGACTCTACAATGGCAGCTCCAATTTAAATGGGGTGGTGCGGGGCCAGACACAACACTAATGACTATAATTGCCCCTGTTCTCGATCTGGAATAAAATCTTCAAACTAAAATACTTCCAAGACTTAATGACCTGGAGAATTGATTTGCAATGAAAGAAGAACTATTTGAAGAGAAATAATTAATAAAGAAGATAACGACGAGAAGAAAATCAAGACGGGCGACGTCCATTACATAATTAATAAAGAAGCACAATTCATCTAACTCGAAGAAGATAACGACGAGAAGAAAATCCAGACGGGCGACGTTCATTACATAATATGGCGTATCCTCATCAGGATTTATTAATTATTCTTGAGATAACAGATCGATTGGCAGAGCTCATCGATGCAATTTTCACTGGAAACTCTTGGACACGGACAAGGTAAGAAATTCAGCTTCAACAATTAGAGTGTCATTCAAAAGATAGCTCTTCGAGACTTGGAGATCTCCCAGTGGCATGAACTTGTGGAAACCACATTGAAGACTGGAGGAGGTGAACCAGTGTCGAACTGCGAGAAAAGAAAATTAGAAACTTGAGCCGATAAGAAGTCAAATAACCAAATCTGGCAACCATGAAAACGTCTCATGCCTATATGTTCACCATGCAGTCATAGAGCTCAAAAAAATAATCCATGGGCATCAATTGGTAGGGAGAACATGTTATATTAATAAATATAAGACTGTCTTAGGGGGCGGTTTACGAGTTTTTTCGACATGTTTGTCACGGCGTTGATCCATAACTCGTAGCTTGTATTCTGCACAGATAGCTTTCTCTGGAGGAAGTTTATCGCCATCAGCTAGTCCCAGGTACACAGATAATGAATTTCCCTTTCCTTCATCAGATCCTCCGGGATAAACTTTTATTTGCCTGAAACAATTTGGAGATAGAGCCAAAATTAACAAGAAAACTCAAGAAAGGTTCTGAAATGGAAAAGGTTTTAGATTATGAGATAGCATACCAACTTCTGCCTCCGGCAGTAAAGACTTTGCATAAAAAGGAGTTGTTATCTAATTTAGAGAAAGAATGAATATTCCAATTTGAAAAACCGTTTGCAGGTCTTTCAATAATAGAAAGTGATTCCGATCTTCGAGTTGGTTTGATAACAAAAACCTCAGCTCCAAAAACACATCTGTCATTTACAAGGTATCCTTTAGAAGAGTCTCTGAATGTTTCAAGGGAAAGAAATTGATCGAAACCCCTCTTTTTCCTCGTCTCATGAAAACGTCTTACTGGATTATTCGTATCTACAAAACAGAGGTTCTCATGGTAAATTCATGAGCACAAAGACCAGAAAATAAAAATCAAATTGCAGTGTTGAGCATCTTATTCATAAGAGCATCTACCTTGGATAGTCAAATATTTCTTATCTATTTGATTATACACAAACATTTTGAATTCGGCGTCGACCACCCACTGATCAACAAAATTGCTTGTATTTTCTATTTTCAGGTAAAGGGAAACAAAGCGGTTTCCATTTGGGTAAAGAAGCAGCCTCCTGGAAACAAGAAAAATTATCTGCTGATGAAGAGCCTAATTGTCTTTTAACTGAAAATCTATTTTTCACATGCAGAATCAAAATTAGTCAAAGGAAGGTGGTGAGAATTAACAAACCATCTGTAGCCTCCGGCTTTAAAAACAACAGATTCATACATTTCGAGTCCTGTTTTCCAAAGTAAGGAGAATGACTTTATCGTAAGTAAGAAATGCGCTGGAGGTAGATCTCGTTTGTATGCTGTGATTCCTGAAAAAGAAAAAGAAACATTTTGGAGGCTGAAAACCCAGCTATGATTAACGAGAAACCAGCGGCATGCACATCAGAATTCCTGTATGATAGATCAACTTTCGGAGGTCATGGTATACATGACATGACAGATCACTAGCAACGCACTGAAAGAAAAGAGTTCCAAAGCATACCATGTGCATTTTTATTGTTCTCCATTGCAGAATACGTACGTTACGTGACTCGGGGCTAAAGTGATCAATTAGACTCAGAGCCTGAACCAAAGGATGAGCAAACTATATTGGTGGTGATAGCATTACCTGCTAGAGTTTACTTATATAGAAAATCGACAGATGTGAACATTAGACTTGTAATATGACCAGCTTGGAAATTATGACAGTTGAAAAAAGACCATGACTTAATTATATTATAATAGTTTTGTTTAAATTCTTATTTGTCTACTACCTTAACAGTCGCAAAGAGATTTAAAAAAACATATATTTTAAATTATTTTTTTATTTTCATGGGTTAATATCAAAAATAATTTAAAAAATAAATAAATATTATTTTAATATTATTCTAAATAAAAATAATTTTAAAAACATGTATCTAGTTAACAAACAGAAAATTACAAGATAAGCTCCATTAGATAATTTATTGCATCCCTCGCCCCAACCATACCGGTAAAATGTCATGGGAAGTGTGGTTGTATTGTTTTTTAAAGTGTTTTTTGTTTAAAAATATATTTTAAAAGATATTAAAATATATATTTTTATTTTTAAAAATTATTTTTGATATCGATATATTAAAATAATCTAAATAATTTTAAAAAAATATTTAAAATTAAAAAATAAAATTTGTCGAAACATCGGTTCAAAAGCCCATCCAAACAGGCAGTAAATTGCTAACCTACTTCCTTTTCCCTCTAGATTCAAATTAAATAATAAATATAGTACACTTTCTTGGAACCTCAATGCACATAAAAAAATATTGTTTTTCAATTAGGGTTGAAATGAAACTATTTTAAATTGATTCAAGTCAATTTAAATTAATCAATTAATCTTGTCCTGCGCTTCGACGTAAGCAGGCTTAATAAATTTATCAAAAAGCATATAACTTTCTTTATAATACTTTCGCTTAAAATAATTGATATAATACTAATTTTCTCCACCTCCCCACGGACTTCAAATTTTCACCAACCCAACATGAACTTTCGTGGCTGGCAGTCAAGACTGACCAGCTGGACATTTTTTATTCCTTGAATAAAATACTAGTCTTACGAGTAGCTATTACATCATTGATGATGTTACTTAATTTTTATCTTTTAATTAAAATATTTTTGAAAAAATTAAAAAAGAATTTATTGATGTAAACTCAATTTACAAATATAAACCACCAACTAGGCCCACAAACTAAAGCCAGTAACAGTCACCGACTGCAGCTGCCAGCATCTTTCGTATGCAAATACTATTTATATTCACGCGTAAAAATATTTATCAAGATTTATTTTCATTTTAAATTAAAATAATTTAATATTTTTAGATATTTTCATTTGTTAATATCAAAAAAATATTTTTTTAAAAATAAAATAAAAATTATTTTAATATATTTTTAAACAAACAAATAATTTGAACGTAAGCATCTCTAATTAAAAAAACAAAAAATTACAAGATAAGCTTCAATCAATTGACTAGATGATTGATTGCATCCCTGGTCCTCCAGTCGACTGTATGTCGGGCTGTAAATTTCTAACCGTCTTCCTTTTTCCCTCCATATTCAAATTAAATAATAAATATAGTACACTGTAAACAAGGTAGTACACTGTAAACAAGGTTGGGCCTAGTGAACCTTGTTTATGCACGCGGGACTTGCATGTTTATTGTAATTACGGAATATTAGTTATGGTGCACGACGGACATCTGATTATAAAAAATAATAATAAATAAAGAAATATAGTACACTTTCTTCGAAACCCAATACATATTTTTTCAATGAGGTATGAAGTGAAACTATTTAAAATTGATTCAAGTCAATTTAAATTAATCAATTAATCTTGTCCTGCGCTTCGAAGTAAGCAGGCTTAATAAATTTATCAAAAAGCATATAGCTTTCTTTATAATAATTTCGCTTAAAATAATAATTTTCGCCCCCTTCAAATTTTCACCAAACCCGAACTTTCGTGGCTGGCAGTCAAGACTGACCAGCTGGAGAATTTTTTATTCCTTGAATAAAATACTAGTCTTACGAGTAGCATCATTGATGATGTTACTTAATTTTTTATCTTTTTAATTAAAATATTTTAAAAAATACAAAAAAGGAATTTATTATGTAAACTCAATTTGCAAAGATAAAGAAAGGCAATCACTCACAAGTCACAACCACTAACTAGGCCCACAAACTAAAGCCAGTAACAGTCACCGACTGCAGCTGCCAGCATCTTTCGTATGCAAATACTATTTATATTCATACATAAAAGTCTATTTTATCAAGCTTTTTTTTCCTGTATAAATACAAAACTCAGTTAAGATTAATTAGTATGGGAGATAGTAGAAATAAACACTAAAGAGATATAGAGAGTTTTGACATATTGTTCAAGGTATGTATTATTGAAATAAAACGATGTGTTTTATCTCATTTTAGTGTTTCAAGTCACTATTAGTGGCCTCTCCCTCACCACCAGCTATAATAATAATAATAATAATGCTTAAACAATGAAAATCATAAAACTATTATGAATAATAAAATAAAAAACACAAAAACTTTAACAAAAGACTAAATAAAAATAAAAATTAAATCAAATATTATTAGTATTAAAAAACATTTGATTTGAAGAACAAAAATTCAAAAAAACAAAGGGAAAAAATAGAAAATCAAAAGAACTACCAATTTTAAAAGATTATCTACACAAATTAAAATTAAATAACTAAATTGAAAACAAATAAAACCTCAACAAAAGGAAAAATGATCAAAATTAAAAATCAAAACTAAGAAGATAGACACATAAATATGAACAAAAATAGAGACTACTTTAGAATGACTAAAACTATTAAAGGAATTAAAATAAAATTAAAAATTGAAAGAATAAGGATTGAAATGAGAAACAAAGCATATGACCATTTTTATTTGGAGGACAAAATTAAAACAAATCAAAACCTCTATAGATGAAATTAGGATGAAATAAAAATTACAAGACAAGGAATGAAATGTATAAATTATAAACATAAAGGACTTGTATGGATATTAGGTTGAAGGAGAGAGAGGAAAAGAAAAAAACCAAACATTCGATCGCCGACAACTCTCCGAACGTGCACCACCATGGAAAAGAGAACATGGTGACTAATCTGATGAGACAACAATTGACTATTTTTAGCCATCGAACAAAGTGTCATGCGCCATCTATTTGACATAGACGACTCCAAACCATTAAGTTGTCGTTTAGTAACGTTATTTAACCTCGCATTTTGAGTAAAAAGTCGTTTTATACCGCTTTGATAACGATAAAAGCAGATTAAATTGTTATGGCTCCTACAACAAAATTTGATCGAAATTGCTTTTCTTAATAAGTAGAAAATTCATGTTTTTCTGCGTTTTAATTTACATGCATGAAGCCACTACAATGACTACTTCACCACCAAAAGCCATGAAGAAGACATCCAACCATGGATGGAACAACCAGAGTCGAGAGGAAGAAAACGATGGCACAACCACCGACCAACAACGAACCTTGGTGACGGAGGATCACCAGAAGCTCTCCCTCTCTCTCTCTCGGTTGCAACTTTTTCTCGCCAAAACAGATCATGGATGCAACTCTCTCTCTCTCCTTAGCAGTCACCAATGAGCACCACCGGTTGCTCCTTCAAGCATCGCTAACCTCTCCTCTTCACCTTCAACACCTGCACCGCTTAGTCTTCTCTCACAATAACAATTGTTGCACCAATAATAACAACAAGCTTCCAACACTGCTCGTCTCCCACCATAGTCCACCATTTATGACGTCACCGCCACAGTCACGGATGCAACTCTCTCTCCTTAGTAGTCATTGATGAGCACCATCAGCTGCTCCTCAACATTATCAACCTCTCCTCTTCACCTTTAGCACCTACACCGTTTAATCTTCTCTCACAACAGACAATTGTTGTACCAAGAATACAACAACAACCTTTCAACACTATCGTTGACCACCACAGTCCACCATTTATGACATCACCACCATAGGAAGAACCACCTTAATTTCTTATATCCGTCGATATCAATAGTTTAACCTTTTATCATCGTCAACCATGTTACTGTTCACGTGTTATGTGAACACTAACTGTGTGAATTAATTCACGATGAACAGTGCAACACATCGTTTTGTGTTTTTTTTAAAATGTTAGTTTTGGTTAATCAAGGCTAGATTGTTTGCATGCAGAAATTTTGAAAGCAGCACAATTAATTTCGAGCTAAAAGGAGATAATTTTGTTATTTTTTGGGTAATCGAGGCTAGATTGTTTGCATTCAGTGACAAAAGCAATTATTTGGAATGCAGCACATCGAATTTCAAGCTGTAAAGGGGTTTGGTTCTGTTAATATTCTGAAGTTTTGTCTAATCAAGGCTAGATTGTTCGCTTTTAGTAACAAAGCATTAATTTTGAATGCAACACAATGAGGGTTTTTTTTTGTTTGTTAATCTTGAGTATTAGTTAGAGAAATTTAAGCTAAGATGGCTAAAAGATACTGGCAATTGAAAGCGATTGGAGTGTACGATTCAAGTGCAAGCTTTTAGCGGAGGCATGTGTTTTTCTGCATGCCTGATTAAGTATCGCTAATTGGTGAGAAAGAGACTCCTTGATGCATTTTTTATAAATATCGTTTTAGCGGTGAGACAGAGAGACTCCTTAATGCATTTTTCTTTTATTGACTAATTCTATTGGATAAAATTTCTCAAGAATCTGTATTTTGCACATGGTTTCAGCTCGAGAGGAAGAAGGCAGAAACAAGGTGAAGATGGAGTGCACCCTCAGAGGGTTGCCTTAGAGGACTTGTACAATAGAACATCCAAGAAACTCTCTTTCTAGAATCTTTTGTCTAAGTGCAGGTGGACAGACTTTTGCTTTTATATGTGTGCCAATATTTCAGGAAAGATTTTGATTTCTAAGAGTTCCAAGAACCAGCATTCTTGAGATTTTTGTTTTCTGTTCTCGCTAACCGGTGCATGAATGGGCACATTTTATTATCAATTTTCTGAATGCCTACATTGCTGCAGTTTCGACACTTCATAATCAATTTTGCGAAGCGGGTTGATCTGCAATTTAATTATTTTCATTGGACTTTAATATAATTTTTAGTTCTGCATTGTTCTAATTATGTCTATAGTTTAACAGAATTTTCTCTTAGGCAATTGCATTAAACAAAATCTTATTTTTATCATGTCATTTGCAGCCTGACACAATTACAGGGGATGTTGTTGTATTGCAATTGAATGAGCACTCCAAGTTTGAACGGAAATTGGATGATCTCCTTGTGAAATGCACTCTCAGTTTAACAGAGGCTCTTTGAGGGTATCAGTTTGCCCTTCCTCATCTTGATGGTCGGCAGCTTCTTACCAGATCAAATCCTGGTGAGATCATAAGACCTGGTTGTTCTTTGAATTTCATTCTTAGTTCCTTATTCTTGATCACTTGACATCTTTCTGAATTCAAGTCAGTGTAGAGAAATTAATGATGAAGGAATGCCCCAAGTCATCTCAGGCATGAAGGGCAAGCTTTATATCCATTTTAATGTGGAGATTCCTGGCTCTGGGAGTCTATCCCGGCAGTGCCATACTTCAGAGACTATATTACACCAAGGCCAAGCAAAATCTTGTCAGAGATGTAGATGAATATTTGCGAAGAGACAATTATGCATGATTTTTTTCTGGATGTCGGAAAGCTTTATCTCCTGGAAAGTGTATTTTGTGGGTCCGGATAAACAAGTAAAACCCTGGTTGTTCTAGGCTTTTACAAGGGTACACACTTGACTCAATTCGACTCAATTCGAGACCTGATATGTAGATCGCAAGCCCTCTGTTATCATCTTACACTCCTCGGAAGCCAATTATGCATGATGTCAATATGAAGGAGGAGAAAAGACAGAAACAGCATCACCATTAGTAGGAGGCATATGATGAGGATGAAGAGCCATCCTCGTCCCGAGTTCAGTGTACCAAATTCCGGCTAGCATCGATTTTTAATCTGCAGTGTTTCCTGTTAGATTCCTTACCCTCGCCTTATGTTGCGTATTTATGGTTTGTGTTATCTATCTCCGGTAGTCTCAAGTTTTGAAATTAAAATTAAGATGTACAATTCACAATAGACAAAAAGATTCGTAAATGTTTTATTGCATGTACTATCCCAAAACTTTGGCTATTCATAATTATCATCATCTATAGCTAGTCGCAACTTGTTTGGGATCAAGAAAGTGGGTTCTGGATACCTTCCTTCAAATAATGAAGTGTTAGCTTGTTCTTGCTATGTTTGGAAATGAATTTGTGAGACCAAGTGGCTAAAGATGGGTGGGATCTTCCTCTTTTTTAAAAGAAAAACTTATTTTTATTTTAAATTGGCATTTTTGCATCTACTTTGAAGGCATAAACTGTTCTAAAGTCTCGAGTCAGTCCCAAGCCAAGTTGTTTTGTTGCCTGTATTTGCTTTCTGATGCTTCGCAGGAAGGATGACAGGAAACATTCAATCCTGTGATTTTTGAAAGCATGTGTTATTACAAGAAACTATAGCACATACGAGAATACAACCAAGAAATCAATAGTTGAGATTTTTGAAATGGCCGTGGAGCCCAATGCTGGTTACTGACATCAACCATGTGCCCTAGATTGCTCATTTATGGCAGAGCAAATTGCAGACGTAAGGTGATGATATTTATTATTATTATTATTATTATTATTATTATAAATGTCCGGTCGTTTATGAATCATGAAATTAATGATTATTATTATTATTATTATTATTAATATAAATGTCCGGTCGTTTATGAATCATGAAATTAATAATAATAATAATTATTATTATTAATATAAATATCTGGTCGCCTATAAATCATGAAATCAATGACTATCTAAAAGTTTATGAAACTAGAACCGGTAGTTGAGCTTACGTAACAGTCCTTAGTGTTGAAGATGATTCTAGTGTGTTTAGTTTTTTTTTCTTCCGGATATCTTAATATCAATTAAGTTTCGGGCTCCAAAGATTTTAAAAGGTATATATATATATATATATATATATATATATATATATAGGCAGCCTAGTATATTTAAGAGAATAAATATATGATTAAAAAATAGGAGATGTTTGTAAATTGCATTTAAATAAAGTGAAATGGTAGACAGAAGAAGGACTCAAGATTGCGGTAGAAACTGATTTTTAAAGTGTTTTTATATTTTTTAAAAATTATTATTGATATACATATTTTAAAATGATTTATAATTATATATATAATAAAAAACATGAGAATCCATGCCTTGATTTTGGGATCTTAAGGAGAGAAATCGCTGGTTGATGCTCTGATAACGTTATGAGATTTTGGATTATACAACGCAAATAAAACTCTCACACTGTCTTTAAATGTTTGATTAGACATCAAGCAGTTGCCAATAATTATTATTATTATTATTATTATTGTAATTAAACCAGGTAGTTCATACTTCAGTGTAGACAAAAACATTTATAATTAATAATTACATGGCTGGATTAGTACACAAACTATGCAGACAATTGTTAATTAACACGCATCCATCCAGGTAATATGCTACTCTAAATATAAATTGACTATTCAACAAGTCATCAAATCGATATCCTGGTCCAATGACAAGACATTGGAAAACATTTAAGATGCTAAACTTGTAATTATTGAACATTTAATTGATATAGATAGATAGATAGGTATTTTTCCGAAATATAATAAGCTCTTTTTTATTAAATAAAAATATTTTTTTATTTCTTTCTTGTTGCTCTCTTTTTTATATGTCAAAGTATCCAATAATTACATTTTTATTAGCACTATAAGAAGTTCCCATGTCAATTTTGAGACTAAATTTCAAATAAAACCTAGCTATCACATGCATAACTAAAATGATATATTCATAAGAAAGAAATTATGATAATAAAAATAAATTTACTTACCACCACACCATCTAAGCCTAACACTTCAAATATACATTTTCTTCAATAGAAACCATACAGCACTAAAAACTATGCAATACAAATAGTAATCACATATATCCTTTGGTAGGCAGGCCTTAAAAATCTCACCTGTAAATGCAACTTGACATTGCATCCAAATAAAATTACGAGAGTTTTGGTTTTATTTGTTTTTCAAAATTATTTTATTTAGAAATGTATTAAAATAATATTTTTAAAATTATTTTTCACATTAGCATCTTGATATGCTCTAAAAGCAATAAGTTTTTTTATTTAAAGCAAAAAAATCAAATATTTTTGAAAATCACTTCTTAAATAATTCCTAAACACTCCTAAGTATGTCTTCATAAACTTTTTATATGAAGTTTTTCAAAATAGTGCAGAGCTATCAATTCGAGAGGAAAAAAATATTTTTCTTACAAAAAGATATGAGATGGCTTAAAGTTGGGTTTTGATTTTTACAAGAATTATGGATGATACCAGGTGAAGGGATATGATTTCGTGAGAGATTAATGTATGGCGGCCCTTGTCCGTACTCTTCCGGTGGCAGCTTCGAGAAGGGTCTTCAAAAGTGAAGTAATACAAAGAGCTCTTCTCTTAGTATTTTTTTATGATCGGGTGTCCGGCCAACTTACGTGCATCTCGACTATTCTCCGGACTCAATTGAACACCTTGCAAGCCCAAATGAACATGTAAGACACCGCTGGAGTGATAGACGTATCACGCAGGGAAGGACCCAGGAAAATGAGGAGAGATACTCTCCCACTAGGACTCGAACCTGAGTTCGAAAGTGGAAGGACACTCCTCTGCGCCATCGGGCCATGACCCTTGGTGGTGCTCCTCTCAAGATTATTTTGGTGAAGATGTGAAAAAAACTCTATTCAGTGGTCTGCTTTTGCACGATCGTTGTGGTTGTGGTTGAGGTTGAAAAAAAAACAGTTTCATGAAAAGCGCTTTTAGCTGCGATTTGTAACTGAAATTTAAATGTTTGGTTAAAACTGTGGTTGAGGTTGAGTTTAATTAAAAACAGCTTCGTGTGTTTGATTATCATGTTTTTTATATTCCTGTTAACATATTAAATTACTTCAAAGGACACACACACACACATATATTTTTAAATATTGTAAATTAAATAATCATAATAAAATATAATTAATAATTCAAGTAAATAAGGCACGTGTTGTTATTCTCCCATAAAACTACTTGCAATGCCATCACGAACCAAATTCATCCGTGAAGGCCTCTGCGATCCCTTGTTATTTGATCTACAAACAATATCTGAAAAATATCATCGTAAACAATATCAACTATCCAAATTGAGTTGCAAGTTTCTTATCCATAATTAATTGAAAAACAAAAGGGGTGTGGAGTGAAACGAAGTCACGCTGTCTTTCCATTTCATCGGGTTGATCTTTATCTATCTACAATTTTTTTAAATATAATTTTTATATTTTTTAAAAAATAGGGTTGGGCCTCGCCAGACCTAGGTGGGCCCAAAGCAACAATCGTGGTGGAATATCTTGGCCCAACCCATTAGTTTATGTTGAAACACAATGTTTCATTGAAGTGCAACGTGAACTATAATTCATGCTCGAAACGGTGCATTTCATTGAAGCGCAGTGTGAATGACATAATTCAAGCTATTGTTCATGTGTTGGCCGACTATGACGATACGATCACCGACCGATACCAACGGGTAAAAGAGGTCGAGGTGGTTTTTCCGTGGCCGTGAGGAGAGCCAAAGAGTGGGAGTTGTCATCACCGTAGAGGAGAGAGAGGAGGCAAGTGGTCGTGAGAGGAAGAACCGCCGACGATGAGAGGAAGGCAATGATACTCCTTGTGAATGCAGGTGTTGCTTTGTTTTCATTTACCTTGAGATGATGAACATGGCAATTTAATAATACTTAAACGAACGAGTGGATTTGTGTTACGTGATCTATGAAGCATCTCACAGATGCTTCTCAAACGCCAGCGAGCCATTGCTTAAACGGTGGGACCCACCACTTAAATTAAACAAATGTTTGGTTATATATCTGCGTTTGGCACTGCGGTGAACCTCAACCGTAGGTCACGCCATAACGCCAAACACCCACTTAATGTCTCCACTTAAAACGTGGGTTAAAGTTAGAGAAAGTGATTTTTTGTTCACTTCTTCAAAAATAATATTTATTGGAATAATATTTTCAATTTCATATTTTAAGATTGATTAATAATTAAATTTTATAATTTATTTCAATGTGTTTCTATTGAGTTATCACAGTTTCATGATCTATTTCACAAGTTTGACAAGTTAATCTAAATTGACTCGGGTAAAAAATTCTTTTTTAATTTTATTTTTCAACACCAAGTTTATTGAAAATTAGACTTTTTTTTAATTTAATTTCTAAGGGTTTTATGCTCTCATGACTTAACATGTGGACTAAAAGGTTAATCTAGGATCATTTGAATCGATTCAATAAGTTTTTGTCTCAATATTTATAAAAAATTCTTATCTTGAATATTTATTATGAATGAAAAATATATTTTTATCGGTCATTTAAGTTATTTTTGGACCCTACAAGTTGAACATATCATATTGTATTAAACCCAACATGGTTTTAATATATATTTTTCTATTAGAAAAAAATTAGCAATGCCTAAATATGTTTTTTATATTAAAAAATGATTTCACCCCATCATAGCACAAACTAAGTGTATTTAACTATTTTGGAGAGTTGAGTTTAATCTTAATATACAGACACACAGTACAGATGATTTGAGCATACATAAGTTGAAAATAAAGAATATCTAGAATTTTCATTTCAAGATAAGATCTTGGTTCTCTTTTTCTAATTTAATTTTGATAACAATACCAAATTCGAACTGAAACTAACCAATGCAGGTTGTGCCAAAAGGGATGAAGTCGCTCACAAGGGAAGTTCTGGAGGATCAACAGAAGTAGAAATGCGGTTTGAGTAAGCAAATGGACCGTATATTATATATGACCCGACACATTCATAGCTTGTCAGTGCTCTTTGATTCAAGACGACGCGAAAATAATGCCCATTATTTTCTTAAAGATTAGTTAGTAACATCAAAGTGAACCAACATTAAAAAAACAAGGTTTGTACAATGGCAGCTCTGTGTAACTCAAATGAACTCAACTTCAGCCTAAGATTTCTAAATATTCTGACAATGCTATTTCACGCAATGGATTGGGATGGATTGTGAAAAGTAGGCAAATAAGTTGACTTGGTTGGAGATTAAACAATGTGTATTGATTTCTTGGTCAAAAATTTTCTATAGAGTTCCCTCTGTTTAATATACCGACCACCAATGAGTGCTGCAACTCGGCGATTCGATTCTACCTTTGATTCCTATTGGTTTTCGGTTTGAGCCTCACGATTCTCAAGGTTATTGGAAAATTGATAATTAACCGTTACTTTAAAATCTATGAAATTTATCAAGATACGTGTAAATTGGTCTGGACATCCACATTATAAAATAAAAGTGTTTAATATACCAAAGCTACACAAGAACAAATTCAGAATATATATGTAAATGTGTTAGGTTAAAGAAATAAAAATAGAGATATAAAATTAGGGGGGGGGGGGGGGGGTGAATTTTGGTCGTCCATGAATTAAACTTGACATGAAACTCTTCATCCATTTTTAGAAGAGTTGTTTCTGCAAATAAAAAAACTAATGAATAAAAAATATAATCTCTTATTATATAATATGATTATACCTAAACCAGTGATACAAGCTTTCTAAGATAATTTTTAATAGACCCATATGATGGATCATCAAGAGAAATAAAGTTATCCTCAACAACATACTTTTATAATAAACCTTATACTTTTTATTCTGATACACTAATTAACTAGACTAACTAGGAGAAAACAAGTAAGAGGGACAAAAGAAATGGCAACAAAGCAAATTAAAGATAACTTTTATTAAATTGTTTTCAGGATTGAAGCCTTTAAAAAGAGTTAAAGAGAAAATTCCTTAACGCGGTTCCTATATGATCATTCATTGGCTACGAAATCTGGCAGTGGACTCATCATACCATGTGAGCCATCATGTGCACGAAGGTGCATGCCTTCATTTTGATTCGTCAAAAATCCAGTAAGTCCGTCTTTTAATAAGGAGATTAAAATCTAATAATCCCGGAAATTACAATTTCTTACTGTTAATTCAAGTGTTATCGTTTATCTAAGGTAATTAAGAGCTTCTTAAATCCAGGGCCTCCCTCAATACCTGCAAGTTGGGCTTGTTGCTCATAGAGAAGAAACCTAGTTTTCCCAGGTAAAGTTAGAGGCTCTAAAGGACTTTCCTAATCTTCCAATAATTTTTCAAGGGGTTGGCAACTTTGATCAAGATGGTGGGAGACAAGATTTTATTAGCCATATCCAACTTGTACTTTTCAATGTTTCATAGGGGAAAGCAACCTCCCATCCAATCTCAACCCTAGGGAGGATGTTAGACTGGATTTTTATACCAAATTCTTCAACATATTCTTCATTCATGTACACCATATTTCTTACACCATATAATTATTTATCACCATGTTGCTTTTCATTATATCAGAGGTCTTGTGCAGAGCTTGTTTCTGGAGAACACTATGATTACAATACTCATACTTAAAACAATATTTAAGGATTGAACACCCATAGTTGATAGAATTTTTATGAGCCTAACGCTTATACTTGTGAGAACATTTCTGGATTTTGAACTTTGAATATCTACCAGCCTGAATCAAGGTTGAGGAGAGAATTTCCTCCTAGTACTTGTAATCTAGAGAAGAGAGTAATCGGTGTTAAGTACGTGGCCCTACAGACAACTGATGGAAATGATAATGGTGTTTCTAGGCAAAGTAATGTTGCTAAAACAGTGCCCATCTCCTCCTCGAAAAAAATGCGGGATTACACTAGAAAAAACAGGTCAACTCTTTTAAATTAGTAGAAAAAAGAAGCCAATCATCCGAATATAGATAGATAGATACAAATAACCGAGAAGAGAGTTAGGGTGAAAAGCAAAGAGGAGCCGTTTAAGGGGTCCATTGGCGAATATTCATACCCTTGTAGATTAGGGCACAGTAAGCTGCCATTATTAATTTCTTAAGATATAGAAGGGAAGGTTAAGAAATACAAGAGGCAAAATGTGGTGCATGCACATTTGTATGAGAAATGGAAAAGGACGAGTCATGAAAAAAATTCTTTAGATGTATAATTTGACACGGAGAACAAGCCAAGAGGGGCTTCAAGAAAGCATGCATTATTATATGAATTTCTACACATGGGCAACAAGTTTGATGAACTGTATACCCTTTATGTCATGGACCCACGAACTTCTTTCTTTATTTTCTTTTTTCTTTATATTTATAAAAAAAAAATCTTCTTATTTAACTTTAATATAAATCAATGAAAGAAGGAATCAAACAAAGCAATCAAACTCTTCCTGTTATATGTACCAGTCAAGCTCCACACAACTTGCTCTAGAGACTTCCCATCATGGAAAAACATATCAACCCTGAGATCGATGCTCAAGACAGCTCCCTTACTTCATCTTCCACCACCACCACCGCCTCCTCCTCCTCCTCCTCCTCCTTTTCTACCACCATTACTTATACTGATCGTAGCTCAAAAAAAGAAGAGAATTCTATTGCTGATCCAAAAGGATCGAGAAAATCTCAAGAATTGCAGGGTGGCAACGAGGGTAATAAAAGGCGAAAGACTACCGATAATGAGAATAACGGGAAGCATCCAACATACAGAGGAGTGAGAATGAGAAGCTGGGGCAAATGGGTGTGCGAGATCAGAGAGCCAAGGAAGAAGTCAAGAATATGGCTTGGAACATACCCTACAGCCGAAATGGCTGCTCGAGCTCATGATGTAGCCGCCTTAGCCATTAAAGGCGGCTCAGCTTACCTCAATTTCCCTGAATTGGCTGATGAACTGCCTCGTCCACTCAGCAAGTCTCCTAAGGACATTCAAGCTGCAGCTGCCAAGGCAGCCGCCGCTTCGTTCCCCGAAACAAGACACTGCGAGGCAGAAGCTGACCTGAACCGAGCGGAGCTTAACGTTTCGAATTTATCAGATAATTTGGCCATGGACAACACACAAGAATCAAGCAGTTCTCCTTCAACTGATGTTGATGACAAGTTGTTTGACCTCCCTGATCTCTTCATCGACGGCGTCAATCACAGTGATGGATTTTGCTTTTACTCTCCGCCATGGCAATTATGTTCAACTGATACTGGCTACCGGCTTGAAGAGTCATTTTTATGGGAGTACTAGAAGTTGTTTTTTCTCGGCAACAGGTAAATAAACTCCAAAATTCGAATACATTTGTCTCCAAACTCACTGGAGTCTCTAATGTCAATCTACTCGAAACCAAAATCTATCTGAATCGAGGATGTAGATGGAAGTCGATTTCCGAGCCTCGCTAAACGCAGCTTAGCATCATCCCAACTGGGTTTGCAGATGGAGAAGCACGGATTGAAAAGAAAGTTTCTCCCCTTTCTTGCTTGCTTAGATTAATTACATGGCCCTGACAAGGGAATTCAACAAGAGTACTGCACTGTAAAATATGAGAGTACAATAAAATATTATAATTTGTTCTGTTCTTTCATATACAAGACAGAGGTTCGTAGTTGTATTATTCAACTTTTGTCTCACCCCCATGTCCTTGCTTCTAGACTTCTTCTCTTTGCAAGTTGGCAATCGTGGCCTTTGTTTTCTCTCCCAAAAGAATTTAATCCTTAGATTAAGTAGTAGAGCAGTGATTATTTATAAAACTTTGTTATTATTTTTTGGCGTGTGTATGAAAACAACCTTTGCTAGATTTAGATTCCCAAATCTTGATAGTGAAACTTTAAATTATTTTGACTTAAAAGTTAACCACCATGATAAATCTAGATAAGCCCCTCTATTAAAATATATTTTACAAGAAGGAGACGCGCGGTCCAAAGGTTGAATTGCATCCATCATATGGAAATAATTTCATTATAAACCGACCCCCCCCCCCCCTTTTTTTTTTCTTCTTTTTCTTTATAGAATTTCCAAATATAAAGATAGAAAAAGGAAAAGGAAACAATGTCCTATAAATCTAGGATTATATGCGTGTGTGAAAGAGTCTACAGATTTATTTTTTCCTACCTGAGTAGGCCAAAGAACCCATATACATAGATTCCCAAGCTGTGAAGACATACAACACCAAGTAAAGTTTCTCTTTTTCGTTTCAAAGTTCTTCTCTTTAATGAGAGTGTCGTTCTATTTAGAAAAAGCAAAGGGCCCTCACGTTCCATTAAACTTGTTGAATCCACTATGTATTAGTAGTGATAACTGACCTCATCCCACATAACTCTCCCTCGTCTGCTACCTATCCATCATTTTCTGCCACGCTTCATTTAGCTATTGGCTTCACATTTATGACGGACAAAAACATAATATCTTCCACCCATAAACAAATCTTGAACATTTATATAATTAACAACTAATTCTGCGCACCTAATCATTAGCCTAATTATTTTGATTTGAAATCTAACAGTGGTTAACAAGTGGGTTTTCACCAATCATGCAAGCAACCTGCCATAGGATGTGACAAAAGTAGAGACAGAAAGGAATCCATCCTTCTCAGTAATCTTACATTTTTTGCTTCAAACTCCGAACTGTTGCCTCGAGTTTGATTAATTAATGTTTTCTTTCTCTGGGCTGACTTTTCTTCCTGTAACTATTATCAAACCCTAACTCGACGGCTGTGACCTAATATTGACACTAGCAAAATGAAAACAGTCCAGATATGCTTAATGTTTGTGTTAAACCAGTACGCTAAATCAATCACATTGTAAGAAATCACTATCAATATGAATAAAAAAAATGCTGTTCTTTACCCGATTCTCGCGATACTTTTTTTATAGAATAATGAATTCATGACGTCAGGAAATATATTGCTATAGTAGAATTGATTTTAGGGCTTTTTCTTCTTTGTACTCGTAAGATGCAGCATCTGTTTGTCATGTTTCTTGGCAGCTAGCAAAGTGAAGAAAATGCAAGGTCACTTTCCAACCAGATATTAAAAGAGCCGTGTTAGGGTTTAATATTTAAACACGAGAAAAATAAGAAGAAGAAAAAGAAGTACATGAAAATGTAGCATGTTAGGCATGTTATAGTTCTTGAAAAATGTAGATCGTGCATGTATATATAGTTATAGAGAAGAGTACGATACACTATGACAAATTACAACACCATAAATACGATGGTAGGTTGTGGTTTTTTCCCCATATTTATTATCATAGTTATATGTGCACTTATTTATATCTCAGCAATATTCAAAATAAATGAAAATCAAATCCTTTTAAATGGTTTAAGTTCTTAGTTGGCACGTTAAATTAACCCTTTGACTAGCTAGGAAAGATATATCCAATAAGATTTATTTTGAATTCCTCATGGATTTTCGTGTGGATGGAGAGCTTTAGGGATGATTAGTTTACTTTGTTGAAATCCTTTAAAGTAGTATTTGATGTGCTTTGAAGTACAATATACAAGTTTTTTCCTAAAAGCCACCACTTTAATTAGGGACTAATTAATCATAAAGCATGAGATTACTGCTGGGAGATTTTGGTAAATGAATAATTTGACAATATCTTGAACACCAATCAATTCAGATGGCGTGAATCCCTTTCTTCTTCTTCTTCTTCTTCTTCTTCTTTTGATATTCGAGTCTCAATCAATCAAATTAGCATCCTAATTACTATTATTTGAACATAATAATTAACAATAAAATCTTCAGAACAGAAACGAAAATGGCATCTTGTCGGGCCAAGCATGTGAGGGAATGAAACATGTAACATGAGAGACAATGAGCGTAATCACTCGATAGAATATGATGATGGTGGAGGCAGAACTATATATAATTAAGGTTCCAACCGTTGATAAAGGGTGTTTTCACATAAACTATGTTTTTGTTTTTGTCTTTATGTAATTTTTTTAAAATATTTTTATCTTGAATAGACATTAAATTGTTGGATTTTTTAGTATTTTTTTGATGATCTTGATGTTCGGATATAAAAAGTAAACATATAAAATATATATATAAAATGTATTATTTACTGTATTTTCTAAAGAATAAAACTATTTAAAAGAAATACAATGCACCACAATCTCAGACAGCTGACTATATATCAAATCACATGTTTGTAATATATAATGTATAAGAATTGAGTTTCAGGGGGGACATGAGTCATGATGAACGATTATTAAAGCCCGTAAATAGGACCACCGGCCAAGTTACCGGCGAGCAAAAAATGAAGAAGAAGAAGAAGAAGCAAAGAATCGAAACCTTATTTGTTCTTTTAAGTTGGAAAGGGGTGCATCAAATGCTTTTGCCTTAATCGCAAGATACTTGTATGCTTTTGATGCATGTTTCCTTCTCTCTCCTTTTGTTTTCCTGCTTAGAGAGAGAATAGCTTTATATCATTGCCTTTAATTAAAGCACAAATTATGCTGATTATCATCAAGATCTGTGACATCTATGGACTCCATCACATGCAAAACTAAATTAAGTTATTATAAGCCGAAGTTTTGTCTGATGCATATTCGCAACCTCGGACACTAGCTAGCGCCGATATTGTTTGATAATATGTAGTTGCTCGTTGCTCTTTGCGAGCTAGAAGTCCGTTCCAAAGATGTTTTTTTTTAATTCTAGAAAATTTTATTTTTGAAAAACACATTTTATAGGTTTACGTGAACAAATAAAACCACGGTTGTCCCAACCTCTTACAAAATATACATGTCCTGACTTAAATTCAAAATCTGCTGTGCAAATTTCAAAATTTCTGTCATCGTATGGGAGGCAGTAGTCACAAAGATGATGTATGAACTTAAACACGAATTATTAATTTTCAAATGATAAAAAGAAAACATTAGCATGAAGAGTTGATCAAAGAATGTAAAGCATACAGCATTACGTACTGTTTGGAAATTCTCTTGATCAAGCTTGAATACAAACAGCACAAGGACAGAAGGACAGCGAGGGAAACAGTTCCTAGTGTCCCATGAGTTTAATTGCTGGCCCAAGTTGTGAGGTCTCTGTATGAACTATATGAAGAGAATTTTCAAAAGAGAATATGTGGGTGGCAAATACATAGTACAAATAGATTGTGTGGTTGAACTATTGCCATGAACTTACTACAAAAGCACTCTCCAAGACTTTATTTTACCATATTCGACTTTTCTCTCTCGACAAATTTAGGCATTTTAGGGCTACCAAATCCCATTCAGATTTGGTCCTAGTTATTTGATTCATGGAAGATCTGAAAAAACTACTGAGACAAAGATTAACATTTCAGTGAGCTGTCTAAGCCTGATGGAAAAAAGATAAAAGAAAAGATGGTTTACATTTTCTTTATAGTCCAAAGACGAAATTCACGAGCAAAAAAAGAGGCAAACATGCCTGTAATTTTCCAAAACTACGTACATTCGCACATGTTTGTTCAAAGATGCCAAGACATGACAGCCATGTTCAAGATACAAGGGAGCTGCATAGATATATGGATGTTTTGTTCTACGAGGAAAGTTGCCAGAAGTGGCCGGGGAATCCGATGTTTTTTAAAGTATTGGATCTTGACTGATTAATTAATGCTAAGTGAAATCAATTAATAGTGTGAACGAGGATGTTAATTAGCCAGTTAACCAAAGATCGACGACTTAATTACGAATTATCAGATCGACGGGAAAAATTATGGTGGTGTGGGCAATTAGGAAAACACAAGGCTTCATGGTTGCTTAGAATCGCTCGGTGCTTCCTCCTGGGAGACCAGTCTTATAAAATCACTGGATGTCAAGTTTATTTTTTATACTAAGATTATTAATAATTAATGATTATATTATAGCTATAATATAAGAAAATCTAAAATAGAATTAATGATAATTCGTTGTTCATTTAAAAGGCATGTAGAAAGGGCCATGAACTCCATTTATGTTAAACTTTTGTCCCTTAATGTAAATGGAGGAAAGAGAAGAGAGAAATTTTTTAGGAAAACATATCTAGTTACAAAAAGAAAATTGAGATTTTGATTTTCATTTGATTTTTTTTTTTTGTTTTAGAGTGGATTAGGTTTAAAATAATTTATAAATAGTTTTGGAATGATTTTGAGTTGTTTTTAGATAAAGTGAGGGTGGATCCAAAACAATGTTCTCTTAAGTTTTTTTTATTTTATTTAATATTTTAAAATTTATCAAAATAATATTTATTTTATTTTTAATATCTACTCGTCATAATAATTTAAAACTAAAAAATAATTAATTGAAAATAAAAAATAAAATTATTGTTCACCATAATTTCAAGTTACTTGTCATCAGAAAAAAAAAATATTGTTTAGTAACTCAATTCAACATTTTTTCTAAGTTTTTATATTAAATCAATATTTTTAAAATGTTCTTTGTTTTTTTATATGTCATAATTAAATATACATACATATATATATATATATATATGTATGTATAATAATTTTAATATATTTTTAATAAAAAATACTTATAACAAAACAACTTTTGAAAAGAAAAGGTAATGACTTCAAATTTTTCACCGACCCAAGAAAAAATAATCACCGCTTATGTTAACAACAACAACATCATAGATCTATTAGAAAAGGTGAAGCTATTTCCATTGAGTATGGAGTGGGATTTGCATCCCTTTTTCACTCGATAAATTGGTAGTTTTGGCCTTCTTCTTGAAGATGAAATAGTCATTTTCAATGGGGCGTGAACAATAGTTTTTTTTTACTTCTTCCAGGTAAGGAATAATTGAAACGCTACTCTTTCTATGTATTTTAGTGTAGAGCATATAAAATATTAATAAAATATAATTAAAGAAAGTGACCATTACTGAAGCGTCCTCTTGCCATTTTAGCGTTTTTGTTTTTAGTGGGGACAGAACGATAGTTATCTTTTTTTTTTTGACATTGTTGAAAAAAATGGGGTAAATACCGTTTAATCCCTGCAGACAAAACGTATTTTTGTTGTTTTCAAGGGGTTAGTTTGGATAATACATTATTTATATTAGGAAAAAACAAAAAAAAAGTGAACAAACTCGTACAACATACAAATAACGAACGATAAATATCCAGTACACAGTGTTATCGAGTCGGGAGAACAGTACCAAGGCCGACCTGCTCTTTTGTAATGATAATTTCACGACAGAAAATGAAAAGAAAAAAAAGGCCAGTGCCAACGTGAAGAGCCGGCCTCCGGACCATTAAAAATCATGAGATACGACTGAATTATTGGAAGGCAAGGAAAAGGGAGATGGATTGTCTCCAAGCTTCGATAGATAGCACATGAAAAACAAGTTGGAAACATAAAAATCCAAAATAGGCCCTAAGTTCAACTTCTATATGATTAAAGATGTAAATTGATGATTCTTTTGCGATCTCAATTTCAAATAATATAATTATTTATATTATAATCATAATCATTCAAAATTTATACGATTATTATCTTCAAAGTTCATGAAAGCGAACATTAATTAAAAAAAATGTAAATTGCTTAAAATGTGTCCTTGTATTTTACTTTAGTTTTCAACCTACCATTCTAGTAGATATTTTTATGCAAACTAACGAAAATCAGAAAACTACAAATTTAAGTGTCTAATGTTCTATTCACATTTAAGTGTGTGAGCTTTATATGAGGGTTGCATGTATAATTATTTCTTACAAAATAAGTTTGAAAATAATGATTCGGCTAGATCAACTAATATATGGAAAAAATAGATCCCATCCATATTTATTGTGAAAAACAATTTTAAAAAATAGGTGCAAAAGTTACTCAAATAGAAAAAAGAAAAAAAAAATCAAAGGTAAATGGGGTACGAGGTTTTGCACTCAAACATATTAAAAATAAAAAGAGTAGGCACTTGATTTCTTGTTTTCTCTAGTACAAGTACCTGCACTTGAAACCCTGTCTAATTTATTAAAAAGAACAAAAACAAATTGTTAATTCTTTTTATCTCTAAGATCAGTTTTTATATATATCACTTGACTAATTATGATGGTTTAGCCAAAAAAAATATCATTAAAATGATAAAATAAAAACCCACATGTTTTATAACAAAGACAATTTACTTACTAATGTTGTAAGAAGAAATTCCTCCAAATAGAACTTGACAAAATAAATTACGACTTCAACCTCAGAGAGTTACTGTAAGCTTGTCAATATCCACGAGGCATCTTGTGCCCAAACACAAGAATTCGATTTATTTTTTAAAATATTTTAATATAATTATATTAAAAATATTTTTAAAAAAGAATAAAAACATATCACTTTATATATTTCCAAATAAAAAATACTTTGAAACTTTCATCACACTTCATGCACTGAATCCATAGCCAGACCTCTAAGAACCCAACACATTTCATGCCAAGAAACCCTAAATGAAAAGAGAATCCAAGTTTAAACCAAATTAAATGGGGTCAAAAGGGAATTTTAAATCTAAAGAGAGTCCGAAAAACCAGAGGAAATCCCCTTCAAACCGAATCCACATAACCCAGGAATGTGAACTTGCGTTTTTTCTCCAAGCAAAAAAACACTCTACCAGAAGCCATGGCAAACCATCTCATATGCAAAGCTTGAAAACCAAACCCATTTCAAAATTCAAACCAACGGCAGGATATTTAAATAAAATTAAAAAAACTAGCTTCACTATCATCACGCCTTATCGACCAAAAGCCACTGCTCTTTACCATATATCAACAAAAACCACAAATGTCCACTGCTCTCTTTTCAACAAAAACACCCTTTTTCTGTTTTCATGTTTTCCGTCACTTCTCCATAAAAAGGTGTGCACACCTATACTGAACGCCCGCAATTGCTCGAGCTTTAAGAAAGAATGTCCACTGGTGCAAATTACATACATGAAATAGAGCACTACAACATTCACTTTCAAAAGTTTTGTACATACATGAAGCAATGCTGAGCACATCTAGCACAAACTATTATAAATGTCATTAGTTTATAAGGGAAAAAATGTACACTGATTGGTATTCCTGCGATCTAATGCATGTACTAAAACCTGTACAGTCAAAAATTAAGTTCCAATCCATGTATTTTCACTGGATGGAGAAAACTGACATCAAATGTATGAGCCAACTCTCATTGCTATGTGCCAAGATGATCTGTACAACCTCCAAGGCGTTCAGCAATGACATTTTGTCGGATTCTGATCATCTCCAACAAATCAAAACACTCTAGAGTCCCCCAGTAGTTCAGAAGGAACCAACATCCTAGATACATGGAAATCAAACAACTAATGAAAATCTAGAATCAAATTTAAAATGATCTGCATGGGGATGATATGGACAGGAATTGCATTGGTTCCTGTCACTATTCTCTTGATAATTCTCTAACATAAGAATAGGCATGAACCAGCAGAAATCCATAGGTCAAGGTTCTATCAGGGCAGACAAGCCTCACTGGAACCTGACTTTGCATGCGAGCCTCATCAGCAAACAGCACTGGACACCTCATTCCCATGCCATCAGATGTAAACAGGCTTCACATCATTGAGTCCAAAACTCATGCTACACACTGGACACTTGCGGTGACGACTTTCAACAATTCTCTGTATGCAGGGATTGCAGAACAAATGATAGCATTTTGTAATGACAGCCTGATCAAAAAACCAAATTATTAGAATCCCCACAGTAAATTGGGATAAACAGTGGCAAAAATTAAGTCATAATTGACTGGTATGTACATCATAAAATCTTGGAGGCTCATTGATCGATTTCAATTAATCACATTAACAGTAATAATCTAATATTAAGCCTTTTTTGACCTATTAGTAACCCAACCCGAATCCCAAAGGAACTCAGGCACCCACTACAAAGAAAAACACTTGCTAAATCACCAACAGTCTTTAAGAGCCTCCAGGCAAATACAGCAGAGAATAAAACCAGTCATGTTTCAACAAGCCTTTTTCCTAAACTAGTTGATCGAAGCTCTTCCTCCATTCTATAATGTTTTAGGCCACTTTATCATAACAATCATTTTTTACCACACCAGAACGTGAGATTCTATGCCTTCATCAAACCCCAAGCCAATCACTTTAACTTCCTAGATAATACTTGTAATTCCACTTTCCAGCATATCAAGTAATTTCTTTTTCTAGCCTATATGATTTGCTCAATTAATGAACATGCTATCACAATACCAGGCACTGCATACCACGGAATAGTGTCTGACTGCTAACTTTCTACAGACAATAGTACAAGTTTGTTCTCAATTGAAACTACTGTTGTTGCCACCAAGTACTAAAGTTCTACTGTGAGTAAGAGCAAGCTGAAATATAATATCTTGCTAGTGAACATCAAACCAGTAGCCTTTCTTGGGAAATAAGTTGGAGCAGCAGGAAGACCGGAAACTCATAATTCAACATCATCACTTCATAAAATTCAGTTCCCATGATAAAAAAAACCTACTTGTTGGATAACGCACTTGTCAAACTTATCTTAGACATTATGGTTAGCTTATGTTTTGCATGCCCTGTTTCATATCAAGTTATCCAACTAGTGATGCTGGTTTCATTCATCAAAACAGGACATTAAATCCAACAAATAACAGAACAGGGATTGCAAATCACCTCCTTTGGCCTGTCATGGCAGATACTGCACTTAACTATTTCCCTGTATTCTCTAAGTTCCTGTTGAAGCTTTTCTACAATCAAAGACCCTTCTGTATGTTCTTGAAGATGAGAAACCTTTCTCCTTGCAACTTCCAATTCCTCCTCCATTCTTCTCTTGTCAAATCTGATAAACAAGCAATGATGTGAATATCTACACTTCATACATATAGGAAGTGGGATGCAATTTATTTTGTTACCTCTCTTTCTCTAGATCTATCTTCACCTCCAAAAGAGCAGCTCGACTTCTTTCAACTCTAGATTGGTAATCCTCCAATGACTCTCTTGCTTGATTAGATGATCTTCTCAAATCTAGCAATTTCTTTTGTGTATTTTCCAACACAAACGTCCTTTGAAACTTATCTTCTGCAAGTTTATGAACCTGATCTGAACAATTTTTTAACTGCAAGGCAGAGGCATTCAATACTGGTTATACATGTTCCAGTAATGTTGGCTCTATCAAAAAATGATCCACAACTATGTATGAACTCATAAAAAAATGTGATCTACTATTTTGCCCTTCAATAATTTAACAAGACTAAATACCTTTATTATTAATTAATTAATCTAACCTAACGTTTATCCTGAAAAATCTTCAATATAATACTAATTATTTACCTAACTTGGAGAAATGCCTATGCTAATCTTAAGAAGCAGTGAAGTACCAAGGCTACAATACCATATACATACAGAAAACATCAGCAAGATATTCCTCAATCCTTGATCTTAAGAAAAAAAATGAATGACGAATGGAATAATAGTGCATTGCTTACCTGTCTTTTTTAAAATATTTGCCTATGATTATGTTATTTAGAAAGTAAAAAGAGAAGGGTTTGGTTGAAAAAGAAAATTGGTTTAATTAAAAAATAATCAACTTCTAAAGTAGACAAATATATAAAAATAAATAAATAAATAAAGACAAATTAAAAACATATTAGTTATTTATCAATTGAAAAACAATGACATTTTTTCCATTTATTTCCTTTTTAATTACATGCGAGAATTTTTATTTTATTTCACACCCTGATTTTTATACTGTATGCAAGTCATGTGTCAAAATAACTACTATTTCTTGCATATATCAAACAACTACCACTTAAATATACCTGATCTTCTATTCTTGCAGCTTTCACATCAAAGAAATCAAGGGAAATATTGGCTTGCTGAATCTCCTTTTCCATGGATTGTTTGTCCATGAGCAGAGAATCCCGATGTTGTCTTGCTCTCACGCCCTCTAAAACAAGCTAAAACAAGAATAGCAGGATCCACTAAATCATACTCTCGAGTAATATATTTCACATCTTTACCTGAACTCTAAGATGAATCCATTCACATCTAGAAGTAAATGTAAGCAAATATTCATCTACATGAATACAAGAGAAGAATCATGATAAGCAAGAGTAAATTTATGTCCAGTTTACAAGTAATGCCTGTTAAAATCATACAAAAATAGCAGGTCACATATTGCAACTAGCTAAGCAGGTGTCTTTAAGTTCCAGGATGAGGGAAACTCAAGAATACAAGAGAAGAATCATGATAAGCAAGAGTAATATTATGTCCAGTTTACAAGTAATGCCTGTTAAAACCATACAAAAATAGCAGGTCACGTGTTGCAACTAGCAAAGCAGGTGCCTTTAAGTTCCAGGATGAGGAAAAACTCAACCAAGATGTCAAAGGATGTAACAGGATTAAGACCCTATCTCCAGCTCCAAACTATTAATACATATCTTTTCAGCTTCAGATATCAAATCAGTCCATAATCGGTCCTTCTATAGATATTACAAACCAGTAGGGCAAAACATGTTTCCATGCCCAAGTAATCAAGAAAAGCTGGATAAACATTGGACTGTTAAAACACGTATAAGGTCAGATATTACCTGTTTAACATTTCATTTAGCAAAATATACAAAAATGAACCAAATTGCAAGTCTTAAGAACTCTAAAACTAATATGAATGTGAACGTTTCAAAATTCAAGTTGGCAATGCAAATAACACTATCATGTCATACAGTAAAGCAAACATGGAGACAAAGTAAGACCAAGGTCTTAAGCACTAGCAGCTGAGACAGTGCATGCAACATAAAACAGTCTCCTTGAAGAAAGATTATGGAATATGCTAACCTTAATGTTATAGTCATCTCTCTCTGTTATTTGCTGCAACAGATGTTGATTTTGAGTTTGCATGTCATCATATGCTTGACCAATTGTCTGAAGCAAAACCAAATAAACAATCTTAAAACAGATGCATTATTGCATTCTAAAGAAAGCCTGCAATGAAAATAACACTGACCTCTATTTCAGATAAGTAGGCCTCATTTCCTTCATTTTTTGATTTCAGGACATCAGAAAGTCTAGACAAATCCCTGAAAGGCAATAGATTAACATTTTCACACACTGCTCTCCCATAGTTAGCACGTTAAAATTTAAGTAGGAACAAATATTAGGCCCAACTATTAACCAAAAGCAATTACAATGAAAGGATGATTGTTCAATGGAAAGGTGCGTATTTGACTATACAGATGCAAAATGTTGTTCAGAACAATGATTGAGCAAATAAAACAGCAATCACCTATTTAAAAAATCACATCTTGCTGATCTTAAAGCACAAAAATGTGTGCATAAGAAATTGCAGAACTTCACAAGAAAATAGTGTGCATGGCATCTTCTATGAACACAACATAAGAATAAATGCAAAGAAGTATTGGCTTGGTAGTATTCATGTCAACTAAAGATATTCCTGCCAAATAGAATGGACAAATGACATTAAAAAAATAGACACCTCAAACAAGAGGTTAATATAAGCATCTTAAGTTTACATTTTAGAAGCTTCTAATTTCTGTCTCAAATCAGCAATCTCAGCTTCCGCAGCAGCTAGTTTTTGCTGGGATATGGCCTCGGCTTCATTTGCTGTCTTCACTCGTAATTCCAAGTTTTGCTCATCAAGAGAAGATTTGAAACTTTGAACTTCAGCCCATGCCTTGTATTCCAGATCCCTAGCTTCTAAGACATCCCTACAATTGCAGAATAAATTTCTAAGCCACCACATAATTTCACATAATCTAGAACCAGTGAAGAGAAAATGGTATGAACTGGAACATGCTAATGAATGATTTGATCAAATGCTTTACCATAATGGTAAGGGCGACCACAGCTAGCGTTACCTAGCAGGAATCTTAAAAATAATGATTCTATACTGAGGCAAGAAGTTGGACACCAAATTTAAACAGAGCACAATCATTCAGTGTACTTCATTTTCCAGCATAAAGAGAAAACAATTCATTAGAATACTAAATGAATATACAAAATAACCTATCTGTAGTTGGTTGAATATCAAGTAGAAGATCAAGCTATTATGGGGGAGCAGAATGTATAGATGACTCTGACCTTGAGCAAGTGGATTCACGTTGATACATGTCCAAAATCAGTTTCAACTCCAGTTTGTTATCCTTCAGATCTTGGACCTGCAACCAAGGAAAAAAGGGGTTCAATTGCTAAATCACATCATATCAGTTTAATACCCTTAAAATAAGAATGCAAGGCATCATAAATTCTTCTAACCCGTAGAAAAGAAATTTCCAGCAGACCTTGGCAAATGGTTATCAGACCACTTGTCAGTGCATGGATTGCATTTAAATTTATCAGCAATTTAATATTTCTTAAAAAAAAGATGAGTTCACAACAACTAGAAAATTAAACTTGATCCAGTGAAACAAGTCAAATGTGATGATGTATTTAATGCTTAGAGAGACATGGTTTTTTGTATGAGAAAAAACATAATTGAGGTATATCTACAGCCATATTTTGGGTTTCTTGGAAAAAATGAAACATGAGGGATTCAGGAAATAATCCAGTGCCTTCTCTTTTAAGCATCTCTTGTTTAAGAATACACCACAACAATCTTTTTGCTGATTTGGGTTCTCAAAACATTTGATTGTAGTTCTTAAGGCATAATCAACAAACATGGCTAGAGTTTCTTCTGCTGGAGTAAATATGAAAGTGACACCTTTATAATTTTAAAATCAGTATGGGGTTCAAATCAAACTTCATCAAGATGTGCAAATATATAAATGCAGCAAAAGGGACTCAAAACATAGGTAGCAAAAAACAGAGAGATGGGAACCAAATGAATCATTTCTTGACAACATTCTTGTGTCCAAAATTTTATGCATCTAGCTAAGGGAGCACTACGAACAAGTTTTTCATCTGTTAATATATTAGGAACTCTTCAAATCAAAAGAAAAGGTAGTCATCCAATGAAGTCTTGAAATACAAGTCCTTGAAAGATATGGCAAGGAAAAGCAGGACCCACACATTTCATGGCAAAAAAAATCATGAACTGGAATTGGCATTTCAGAGATCCTGTTAGAAGCTTACAAAACAATAGCACAATTAAAACCTAACATGAGCACATTTCATTGGAAGATCATAACAATATTGGATATTAAACACACCAAGGAAATAATATCAGGTAACAGGATTAAAATGCTATAATTCCTAAAGAGTGACCAGCAACAGTGCACAGCATGAAGAATTCTTGCAAAAAGCTTTCACTCCATCAATATTCAAGTTCCAAACTAACCTAGGTTATAGAGGCAGAAAAGGAAGGCTCTGAAATCATTTACAAGCCCTAAAATTTCTAAAAAATGAAGAATGAAACATACCACAGACTGCAACTTATTTATCTCAGTAATTTGACTCAACGATCTGAAAGACAAACTTTCACACTGTTTTGCCTGCATCAGAAAACAAATTTTAGTGTCCTTTAACTGATTTAAATTTAACACATATAAATGCATACACCAGAATGCGCCCACCTTCATATCCAGAACAGCAGAAAGAGACTGCACATCAGCCCGCAAAGAATGAATATCAGAAGAAGCTTCTTTGAAGTTACTTAATTGGCTTTGCATAGAGCACATTTCCTCAGGAAATGAGGAAACCAATGCTTTGAATTCAGCAATTATATCTTTTCTTCCTGAAATAGAGAATACTTATCAGGCTTCAAGCACAGAACTAGAGGGAAGAAGCAGCATGAATTACAAGTCACACAAAAGCATCCAGCAGTAATGCACCTGGTTCTCTTGATGCCTCTTCCAGATTAGTCTCAATCATGTTTCTTTCATTAATCTGTTTCTGTATCTCCTTTCCTAAATCAGCAATTCTAGAATCCACAACTGCAGTAGATCTTCGACAAACATCAACTAAATCATTTTTCATATTTAATTCCCTTTCCTTCCAGACAAGGCTATCCTTCTCAACCTGTAATTTCCAAAAAAAAAATATTGTTAGCATCAGAAACTAATCCATGTAAAAAATATTTACACTCGGGCATAAATGAAACTACCGACCAGTTACAACCTGTAGTTTCTCAAATAAGGCACGATAATGGAGAACCGTTGATTTTGATTTCTCTAGTTGATCTCTCAGCAAAAGGCAGGCTCGTGACAAAGAAATAACCTTCACACTCTTCAACGAGTGCTGTAAATAAAAATAATCTCATTCCACTTCTATTAGTGCATAAATAAAGTTGCATTTCATTCTATCTATATTATTAAATAAGTGAATCTGCATTTATGACCCTCAAAAAAAAATAACCTGCAAATTGGATAGCTTCTGTAGTATTCTTAACCTTTCTTCATGAAGATCTTTAAGTTCTACTAGTCGAGAGGAAGCTTGGTCCTGTGAAACTCGAATTAATTAGCATGCCTATCTCTTTCAGTTCAAGAAATTCTCACGAAGGAATCCAATAAAAAAAAAGTCGACAACTCACTAAAAGCTCTTTGACAGCAGACTCCATTTCTTGAAGATCCTTTTGTTTATCCCTGACCTTATCACCAGCAGCATGCTTACTTCCCAGGTTTAAGACAGGAAAGAATGCCCCTTTAGTTGCATTTCTCTCCGCTTTAAGAGTAGCCAATTTACAGTTGCTGTCATTTAACTCTGCAACAGTGGTCTCCAATTCACCTATGGAAAACAAGCAGAAGCAAAACAGTCACACTTACAAAAGCATATCAATCAATGATGATTAATTTTTCAAACCAAAAGCATGTATAGCATATGATGCAGTGTGTAGTTTGCTTAGTCATACACCTCTAGCAAAACCAAATTATTTCCTCCAGATTTTCCAAACATTGGATGAATGGCTGAAAATACCTTACCAAAGAATAATAACATAAAACTCATTCCATTGTTGTGATGATAACAAATCAAAATTAGTAAATAACTGTAGGGAGTGAGACAGCTACCCAAACATCCCAAACCTTAAGACCAAGTATACAAAATGTGTATTTAAATGTGATAAAGTGTGCTAGTGAACATGACAAGACCATTTAAAAAAAAGGACATGCCTATGCATGTATCATAAATAGGGTATGCTAAGTTAATTTGGCTAAAGGAGGAGGCCCTCAGATGATCACTAAAGGATTCAGAATGTTACCTTTTAGATGCTTAAGCTCAGCTTTATTTTTCGCATCACTGTCTCGATGGTTCTGCAATTCCCTTGCCAGTGATTTGTGCTTCAAATGAAGTTCACTTAGCCCTAACCTCAAGTTCTTAAGTTCTGCCTCCAATTCATTAGATACTGTTTGCCTACAAGCATCTAGCAAAGGAGAATAATACATGGGATCTGAGAAAACTCTGAAGGAATAGCCCAAGACAAATAATAACACAGGCACCTGTGGCAATATACTCTTACCATCTTCTGTAAGCTGTTTCAAAACTGCTGCACGTAATCCATCCTTCAGATACCAAAGGCCATTGATTGTAACAGCTATATTATGTAAAATGCTGTTATTCTTTTCAAAGGAAATTTCTCTATCCACTTCCATCTGATCAGGGCAGTTACTTGCAGAGGAACTTTCAGTTGCACCAGTTTCCATAAGTCGGCAAAGAAATGCATCCTCAAGAGAAGATGAGCCCCAGTCTGAAAGGAAATTTAATAATGCCCTATTAGAAAATGGCCTTGCTTTTTTTTTTAAAAAAAAAGCATTGATAATTTTAATCAATATAAATACACTGATTATCAAATTTTGTATTCACTAGGAAGCTCTTGTGTATCAAATCTACAAACACTGGAACCAGCCTTTTCCTAGCTCCTCACTTAGAAATGCATAAAATGCCACACATTGCTAAAATACCCTCACATATGACCATGCAAGTCTATGCACACATGCATCGTTCCAAAAGTCACACACCCACCAACCTACTAACCACAACACCCAGATTTCAAAAGGTGTTTTTGAAATTTACACCAACTTCCAAGACAATTGGCATACCATGGATGCTATAAGCAATTAAAGTTATAAGACAATGATTTGAAAAGGAGAGGCAAGACTACTCAAAAACGTTTCCTTACTGTAATCAAACAAGCTATATTATATTGTGTGCCAATAGGAGTACTCTTATTCTCCTTGTACAATTTTCTCCCATGTATATTTATTAATTACACATAATTTGCTAATACAAGAAAGCACATGTTAGGAATGGATAGCAAAGAATTCATGCTATCCAAGCATTTAGTTACTAAGGGGAAAAACTAAAAAAACCAGAGAGAAGTAACAAACACATTACAGGTTCCTCACCTTTCGTGATTGGTACATGTTTGACATCTTCCCCATTGATCCACTCTCTTGTGCGGTTGGAACATGTTTCCAAGTTGGTCACCAGCTATTGTTAAAAAAGTCAATGTTCTGACAATTACAATAAGGTACTATGTAGATAACACAGAAAGATATCTTATGCTTTTAATTCTCTAAACTAGTGTAAAAGGAAAGGTAATATGAACAAAAAAAAACAAGGAATTACCACTTCCCAAGACTTGTTGACAGTCTTTAATGTGGAATTGTATGGTTGCTGTTTCTCCTTCAGTAAAGAGAATTTGTTTTCAAGTGCAGAATGCTCAACCTTCTGAGCCTCTAACTTCTGTTGAAGCTTTTGATTTTGGTGTTGAAGAACAGCAGTATCAAGCTACAGCATCAAAAGAAAATGTGAGTTCACAACAAACAAGCTACTCATTAGTGAAATTATAGTTCAGTGCTTAATACTTATAGATATAGAAATTACTGGGTGCAGTTCCATATAAAGCTTTTAAAAGCCAGGTTACCCGGTACTGGAAAACCTAAAATAGAAGCTAAATGGCTGCAGCCAACAAGCACAGAGAGAGAATGCATTCCCTGGAAATGTATTTTTTTACCATAATAATAGATTTTAGACAGGAAGCAACCTCATTGGACTTGGATATCCTTTGTTGAGTTACAATGATAGATGAGTGAATTACAATAGACAAGTTGTAGACAAGTTGAACAAGGCAAGAACTCAAATGTATTAGATAATTCATTCCCCTTTTCTATTAAATTAAAATATTTAATGAAGATCGTTAGCTTAAAAAGTCAGAGGCTATAAGAGTAGAACATTCAAGCAGATAAAACAATCCGACCTCATTAGAACAAATCCCTGCAAAACTCTCATTTAATCACCATCATCTGATTTAACAAAATAAACACATAATTATCCAAGTGATGCAGCCCATAACCCTAAAAGTATATGATCGTTTTGCTGATACCTCGATAAACCCAGAGCATCAAGACCATCAGATTCACAAAACAAAACAGAACCCGCACAGGATCCTTTTAAGCCATTAAAAAAAACAATCAAATTGCGAAAAATTCCAAACCTTTTTGCCCTCGGACAGATGCGACAACGGCTGCTTTTTAGCCAAAGCAGCTGTGGGTGATGATATAGAGCTAAAGTGACGCCGTTTTCTGTCTGGCTCACCTGTACTCCCCATTGAAAAAAAAATAGCAACAACAAAACAAAACCCTAAACTCCCTCCCCCAGCAACTTCACTCACATTAGCACACACAAATTTCAATAAATCCTAATTCAGAACCTATCAAACACTAAATTTAACAATTAAATTCCACGAAACCCTAATTCAAAACCAGCAAACAAGCTGTTTGGTTTTCTATTTCACAAAAAAAAAACCCTAACCCCAACCCTAATCAAAGAGTATAACTTACTGTGAAATTTGACTTCCTTTCTCTAACTGCGAATTAAAAGAACAAACAGAGTTTGAATTTTCTTTCATTTTCATTTCCTCTTCGGTCTCTGCTCGGGAGCGAGCGAGAGAGAGACGAGACGGAAATCTATTTGTTTGTTGTGATTGATATTTTAGCATAAAGAGAGCGTGAAATTCCGCGACTCTTAGAAGGGTGATTTGGGGAATTAAATGCTACCTCTAGGAATCTGTGGTCCGCTAGTGTAATGACGAGGTAAGAGAAGCATGAAGCATTCTTAAATATCGATTTAGTTTTATTTAAAATTATTGTATATTTAACTTAGTTTAAAAAATAAAATAAATCAAAATATATATTATCTTGTTTAGAATTTCATGTTCTAAAAATTTCAGTTAATTATGGGCGGAATATTTTGGTCATTTCTACTCTGTTAGAATAGTTTTTTTTAAAATAATAATAATAATTAGTTTTATGATCTCAACTTTTAATCTTTGTTAAATTGAGTTATTTTTTTATAAAAAAAAATCTCTTACAATATTGATATATATCAGGTTAAATTTTAGAGCAATAACATATTGTGTTTTTTTAGAGATTAATATTTTGAATTATATATATAAAAAAAAGTTTATCATTTTTATTTTATTTTTATTAATATCATCAGTAATTTCACTCTCTACTATGGTGAGGAGTTTTTTTTTTCAATTTAAGTGAGCTGTACTTGATTGGTTGAAAAAACAATTCATGTTCAATTAATGAAAAAACACTACGCTAGTGATGGGTTTAGCTTGAGGTGGATGCTGGAATTTGATTGGTGAAAAGTGGGAAAGAATTTAGTGGCTTGGATATCTTGGGACCTCGCAATGGTGGGCTTCAGGTTTAGCTTCCCGTAGACTGTTTATGGTACTAGATTAAGTTTAAATAAATATGGTTGTAAGGTTTTTTATAATGTTTTTTATTTGAAAATATATCAAAATAATATTTTTTATTTTTTAAAAATTATTTTTAATATAAAAACAAAAAATAATTAAAATGAAATTTAAAAATATTTTTTTTTTCAAAAAATAGGAAAAGTTGGCACAATACTATTGTCATTGTGAATATAATTTGCATGCAACTCGACGTGAGTTGGCTCAACTAATCCAGCTTGAAATTTGCTCTCTCGAGGTCATAAGTCTCAAGTCGTTCGAAGAGCGAGTTTCCTAGCTGTTACAAAGACACCGCTAGGCTCAGTTGTTGATGGCCTTCACTCTAACAAAGCAGGAGTGTGGGATCTTGTCTAGAGGGATGAAAACTAACCCCGATATCTTACCCTAATAAACCAAAGGAAAATAGAAAAGGAAAAAAAGTCCAGATTCTATATACCCAAATGAGCAACTTTTTAACCAGGCTCATTCATCTTTCATTGCAAATTCATGTCTCTTCCTTTGACCGACCTCCACAAGCAATGTTAACAGAGCTTCACACATTTGAGAAGCGTCCCCGTCGGAAGGGTCGCTGTTCAGGGATGAATAGACCATCCAAGCATGATCCATTTTACGCTTGGGTCGCACTACCATGGATCCAGGGACTTCCGCATCCCGGCAAGTGACAAGCCCGTCACTCTTCTCTCCATACCTGATTTGCAGTAGTTGGGCACACGCAGCCATTGCAGCACCAAGGGGTATTACCACTGGGAGTATTGGTGATTCACCAGCGGATAGAGGTGCCATCAAGGGCAACTCTGCATGAGCAACACGAGACAGTGTGGCTAGAACAGCAGGTGTAATGCCTGCTTCAGTGTGAAAAGATACAACAGGAAGCTCGCTTGGCAATTGGTGTTTCGTCAAGAATTCCTTCCTCCTCTCATAAGTTAAGTCTTCTAAAGCTTGCATGTCACCCTACAAGGTATGTGGATAGCACAAGAATTAGCACACAAGTCAATTAAACGATTTCCTAGAGATGAAAAATAAATTTGACCTTTAAAGCATAGTTTATTTAGAAAAATATTGAAAGGAGACTAATTTCAGAAACAAAATGAAATCCAACTCCAGCTCAATAAATATATCATGCCATGCCCTGACTAATTTGACTCGGCTAGATCTTCTCTGAATATAACATCTGCAGTGGTATGCTATGTTAAGTCTCATAGTCTTTTCAACTTTCCATTCAAATCCTGTTTGGCTGATACCAGTTTTGATTGGAATAGATACCTGTTTAACACAGCACAATGCCTCTATCAACAAATTCATATCTTGTTTGGTTCTCTCGTTTCCCAATTCACTGGTGCAATAACTGTGTCAATGTGTCTTCATCAGCATTATGCAGTAGGTACAACTACATTTCCAGAATTGGTTTACAGTTATAGTCCTATGATAATCCGTTCTCAACTCAATCTATCCAAAGATGGCACTCTATTTAGTACATTGATTGTTTTCTAACAATTGTAATGCTTAACAGCCCATTAACTAACATCTTATTTATATTTTGATGGCCATGACATAGAAGGAATAAATACCAATAGACTGAGTATTGAAATCAAGTGCGTCTTAACACCTTCATAAATAGATTGTGTGTCAAGTCCCTTTATGTGCACATGCATGTGTTACTGGTAATATTGAAAGAAAGAAAAAAGGAAATGCACAATACCTTAATCACTTTACAGATTATAATCTCCATCAGTCTCCGTATATTCACATAATCTCCAAGTTGTCCCTCACGTAAAATATCCGAAGCTATTGGACTACCACCATATGGACTCTGCGTTAATGCTAATCCAGCAACCTTGTCTTTCAAATCTGACCAATACAATGACAAAGCAGCCGCTGCATCTACTCCCCCTTTGCTATGTCCAAGAAGCATGACACGTTTCTGTGAACCCCAGTAGATTTCCTCAATGTATTCTTTTAACTCTCTTGCATTTTTCTCTACTGAAGCCTGGTTGGCCATTGTACAAGCTCAGTATATAATATGTACAACATGATCATGCAAGGAAGAAAGACCCAATAGGTACCTCGCTATGAATCTTGGCAATGTGACATGCCAGACCCATCTTTGAGAAACTTGTTTTTATAGAAACAAAATAAAGTGGTCCATGATTACTGAAAAGACCTGACAAGTAAACAAGCGAAGTTGCACAAATCATTGAATCCGGGATACAAATAGAAAAAAACTAAACTAAAAAACACACAACAGATATTCAAACCATACCCTCTGAATCTCGTGTTTAATTTGTCAGGTGAAATTTTGAATTAAAATTCAATAACCTCAGCCCTTGAAAAGAGACACTCATATCAGCTCCTCTAAGAGGATTACATTGCATGGTAATGAAATTAGGCCATTGTGGATGTCTTTCTATCTAATTGAGTAGTTTTTTGCATCACAATTTGACAGTGCATATGCTGAAGTCAAGTTCCTCGCAAAGGCTTGCCCAGATGACTAAGTTATTATTATATTGCCATGTAGTCTGAGAATTCATCTTGAAAATCTTGCCAAAAAATGACTAACCAGTCTGTCATATTACCATATAGTTTGTGACATTCAATGACTTTTGACACCCCAAAGCTGGATAAAACTTACCATGCCTGTTCAAGACCTTGACTTTACTCCTAAGGGCTTCCTAAAAGATGACTAGAACTTGTATCAATATATTCTCATATGGTTCGAGAGGAATTCAGGAAGAAAGGCAAAAAACTTAAAACATGGTCTTTCCAATATGACACATATGCAATCATGGTATTTAGATCAAGTCTAGAACACTTTAAACATGCAAGATGCTTAACTAAACATGCAAGGTGCTCAGCGCATAGACTAAATATTTTATTCACAGAGCTACAAGCTGGCATTTTCTATATAGAAATTGCTACCTGGCACCAACAAATAAACCATCGAATTTGGCAACTTGTGTAGACCATGCCTGATAAAAAGAGAAAAGATCTCAATCACCAACTGAAAAACCATGTTAGACATATTAATGATCCAAAGCTGCTTTATGTACCTGATGTTATCAAGAATTTCCATAAACCTTCCAGTTCCATCTTCAACTGGAGGCATACCTGAAGCGTGTTGCAGCCACCCTATATCGTCAGCAGATCCACGAACAGTCCTCCGTGCACGCTCAATAAGCCTGAAAGCAATCATCACATGTTCAAAAGGACAGGTAAAAAAACTTAATTACATGCTAAACCCATCCACACATCAAGGGCACATAAAACAGATTGAGAAACTTTACATACTGTTCCCACATCTTGAAAAAATCATAAGAAATAGAGAAAAAAATTGTTTGGCTTATTTCTAGTTCCTGGTACATTGGTAAAAGTCAAAACTCAATCTTAATAAATGAGATAAACAATTTTCTGTCAGCTAGCAAATACAAAGAGCAACTGTCATTTAGGTACTTGCAAATGATAGCAAAGCAAACTAACAAGAAACTAAAAACATATCATTATAAAAACCAGAAACCTGTGCTTTTAATCCTAGGATCTACCCCAGCTATATCCCTATGAAACTGCTTTGCCTATGCATACATGCTAAGAATGGCTAATAAATTTTGTCTTGCCTCATTTATTTACAGGTATTAACTTTCTGGAATTACAGTTCCATGAATACTTTTCAAAAGTCAGAATAATTAACAGTCTTTAATGTACTGCAGGGAAGGAACATGAAAGAATTGGCACGTTCACTTTTAATAAAGATATATATTTTGGGGCTGACCAACAAGGAAAGATGATCATTCATTGTTAGACAGAGGGAGTGACATATACTAATTGACTAGCTCACTATGTACCACTTTAACATCCCATACATTTTGCAATTCATTTATCATGTAAAATACAGTATCTGGTAAAAATTATCCTGGAAGAAATATTTAAGCCAAAGTAAGTAAGAAAGAAAGAGCTCAATACCCTTGAAACATTGAAAGTTCTCTTTGGCCACTATTATTTGATTGTACAAGTGCACTAGTATTTTGAGATGGTCCTTTGGAAGAGTTTCTTGTTACTCCAGCAAGGATAGGAGGCGTATTGGTGGCAAGATGACTTCCACTTGAAGATGGGAGATCACTATCCAGAGAATCCCCATTTGGTGTGGAAGTAAACGTTGTCAACTCCTGTTCATGTGAAACAGGATCCCCAGAAGAAGGATATTCCACTGTGACACATCCAATAATTCTAGTTAGCGACATAAATCGTGGCCCGTTGCATCACATAATGGTAAAATTCTTAAGCTTGATTGCATCATTTAATTGTAAAGATTCTTAAGCTCATAAGCTTAAGGAAACATGTTTGAATTTTCAGATCAGCGTTTCATGGAAAAATGCAAAACAAATTAGGGTCTTAGTATTTTCTCTCCCGAGACCCACTTTGTTGGGAGCATGCTTGAGATGGTCTCTTAATGGATAAGAAGTCTGGAAATTACTTGCATAAATGGAAAAAAGTGGCAGCATAGAAAGGCACTGTCTTTGGAAGGACAATATTTGCTGATTTGAATCTGTAGTGCTATTCAACTAAATGTACAGGAGGTGAAAATTAAAAATCAGTCACGTACAGTGATAAAAACATGTGATGATAATAACTTTACCCACTCAACCAAGTCTACGTTTTAAAATCAAAACAGCAAGAAACATGAGGAAATGGTGAAACTTAATGAGAGGTAATCATGCTTGGAGAAACAACATTAATAGTCACAGCACTCGAAACTACCGAATCTTGTCAGCGTGTTTGGTGGGAGCGACAAAAATAACAACTCACACCACACATATATCATAATAAGCAAATTTGTTTTCAATCAAGACACAAGCGTGCAACTGTTCCTAACATTTCTCTGAAATAACTAGCCAGGAAAAAAGAGTTGTTTATTGACAAATTATATATAGTAACAGTAGAATCATCGTCTATCATTACCCTGATTCGCGCAATTAAACAAACAAGTATTATAATTGAAATTTAATATACCAGAATAATCAGAGAAACAGTTGGTAAACAACGAAGTAGATTGAGATAGATAAGAGGCGGCTTCATTTAAGGATGGCACTGATGTGAATAACTGCGGAATTAGCCCATCATTCAGTGACTGCAAAAACCCAAAAACAAATCATTAAAAATACTCCGCGTTATTTATTTATTAAAAAAAAAATACCAAGAAGGGCGTGGTCGATTCTTCACTGCTGCTTCTAGAATGTCCTGGTTCCTCCTCCATCAGGATCTTTCAAAAATTAGCGAAATTGAAAGAAAAAAAAGTAATTCAAGAAAATGAAAGCGGCGATAAAATTGATTAATTGAATTACTTATCAGGAGAACTTTTTATTTGTTGGAGATATTACTTGGAATTGGAAGAAAGTGGGGCGAGCTTTCTGGTTTTCGTTTGATTTCTTCCAATGAACGCAGGGAATCCGAAATCTAACGGCAAAGTAGAAGAGGGGTTGATAATATATAATTTATATAAATAGTTAAGGGAGGGTCTTGTGGTCGAGGACCGCGCGGGACCTGTATTTATAGGTCTGGGCCTGGATTACTTGAGAACCTTACACCGCTGTTCGGTTCGGCCTGGTCTGGTTCGGTTTGTGCTCACAAGGAATGTTTAACTACTTCGGAAAACATTTTAATAAAAAGAAAACGTATATTTTAAATTAACTTTTTTTATATTATCAGATTTTTTAATGTATTGAAATAAATTAAAATATTATAATATTTCTAAAGAAAAATACTTAAAAGTAACAATTATAATATCAAATAAAAGATATTTAACTCAATTGTGATTAATATCAAACATGATTTAAGTTGATGATAAATATCAATTTGTAAGAAAAATAATACTTAAATAATTATGAAAATATTAAATATAACAAAAGAAAATACTTTAAATACCCTCTAAATATAAAGTTAGATTAACATTACGTATCAAAACTTGATTTATATGAATTTTTGAGTTGGATCGGATAAACTATCAATTTGGTAAGAATAAAAATAATATTTTTAAAATAATTTCTGAAAATATTATTTTAATATATTTTCAAGCAAAAGAAAAAATACTTTAAAAAATAACTTTTATAATATCAAAATAAAAAAAGATATTTAACCTCTAATTGTTAGATTAACATTACGTATCAAAACTTGATTTATATGAATTTTTAAGTTGGATCGGATAAACTATCAATTTGATAAGACTTGCTTGATCTCAAAACGAGTTTAAAAACTGGATTAACTCAAATAAAAGTAAAACTTTTAATGAGTCAATACAAATCTAAGTACGTGAAACAATATTACTTCAATAAAATTATCAATTGAGTGAATCTTCAAGTTGAAATAATGAGTTAAAAATAAAGAAATCAGTGAGTCAATACAGATCTAATTCATGAAACAATATTATTAATTTCTAACGTTTGATTACTTGGTAAACAAACTTCTTTACATAAAACACTGATGCGAACATCAAAGAAAAGAAATTAACATCGCCAACGTTTGATTACTTGGTAAACAAACTTCCTTACATAAAACACTGATGCGAACATCAAAGAAAAGAAACATCGATCGCTAACGTTTGATTAACTGATGCGAACATCAAAGAAAAGAAACATCGCTAACGTTTGATTACTTGGTAAACAAACTTCCTTGCATAAAACACTAATGCGAACTTCTTCAGAAAAACTAGACAGGAAAAGAATGCATGGCTACGATTTTGAGTTAACCCGCTGGCATTCATCGATCCACTCGCAGTACATGTCAATTGGCTCGGTCAGTCGAGTGATTCTGGTCTCGAAGCTAACACGACAAATGGAGCATGAGATCTCGCCGATCTTCAGAACCTTGTCGAAGGAGCACCCGACACTGTTTGCATGCTGGCAGAAAGGGCAACTAAAGATTGTCTCGAGCTTCTGCACTGGTTTCCTTACAGCACGTACGTTTGATCTTGACTTTCTCCTCGCCATTGTGGGTGTAAACAAACAGATTTCTCTCAAAATAAAGAAGATTAGTGAGCGAGTTGTGGGTGTTTTTGCTTCAGGTATGACAGAGATAATTTGACAGGGTTTACCAGGTGCTGAATTTATACTGCACATTGCCACCGATCGACTTTAATTCCCTGTTGTTACGGGATTCCTAAACTTCAGATAGAGATCGGATTAATTGGATGGGACATGATCTCATCTATCCGGCTCTAATTTTTCCTAAACAAAAAATCCCGAAAGGGCCGCGGCATGCTGGGCCTTGAATTACAAGCTAATTTTTCATTGTTTTTTAATTAATATAATAATGAATTGCCCTAATATTACAAGCTAATATTCCGGCAAATTGTAAAAAATTACCCAAAACAATTAATCATTAAGACACTTAAACTGTTAGATGTCTACGTCGAGTTTGTCAATGAGTTTAATGATTATCAATAATGTTACAAGACAAACTATTTGACCCATCTAACTAGCTACTTGTCAGCGTGAATCAAAAACTTAACAGTTTGAGTGTCTTAATGATTTACTGTTTTGAGTATTTTTTTAAAACAAGTATATTACAATAATGTTTTTTTAATTTTTTAAAATTAGTTTTAACCATGGTTGTCAAAATCACGATTTTGACATAACACGGAAGGGGCTTTGAAAAATTGATCATAAAATTGTAAAATTATAGCTAAAATCGTGTAGGAAGAAAAATTGTAAAATCGTAAATTTTATTTAAAGTAAAAAATCAAAATCAAAATCAAAAATTTTACATATAAATTTTAAAGTTAATATTACTAATTTTCAATAATAATTCCATAATATATACAAGAGAGACAGAGAGAAAGATAATATTATCTCTCTCTCTCTCTCTCTCTCTCTATATATATATATATATATATGCAGATTGCAGAGAGTCAGAGACAGAGGGGGTGTGAAATGCAATTTTAAGCAGAATCGTAAAATTGGACCGATTCGATCCGATTTTATGATTTTGACCGAGTTTGATTAAAATCGATTTTTCTATTCGAATTGACAAAATTTAACGAGTCAACTCACAAAATCGTACATTTTTACGAGTTGACTTGCGATTTTAACAATAATGGTTTTAACATGGCATCTAAATTTAAAAAAAAAATCTAAAAACACGAATATCAATGTCAAACAAGGTCCTTATTAATCCATTAACTCGAGTTAAGTGTTCTTTCTTTAAAAAAAAACGTATAAATTCTCCTTTTTAAATAACACCTTACTCCAACGAAGTTGGCTTCTGCTTTAGAAAAGATCGACATGAGCATTAATATTTCCAAGCACATGTTGTAATGATAAATTGGAATGGAAATACAATTAAGAGGTTCAGTTCTGTGGAGATTTCTCAGATTTGATTTCTATTGAGTTGCTACTTCAGAAACAGCATAGTAGGTGCAGCTTCATTATGAAAAATAAAAACCAAATGCAAGTGTAGCAGCAGGATTTAATTATAATATAGGCCACGAAGAAGGATGCCTTCAAAAGTAATGCCTGGTCCAAAGGCTAAGGCAAGTCCCCATTCTTCCCCTCCTCCTCTCTTCAACTCTTCCTTCATATATTCCAAAACATAGACGATGGTATTACTGCTGACATTCCCGTAGTCCATTAGAGCCCTCCTGCTGCATCCCAGCTTCTCTTTGTTTAATTTGAGATTACTCTCTAGCCTGTTAAGAATTGCTGGGCCACCAGGATGGACTGCCCAGAACAGATCATTGAACTCGGTTAGACCAGCCTTTGACATAAGTTTCCTGCAAAATTCCTCAATGTTGTCCTCGATTTTCTGAGGAAGATCCCTCCCAAGCTTGAAGTTTATGCCCTCTTCAGAAAGGCGGCCATCGATCACATCTTGTGTACCTGGCAAGAATTGTTGAACAGCATAGTTCAGCTCCATGAAAGGAGACTCTTTACCCATTACAGGGTCAGCTCCGATAATCACAGCTGCAGCTCCGTCACCGAAGAGTGCTGCCCCCACAAGGTCGTAAGGGCGTGCCTTGTTTGGAGGGCGAAAACCAAGAATCGTAGTCTCAGAAGTAGTTAATAAGACACGGCTTCCTGGATTGTTTTCAGCTATGTCCTTGGCAACTCTAAGTCCAGTGACCCCGCCATAACAGCCCAGGAAGTAAAGCATTACTCGGCCAACGTCATTTCTTAGTCCAAGCTGAGTGGCAAGGTACAGATCACCACCCGGCAAGCGTATCTCACTGGAAGAAACATAGACGATGTGGGTGATATCTTTTACCGACCCGCCCCATTCATCGATGCAAGCAACGCTAGCATTCAGTGCCATCTCAACAACTGCCGGGTTTGCTATTTCCAGTCTTTGCTTGATTGTCGGAGAGCCCTCCGTTGCAAGTTCCGGGTACTTTTCCAGTATCTCTTTGGACATAACTGTGTATCTTGTCTTCACAGTAGTGGTTTTACCTGGCAAAAGAGAATGAAATTCAAAGTTAGAGAAACGTGCCATGTAATGGAATTAAAGAGTGTTAATGGAAGGGATTTGAATTACAAAGTCGCTCCAGTTTCTCCTTAATGGAAGCATCGTCGCATTTTGTGTCACGCATATAACCCTCCACCAAGCATTCCTGGGGAACAAGTTGGCTGGGGAAGGCCTTGCCTATTGCGAGTATTGTTGCCTTGCCTGGAGTGGGTGCGCGTCTAGCGAGAGTGGCATGGTGCTCTGATGCCCCGTTACCATCCGATTTAGACATCTTCAACAGGTGGAAGAAGAAGATAGCTTGGTACTGATAGATCTAATGGATGAAATATCACAAAGCAGGGAAATATAAACGAGAGCTAAACTTGATCTTGGAGAAAGGTTGGTGTGAAGGATGAAAAGCATGAAAAGTTTAAAATATCTACTTCAATAAAATCCTGGTTATGTTTCTGGTTTGTGTGGTTGGGAGCAAGAAGGCTTGACGGGTGTGGCAATCGTTTCCTTCTTTTCTTGATATTTTTTTTTTTTACCGAATTCAAACTTACATTCTTTCTCTATATAAATTTTGAGCAAAATATGTTGGCAAAGCTCGTGGAGTAATGAAACGGCATACTCACACCACCCAGCACCTAGCATTAATCTGAATACCTATAAGCAAGAATTTCCCCCCCATGCATGGTACATGAGAAACGCGAAAGGAGTGGAGTAGACAAAGAACTGTGGTCACCAGTAAAAGTAAATGATAATAAGATTTTCCCATTTGACAATAATAGCACCATGCCATTAGCATCATTAAACACTCGGCTTCGTTGCCTGCAGAACATGATAAACAGGATTACACATGCAATAGCGAGATTGCAGTCAGCAGCAAATATTACAATTTTGAAAGATGAAGGGAAAAATTAAAATCTTCATCTGAAAATGAAATGTAGTCTAGTTGTGGGAATTTTCTTCTAGTTTCAGTAACAGTTTAGTAAATTCTTGTGCAGAAGAGAACAACAGCTTGATGCAGAGAGATTTATGTTTTGGCTCAGATGATTTTACATAAGCCAGAGCCAGAAATTCAGAAGAGTCATGTCCACGCTCCATCAAGATAGCCCTCTGCACACCAATAAATGATTTAATATGTCACTGCATCGAGCTTAATTTGAGAAAATGAAAGTGGTGATATAATGAAGTACAGACAGAAAGGAACGGCCCTGGTTGATTACCTGACCATGTGAACAGGTTCAATTGAGAGACCCTGGGTTCTGCTGCCGAGCAGTGAAGCAGTGCACTGCTGCGAGAGTTCCCTGGGTCATATACACTTGAAAGGTTCAATCATCTCAAACTTCTTCAAAAGGTAAATTTTGCTGAAAGTTTGAACAGGAATGTAGCATTACTGTCCAATTACTCAACTCAACAATGGCCTAGAAACATTAGACCTGAAGTGAGACGGATTTGCGTGGTCAAAGTGTATGTGTCATGTTGAAATGTTCGTATAGGGTGCTAATCCACAAAATAAGACAAATCACCTCAAAGAGACTTCAGAGATGTTAAGCTTTCCCACTTGAACTGTGCTATCACACCTTGGGATTGCTGCCAGATCTGATTTTCAGAGATCTGTCAGCTGCCTCTCATTGGGCATCCTCTTAGATACAAATTTTGCTTCCTCTGATCTCCCCCCAGCCTCCAAGGCAGTTCTCAAACCTTCTAGGCAGCTCAACTGCTGATGATTACCTTTCTCCACTAGCTTGTAGTACAACCCAAATGCTTCTAAAGGTCTTTTCATTTTACACAGAGCTTCAATAACTACATTGCACACATTAATATCCACATTGTGACCCTTCTCCAAACAAAATGACAACATCTTTTGTGCGTCTAGTAACTTCCCATTCTGGCAAATGAAACCAATCAATTCTTCCATGTCGACCACATATCCATTATCATAAAGTAATTCAACAATCTGGAATGCTTTAATTCGCAGTTCACTACCAAAGAGCAACCTCACGGTATGTGTTGAGAGATTGATATCTTGTCTAATTTTTCTGTCTATCATCAATACAACAAGGCTAGCTGATTCACTGGCAAAACCATTTTTCAGAAGTTCTGAAAGTACAGAATGGAAGACCGAAGTTTTAGGTAGATATGAACTTTTTAACATCCTCTCCAGAGTCCTGTAGGCCAGAATTGGTTCGCCTTTCTGCAAGAAACCGTTAATTAACAGCACATAGGTTTCAAAATCAGGCACATAATCTCTTCTCAACATAAAGTGCAGGAGCTTATACCCAGCCTCAAAAGTACCTTCCTTACAGTGCCCAATGATCAAGGTCTTGTACGAAGGAGGATCTTGTGTTCCCTTTTTCATTAGCTGCCTGAACACTCTCTCAGCCTTGCAAGTCTTTCCATTTTTACAAAGAAAATCAAAAATCGGATTGTAAGCCGCAACAAGAGGAGTGCACCCATCATCGCGTAACAAAATCTCCTCGTCAGATAGCTCGTCGAACAATTGCTCTGCTCTCTCAAAATCCCCCCTTTGACACAAATTCCTTATCAAAACACTATATGTAGCTGAATCTGGTTGGACTTTCAACTCCTTCATCTTCTTAAACATATTCAAAGCCTCATCAAGATTCCCTGCATCACACTGTGCATTCATCAAAGTGTTATATGTACAAGTATCCGGAACAAACCCTCTACCCCCTACAGCTCCCCCCAAAATCTCTTTGATCTTATCAAACTTCTGCACTTCGCAAAGTCCCTTTATAAGGGTGTTGTAGGTAATATCATTAGGTTTTAACCCTCTACTGGCCATCTCTTTAAAAACAACCAGAGCCTCATCAATCTCTTGTTTCATACAATACCCTCTAACCAGAGTAGTATAAGTAACAACATCAGGACTCAAATCCTTCACTTTCTTATCCATCCCTTTAACCACATTATGTGCAATCCTGACCTTCCCCGCCCTACACAACCCATCAACAAGTGTATTGTAAGTAACCACATCAGGCTCGCAATTAAACCTTGACATTTCCTTGAAAAACCTGAACCCTACATCAACCATCGAATTCTTACAAAACCCTCTAATCAAGATATTAAAGGTATATGTATCCGGCGTAACCCCATAAGTCCCACACATTTCATCAAACACACTGTGTGCCATGTTAGTCCTCCCTCTTTTAAGCAAAATTAACAAAAGACTATTAAATGTAACAACAGATGGTGACACCCCACTTGACTTCATTAAACTAAAAAGCTTTATAGCTTCATTAAACAACCCAGCATTACCATAACTCCTCAATAAAATGTTGCAAAACCTATCTTCAATTTTAACACTCCCATTAGACCTTCTCTCAATTGAAAACAAAAAATTACGAGCAATATTGAGATTTCCATTACGACCCAAGATTTCTAGCATCATAAAATACGACCGGCCATCATGAGTGAACCCGTTTCTTGAAGCCCAGTTGAAAAAATCAAAAGCTTTTGATGGGGAAGCAATAAAGCGAAGAACTTGAAAGAAAGTGGTTTTAGAAACTGCAGGAGAAAGAGAGAAAAGGGAAGATTCAAGTTCAGTTGACCAGGGTTTTGAGTTAATGAGTCTTGCCATTGATTTAGCTGTCTTGGATTTGTTAGAGGATTTTCTTGGCTCCTTAACATTTTCAGCGTCTAGCTGTTCTCCATTGGAGGATGAGTAGTGCCTGGAATTGAGTAAAAGGACAGATTCTTTTTTCAGTGAAGATTAAGAAAACATAGAAAGGAAAGGAGAGACATGAAGTTGGAAATCTTTAGTTACCTGAGAGCTAAGAGGAGATGTGCTTGGTCTTGAGAGTTGACGTTGAAGAAGAAATTTCTTCCAAAGAGTGCCCGCGTCCGAGAATTGGCAATGGGGGTCATGGGGATTTATTTGTTATGCAGGTGTTGATGATATCGAATGATTTCTCGTAGCTGTGGGGCGAAAGCTTGGAGAAGTGCTGGTTTCGTTTTATTGCGATTTTTGGAAATTTGCAACCTCTTTTTTTCAAAGTATAAAACCGGGCTCGGGTGGATCTGGATAAAACCCGGGTCATCAATCAAGAAAATCAACTCAAAAAGAGAATTACTTTTTTAAATAAATATGTGAAAACAATACTATATTATAAAAATATAAATTAGTTTTCATTAAATAACCACAAGATTTTAATCAGATTATATTTTTAATTCAAAGCAATTTAAATTCCATATCAATTGAGTCACAAATCCCCGCTAGCAATTCCGAGCCATACAACCATCCTTTTTACACCACACGCACATCTCATTACCTTGTTTCGTTAGAAACTAATAAAAGATCTTAAGAGTAAAGGTGAGTTTTCTTGAATACTAATTCAAAAATAAAATGAACTGTATATTTATTATATTCAGGGACTTTACAAGTATAATTTATATTATTCTCTAATATATATATATATATATATATATATTATATATATATTTTTTAAATATTGTAAATTCAATAATTATAATAATATAATATAATTAATAATTCATGAAAAAAAAATATTATTTTTTATTCTCCCATCAATCAAAAAATAACAGGGTTGTGGAGTACAACGAAGTCATGCATCATTTTTTCATTAGAAAAATACATTTTTTGTTATTTTTAAAATATTTTTAAAAAATTGATTGGGCCTCACCCAACTAAATGGGTCGACCCGACTTAGTTGAATTGAGTCGGGCAGAGCAGCCAGACTTCGACTAACACACATGTAAGAAGAGAAGTGAAACATTGCGTTGCCATCGTGCATGTCTTCTTCGCATGACAGGTCAAGACACACTGTGCACATGAATTATTTCACGTGCATAGTAGCTTCCGACCGACCACCAAGATAGCTTCAACGGAGGATACCGATGGGTAGAGGAGGCTGAGGTGGTTCTTCTTGTGGTGGTGGCGTCTGAAATGATGGCCTGTGGTGGCTGGAGGCAGCGTTGGAAGGTTGCAGTACTGTTCAACGACCATGACGAGAGCTTCAATGGACGATACTAACGGGTAGAGGAGGCCGAGGTGGTTCTTCCTGTGGTGGTTTCATCGTAAATGGTGGCTTGTGGTGGCCGGAGTCAACGATGAAAATTCTCGGCTTCCATGGCTGTTCTGTTTTGGGCAGAGAGAGAGAGTTGCATGCATAGTCGAAGCTTCCTCGTGGCCATGGCTTATGCATGTTTCACCGTCATCTTCTTCGTAGAGGGTTTTTTCAACGATTATTTTTATTTTAAATGTTTATCGTCGTTTCAATAAGCACAAATCATAAATAAAAAGCATCCATTTCCAGCTTTCCATGAATCGGCGTTTTGGAGAGAATTTGGTGTGGGTCCCACACAATAAAACTGAGTTTACCTGTTATCCAAACAACAAATTGTGATGCGATCTGGCAATCGTGGATCGCACCACAATGCCAAATGGATACTAAGTTTTCTATTTCATAACGAACAACTTCTAAAATATGACTTGAAAGTAAGACAAATAAACTCAAAATCGCACAAAAAAAAAAAAAAGTTTCTACAAAACTAAGGTGGAGGTCTGCCAATACTCGTGTAATTTGAGTTGTATATGATTACAAAAACCTGGGCTCAATGACTGCTAACCGGGGCTGGGTAGAAACGAAACTGAACAGTGTAAAAAAAAACACACATTAGCTGGGGTCGCTTCTATTTGGTTCACGGACCTTGCTTCCAATGGATGACCCGGCTGTAAAAAAGTTAAATTACAGTTCACAGAAAAGGCTAAATCATACAAAAGCATAACGATTTCCACTCTGTTCTTTGAGCTACAACTGCGCGGTCATGGTATCGTAGGATGATCGTCGATAATAATACCTGCAAAGACAACAGATGATGATACAATATTGCTGGAACACACAAAAAACGGTGGGGGGGATACAGGTCTGTGAGAGAGAGGACATACACGTAGATCTTTATTCCAAAAACGGAAGCGTATTTTCGTAGAAGACGTTCAACGGTATACCACTGTGAGCGATCTGCTTGATCTTGATAACCAATACGAGGCATGTGGATTGAGGCTATATGGAAAAGTCAGGAGATTATCATGTCAGATAACTCAAATTTATGAAAGAAAGAAACAGACAAGGGTACGAACAAGCTAAGTTCACACAGCTAGAGGCAAATATTTATCCTTCTAATATTTGAGACTCCTAAAATTTGAATCATTTTTAACGATGATAAAGAAGGTTCTTATGAAACAAGAGGCAAATATGTATCCTTCCATTCACACACAAATAAATTCTTTTCCCATGGACTGCCTCTCAATACTGCTCTTTTCATCCTGGTTGTGCTTTGCCTCTGAATTTGTTCTACGGACAGTTGCATGTCAGCCTGCTAACTATATTTTCACATTGTTGGACGACTACATTAAATTCCAAACAAGAAAACCACACAAATCTCTACCAAGCAAACCAATAATTTCTTCTTTTTTTCTTTTTAAAGCTTTCCACCACGATGGAATACAACAGCATCAAAATAAACATTAGACGAAACGTACCTGAATTTTGAGATGCAGCAAAAGATGCCTTAAACAGGCAAGCCTCCAAGTCAGGAATAGAGATCTCACTACGGGGCACTTTTCGCCTAGAATTATAAGACTGTACAACAGCCAAAGCAACCCACCGTGGAGTATCACTTTCCATGCTCTGCCCATCAGTATTCTCTGCGTAACAAGAACAGGGCTAAATGAATTTATTTGAAGAACCATCCATCGTTAAGGAGAGGTGGGGGGGTCTCAAGTTTATTATAGAGACCATTCATCAGAAAGGAAATCTAGCTAAAGTTTTTCTCATGCTCATTCATCATAACATTAAAGAAAACCAGTCACAGGGAGCTACAAAATTAAACTCAAGTCATTAAGTTCAAAAAAGAAGTTATAAAAATAATCCATTAGAAGAAATCTTTTGCGCATCAGGAAGAAGCATAGCAAGGAATTTTGAGATCACCAGGGTAAAATCTTTGATTAATAAATATCTACAAATCTCAACCACTCCACTCACAGGTAGAAGCAAAATTAATGAAATTTAATCACCATAAGCACAGATTGGATGCTATATTTATAAAAAAGGAGTGGAACTGGAGGAGATCCCTCCCTGGTTAGGCTACTACATTTTTGTGTTTGAAATTCCAGATCTAATCTTCTTTCGAAATTGTTTTTTGCTTACTCAATACCTTTTCTTTTTAGTTCTAAAAGGATTGGTCTGCAAGGAACAAAAATATTGGTCACAATTAACATCAAACCCAAGGAACATGAAATGAGGCCTGAAAGTGTGGTGGCAATGGGGATGGCAGTATGGGAGCAAAATGAACATGAAAAGGACTATGCATGTTTCAGTGAATATGTTCAGTGATCCTGGCAGGTTATAACTCTCTCTGTTATCTATTCAGATCACTTAAAATTTTTGAACACCAATAATTATTGGAAAGGGCAAAAACATAAAAATGCAGGAAGAGAGAACATGAAAGCTGACCATTAATTTTTACAAGATGGACATCACCAAGATGGAGATCCCTAAATTCAGAGGCCCGTTGATATGCAGCAGGGATACCTGAAGACAGTTTGGCCAGTGCATCGAACATTCCTCCATGGCCCCAATTTCCTGACTCATCTACACAACTGCCATAACGCCAGAATCAGGCTAAGAGAAAAACTGATGATTACCAAGCAATACTCACACCCTTGTAGCTAGTGCATTCTTTTCCCATGGGGTAGAGGGATGAGTTCAACTCAGAACATACCAAAACAGGATGTTAACAGTTGTAACCATTAATGAGATGATGTCTAACCGCATACTGAAAATGACACATTTTCAAATTCCATCTAAGGGGGAGTGCGCAAGCTGATTCTTTGGCTTGGATATGTCCACATAAAAACAACTCTTCCATAGCCAATGTCCCATTTGTTTTTACAACAACTAAGTGCTGCTTTCAATTGATCAGTTCTGATGTTAAGATTACTATCAAGTTGGAAAGAATGTGCAGAAAGGCGATTGGTTTCTAGTAAAACCAATAATGATTGGAAAAAATAAATGTTAGTAATTCTCAGAGTTTCAGATACCAAATCAGAGTAGGAAACCAAAGAAAGAAATTTCAAGAGTTTCAGAACAAATTTAGAAGTAAGAAACGAAAGAGAAGTAGACTGGAAGGATTTCCAGTATGTCTTCGGGAATTACCTGAATATGACACTGGGCTCAGACGAGCATAGCTTTTCTGGATGTGTACAATCCCCAACAACAAAATGAACAAAATCTGAGTCCGACAATGCATCCCTGTCTAAAGGGTAGATGGAATCTCCAACAGATAATGAATGGTATCCGAGGGTCTCCCACTTTGACAATTTTTTCTCCTCTGCCTTTTTCTTTGCAACCTCAAGATTAAGATACTTGTTATTTGGCAAGTTTCTTCTATTTCCCAAATCCAAAACCAGATTTTCATTTGATTGTGAAGTTTCCTTGAATTTTTCAACCCATGATAGATATGATGCCTCATCAAGACCAGGGTCATACCTTGCAAGAATAGATTCCCCTCCACTAACAAAATTGAGTCCTTTTTCTTGACCAATAAGATTGACCTCAAACTTTCTATCATCTTTGTCCAATATCCGGTCATTTCGCAGAGCAATTACTCTCTGTGCCAAAGCATTCAATTCCAAGGCATATAATTCATTTGATTGTTCACTGTTGACCTCTGAAGGATCAAACCTATGTAACCCAAATATGATAGATCGCAAATCACCAGTTTCAATCCCTCCTGTTTCTTTTATGTCATCTTCCATGTCACCATCTCCTACAACATCATGGCTAAGCTGCAATTTCCTCTTTGCTCTATGCATAATAACCTACACTCGTACATTTTAAATTCAAAATGATAATATGAAAGACATTATTAACCGTTAAAGTTGAGTTATAAAACCTCACTTCTTCCACAGTATGCCTTGTAACTAAGTTTATTGACAGGACATGATTCATTTGACCAATCCTGTGTGCCCGCTGCAAAGCCTGTTTGTCAACCTGAGGATTCCAATCTTGCTCATAGAATATAACCTGTTAATGAACGAAAGTTTATGAATGTTCAGAACACCATGTATAACTCCATCCAATTTTTGAGAAATAATGAAGTCTACTTGGACAACCCATCACACTCTTTCAAGTTTTACCATATTATACTTAAAATTATTTATATGGAAATAAATATCACCATATCCAATCCATTCCATTGAAGTTGTTTTAATTAGAAGCAGATGCTACAAGTCTTCATAAAAACTTCAGTTCTTTCATAATCTTATATAGACCACTGAATTTATTAGCTATTAGAATCATGTTGAATATTAGAAGTCAGTAAGAACCTTTCCCGTCAAAGAAGCATCTACATGGAAAACAAAATTATGGTTCCAACATTAAGTATGAAAGAAATACAGTTATTAACATAAAATGGCAGATGGGAAGCCTAAACTGTTACAAAAAGACAAATCATATCAGGAAAAGTATATGAATAAATAAAGAACAAAGTTTATCTCTCTTTGCCTAAGAAAATTGCATTTATATAAATTTTCCTTGTCAAGGTCGGTATAGACAAATGTCTATTCATCTTCAAGTCCTGCAAGTTGTATCTGTTTACTCAGGCAATTGCCTAGAAGTGAGAGAAAGTGAAAAATATGGGCTATTAGCATCAAATTAATTCATTTCAAATATGAGAAAAGGCTGGCGCCCAAATGAAAATGTATATCATATATAAGTGACATACACATAGCATATTTGTCTCAGAAAATACTGAATTGGCTCTACAGGGAAAAAAGAGAACCCACCAAAACCAGAAAACATGTTCTCAAGCAAGATAAATCAATGAACAATTCCCTCTTTATACACTGCAGGAAAAGCCTCCAAGTATTGCTGATTTGTTTTGGAACTTTATTTGTCACCATTTGTAAGGTTTATTTTCATTTTCCCTTGCCAGCAACTTTTAGCTGATAAAGTAAGTAATGAAGTTATTGCTGTGATGCCAACTTTTGTCTTTGTTGGGCTTGTCAAAAATTTATTGTACTATAGTTAAGAGTAATTTATGCTTCCTTTTCTCTTTTATTTTGTACATATCCTTCTTTTTTCTCTCTCTCAACTTGAGGAGGAGGTTAATGAGTTCTTACACCAGAAGGTGATTTCTGAAAACTTTAAGAGAGAACCCACCGTATCTGCAGCCACAAGATTCAAGCCAACTCCTCCAGCTCTTGTGGATATAATAAAAACAAAAGCGTTATTTTGATCAGATTCAGAACCAGACCTCCCTGACTGTCCACTAAAACTTCTTATTGCAGCAAAACGCTCCTCAGCTCGAACTGAACCATCAAGACGCTCATATGAATACTTTCGAAGCTCTAGAAAATCCTGTATTACATGCCAATTATGTCATTAATAACAGTTCAAAATATACTGACATGCATAAACAAGCACAGGCAATTACTTCAAATTCAAACATGTACCTGTAAAATGTCAAGTGTGTGGGTCATTTGAGCAAAAAGAAGCACGCGATTTCCAGAATCATGTAGCTTCTCAAGTAGTTGTTCCAAAATTATAAGTTTCCCACTGGCCTGAACATGATGTCATAAGATATACAGAGATGACAGATTTCAATTAGTGAAATCAGAGATTAAGATCAGAGGCTTGCACAGGACCCTTAACAAAATCATAGAGGAAGCACAAAATTTGCCTCTTTTAGGTAGAAAAATTAAGGGTTTTTATTTATTTTTTAAGGCTCTTCAGTTCTTTGTTTTTCAAGCTATATAAATGTGCAACCACTCCAAACTAAGCGGTCATTAATATTTCACACACTGCAAAATTATGAAACAGCAAGTATACCTGAAGCTGAAGTCATAAAATCAAGAAGACAGCAGGGACAACAACAAGTAGGTTTCAAATAGTGAGATCAGAGATGCCGTGCAGAAAGACTGCCTCTTTCAAAGCAGAAAATTTAAGCAATTCTTTGCTTGCTTTAAGAGTTATGGGAGTGAAATCATAGATACAGCACCAAAACTTGCCTTTATCAGATTTAAACAATTCTTAATTTTTCTTAATTAGATACATAGCATAAAGGACTGCCTCTTTCAGACCAGAAATTTAAGCAATTCTTTGTTTGTTTTGAGAGTTATAGCAAAAAAACGAATCATTCAAACTCAATTTTCATTACTTTTGATATATCAAACAGTCATAAGATATCAAGACTAAATGAAGTTCAAGTTATAAGGTAACAAAGAGACATCAAGGAAAAAGGAGTTTTTCATTATCAAAATTGGATGTTCAGTATAAAGGCTTGCTCTTCTATACCAGAAAGTTTACATGAACACGGTTTTTTTATTCCTGTTTGTTTCTTTGGTTTCAAAGTTATGGCAACACACAACTCATTTTAGACTAGCATTTTTTTATTTTGGAGATGAAAGCAGGCGTTCATTAACATTTCATATGCCACAAAACTAGTAGATGCAGAGGCTACCTTAATTAGGTGTTCACCCTCTTCATATGGCTCGGGCTCAATACCAGGAAAGAGGTAAGGGTGGCTGCATGCTTTTCTTAGTTGTATTACCTGGACCAAAGAGACAAAATTAATGGCTGAAAATAGAAAAATTTTCAAGTCAGAAAAAAAAAATCATTCTATTTCAATTTACTAGAGAAGAAAGGCAGTTCGGCATGGCAAGTTAGCTGCAATGCTCCAGTCAAAGACTGAGAAGCAAGCATACCATATTCTGCAGAGATTGATGATTGGAAGCTGAAGAAGACAATGCAATAAGTTTTGGAAGCTCCTTCCTCAATATTGAGGTATAAACTTTCTTTTGAAGGCTGACCAGTGGAGCCATACTATCAAGACAGATAAAATCTTTAGTCTTTTTAGGAGAGTTCCCAGCAGATACACCAGATGCTCAGTCTTCATAAGGTAAGACAACTTACACAGTAATCTCAGTCAATGGTGGCAGCACTAGGTTTCCACTCTCTATAAGCCTAGATTTTGTTCTCCGAAGCATGAAGGATTTCAATATACTTTTTAAAGTCTTGAATTGTTGCTTGACCTTTGTTGCATCATGATCTGTTCAAAAGCAACAGTTTTAACATTCTTGCAAATATGGAAAACCTAAGCTCTCGTTGTATTCAAGAGAATCAGCCCAAGATTCACAGCAGAAGCAGACAAAAAGAATTAAATAATAATTTTGAAGCTCATAAACTTTGAAGGAACTGAGAATAACTCAGAAGCATGCACATCGATTTTCTGCTTTTTTTTCTGAATCAAAGGAAAATCCCGGATATAGATTTTTGCTGCGAGGTTTTGCCATAAACTATTGACAGTTACTTAAAAGAATATGCAAATGTGACTTTCAGAAACACAGAGGAATGATCCCATAGCAAGGTCCAGATATTATCTCACTTTGCTTCAAAACTCAAACAAATTTCTCTTTTGAAAACCATTAACTTAGGAGTTGGGTGTGTATCAGTAAGTAGAGGACCTTAGCAGATCTGGGTCGATGTTCTATTCAGATGAATGATGATGTTACATTAGTCACTAACCATTTGATAATGAACTGACTTGACCACACATCATATACTATATGCTTTTCAAGAAAAACTTTCAATCCATGACCTCCCTTCTGCAACATTTTTTCAAAAAAAAAAACTGGGGGGGGGTGATCCACTAAGATAAGAAGAGAGATTATGATACATCGAGGGGCCATCAAACCATTTGATCTCCTAAGAAGAATATCAATATCAAGGGAAAAAATGAGGATATAGAAAATTACAGGAACACAAAGGCTGGTTTCAGGAGAAAGTTGACACTTAAATACACCATTAGACCAAGTAAAAGGATAAATGACCTGACAAAGCATCAGCAGCTTCCTTGAAGGTGGAAAGGAATTGATCCAGGGTTCCAAACACTAAAGGCATGCAAAAATGCATCAGAGCCCAAAGTTCAGTGAGATTATTCTGGACGGGTGTGCCAGTCATCAACAACCGTCTTGGCATGAGGAACTGGTCTTTGAGAACATTATAAAGGACCTGCCATGTTAAATTTTTGAAACAAAAGACGAAACTCTTCAAGTCTAGCTCAAGAACTATAAAAGGAGAGGCAGAGAAGCAATTTATAATATAAACAATTTTTTGTGTTATTGCACCATGGTAGCATAAATAGATTGAAACCATCACTAATGTAGGAATTTACGTTCACATTTACGAGAAAACACTATGTGATAGCTTGAACATACACTGTTAGGATTTTTAAGTCTTTGAGCTTCATCAACTATAGCATAGTGCCACGGAATCTGTGACAAAAAATCTTGATCCACTAATGCTATGTCATATGTTGTCAATAGCACGTCAAAAGGCAACAATGATGCCTGTAAACAGCCAACATATTTATTTAGAGTTTAAAGGAATTCAAGCTAGAACCCAGACAATTTAGAAAATATAAGGAATGGGGTAAAATAGCAAATTATATCATTCCGGTTAGTAAATATGCATTACAAGATTCCAAACTCACATCAGATGATGAGGGACTCTCTTTCAAATGTTCATATATTGTCTTGCGCAAACTGCGCCGGGGTTCTTTCTCACCGATATACCTGAGGACTTTCAGTTTGGGGGTGAATATGGCTATCTCTGACACCCATCCATCTGTCACACTTAAAGGGCACAACACCACTGCATATAATTGGATAACAAGTAAAATTGTGAATCAAAGTGACTATCAGAATAGATACCCTAAAGTCATTGAAGTCAAACAATTGGCTTTCTTAACTCACAATATGGCCCAGGTGACTTCTGATGAACTTTCAAATAACTTAAGAAAGAGATGGCTTGCAAAGTCTTCCCTAATCCCATCTGCCAGCAACTATATCCAATTCAAAACATAATGAACAGAATCACACTGCCTTCTTATCATGTTCATCTGTTCTACTTGAATAAGTAATGAGGCACATGAAGAGTACTAAAAGTAGTGAGAAAAATAAGGACTTCTTTAACCATTGTGTCGGTGATGAGAACGACACGACTCCATCAGGGTTTCAGCTGTAAATTTAATTGCTTCACAAACCGAACAAGATGTTACAGTAAGCTATGAGTACATTCATTTATAAGAGATGCAACAATCAATTATCCAAAACCAGGCCAGTTGCAAAATTCCAAGAGTAAATTAGACAGTTCCCCTAAAATTTGGCGCTAAAAAAAAATCAAAAAAAAATGGACATTGAATAGCTATGGGGATAATTTATCTGAAGGTTTAATTGACAATTGAAAGCTAGATTTTTTACTTGAAAAGTTTTGAGCAGGTCTTTGTGATCACCTAAAGGGCCAGGCCATACTCAAATGACAAAAAAATGATGTTAAGAAATAATCTCTACATTAATTGATTTTCACGTGTTTAGAAGTAAATCTCAGGTATAAAAATAAATTTAGGACAATTTCAGGTTTCCTTCGATATAAAGGTTTAATAACCATTCAAGTCATCGAGCTATGTACCTCATCTCCTGCAAATACAATACCAATTCAAGAGTCACTCTAATGAGCATTAAAAATAAAAGAGCATATAATTAAAATGAAACCCTGGATTCCTTTTCAAAATCACAAAATCGAATATATCAAATCAGACAACAAGCAATACTGGAAAACCCTAATTTTTGTATTCTTGGAATTTTCAATTAGATTCTACAGATTAAAAAATTGAAGTGGGAAATTAAAGTCCTACCGAGGATAACATTAACACCGAGGCGATATCTCTGTATAAGCCACGAGATACCTTCAAGTTGGTGAGGTTTCAGCGTCGCCGTGACTCCGATTTCTGTGGCGTTAAGAGGCGCAGTAGCACAACCGCTCTCTCCGTGTGATCCCGATTCGATGATCATTGTGGCTGCCGTGAGCCTCTGCTCGTAATTCATCCCCCTCGCTCTCGTTGAAAGTAGCCGTTGTGTTATCGAAGACTGGCTCGTAGGAGACGCGAGGGAAATAACTAAAAAGCCGGTTTGGTTACGTAATGACGGTTCTACCCTTACAGTTAGGCTTGAGCTCGTGGGGTTATTCTTGGGATTGTACAACCCGTGCGGCGTGCATATGGATCGTGAGTCTGCGTACGTGACAAGCAAAAGCCAAACATTGACTGCGTTGAAGAAACTTCTACATTTCTCTCTGGTGTGTGAGTTTTTTGTTTAATAGATAATGAAATATGACAGGTGTCAGGTCTTGATTTGAGGATTGATTGGAAAAGTGTTCGATTGCTTGATTATGAAGTTAATTTTCATCACCTATTTGTCTTAGAATATTAATTAAAAGCCTGTTTGATAAGAGGTAACTGCTGCGTTTTGGTGAAACACTGTTGTGCTGGTAATGCTAAAGAAACTTATCATTCAGCGTTTTACTGATCTTAGCAAAAGCTAGATTGTCAAAATGCAACCTGCCTCCCCCCGCCCTCTGTGTTTTTAGGTAAGATAATTTGAGCAACGCAGGTCTGTCAACGAGAACGGGACGCCCAGAGAGGCAGGCTCTCTCCATCTACTGTAATCGCAGTGCTTTCTGTGCCGAGCAGCTAATCTGACCTTCTGAAAAGTCTCACGATTGGCGTTGGCAGAATCTTTTATTTATAGTGATGGAGGGGAGTATGGTTGAGTTTGTTTAGTTATATTTTTTACTTTTAAAAATTATTTTAAATCTAAAAATATTTAATTTAAAAAAGAAATATTTTTAAAACATAATTGTAAAAAGTGTAATAATATTACTCAACTACTTGTGTACCCCTATGGAGTCTGGACATCTAGATGTGCAGCCACAATGGCTTTCCGATGCGGTTTTTTTTGTTTGTTAAAAAAAATAAAAAAAAATTATTTTGAGCTTTTGTTCTTGGGTTTGGAATCACGAGAGCATTTTGGCACTAAAAAAGCCTGGTTATTTTATGAAACGTAGCTTTTAAATTTATTTTTCAAATTTTCTTATTGTTGATTTGTTATTAGAAAACTTAGTAAATAGAAAATATTTTCGGTGGAAATTTTTTTTTACTTGGTTCTAAGAAAAACTCATGATGTTTATTTTAAACATGAAATGCTTTCTAATTTTCTCATATTTCTAATTTTCTCATTTTAAATACTATTAAGAAAATTGTCTGCACGTTTCACGTAGTTGATAGTCCCGTGCTGTTTGGGCATACTATGAGATACTAAAGTTAAGTCATTGTGTTTTAAAATTATTTTAAGAAAATATATTTTAGATTATTTTATTTTATGTGTTATTGTCAAAAATAATTTTTAAAAAATAAAAAAAATATTTTGATATATTTTTAAACAAAAAAATATTTTCAAAATATAATTTCAATCACACTTTCAAATAATCACAAGTTAACTCATTGATGAAATGACCACACCTCGAGCTTGGCTATTAAAAGTATGTTTGTCCATGCGTTTAGTTTTGGAAAAAAAATATTATTTTTTTATTTTTATTTTTTATTTTAAAATATTATTTTTTGATATTTTTAGATTATTTTGATGGGCTGATATTAAAAATATTTTTAAAAAATAATTTTATAAAAATAATCATCATGACATATTTTTAAACAAATATATTTCAACCATACTACCATACAAACACTAAACTTGAGTACTAGAATGAAAAAAAAATATGGTGTTTAATACTTGCAATATTAAAAAAAAAACTAGCCACAGCAAAAAACAAATCATAAAATTTATGGTGCTGAAATTGAATAAATTCAAAATTGAGTAAATTCAACTATTTTAAAATGGTTTTTATTGATGACTTTATTTGTCCGTGTGTAAACTTCTAAGATACTACAATACTGCTATTATTTATCATTCAATATATCGTATCACAGAGAGTTCAAACTCAGATACAGGTTTTAAAACCTAAAAAAGCATAAATTTAATCCCTTTAAATCTCTAAAAAAAAAAAAAAAATAAATAAATAAAACCTAATTTCCCGACCATTTGCATCCAGAGCAAGAAACATTCTAAAATGAGAATCCACTAGCATCCAATCAATCAAAAAGTACTCCGGCTGAATAATATTCAAATCAGAGGAATTCTGAATGTTTTGAAATCGGTAGTGTCCACGAGGGCTCGAGTTGAAGATGTGCTCATCAGATTCCACAATAGACGGCCAGAGCAGAGGATGCCGCTCTCTTGCCATTATATCATGGGCAGAAGACTATCAAACTCCTAATCATTGTCTTCATTAGTGCCTTGATCAAGTATTCTTCTTCTTCGGACAAGCGAGCTCAGTCCACTAGGAAATTACTGCAGTTGCCATTATCGTAGAATTACGGATCTATTCGAATGGTATAATTGGTGTCTTTTATAGTGGTAATCATTTATTTCATTCTAAAAAATATTTTTATTAACAATTAACTTGCTGCCATAGCAAAGCGTATTGGAATCCTAAACACCACAGAGCAATTTGTATTTGTATTTGTATTTGTATTTAGATAGATGCGGCTGGTATAAGTTAAACAAAACAAAAAGAAATATAAACGAGACAGCAAGTGTCTGCCATTCAGTGTACAAACTTCTTATGTCCTCCATCCATCATACACCCACCAGCAAACCTACCCCACCACTAACACATTGGAAGATCGACCTTAAACCATGCAGATACAGGACTGGCAAATCTGTAATTAGAACAAATAATTAAGCTAATTACTTACTCTAAATAATCCTATATTCCTATATATATATTCCACCCCCGTGACAACTCATCACACCAAAAAGAGAGAGAGAAAACAGGTCTCTGATCACTCGCTTCCAAAGGCTCAAAGAAAGAACAATGCAGGCAAAGCCATGCCATATACTTCCCACAGATTTCCCTTCACTGATTAAACTCCCTCGATTTCATCGGATTCCATCGCCGGCGAAGATCAAAATACCAAGAGTCGCATCCATTTCCACCCCGGATTCCACTAGCCATGACCCAGGCCGTACAGCCCTGGAAACTGTAGATGATTCTGTGGCTGCCTTTTGGGACTACCAATTTTTATTTGTGTCGCAAAGATCAGAGACAGCCGAGGCAGTAACGCTTCGAGTCATCGACGGAGCAATTCCATCTGATTTCCCATCCGGCACGTATTATCTTACCGGTCCGGGGCTATTTGCAGATGATCACGGCTCCACGGTGCACCCTCTGGATGGCCATGGATACCTTAGGGCATTTAGTATTGATGGTGTCAGTAGAGAGGTCAAGTTCATGGCCAGGTACGTAAAAACTGAGGCTCAAGTTGAGGAACATGATCCAGAGACTAACTCGTGGCGGTTTACTCATCGTGGACCGTTTTCCGTGTTGAAAGGAGGCAAGAGACTTGGCAATGTCAAGGTGATGAAGAATGTGGCAAATACCAGTGTATTGAGGTGGGGTGGTAAGCTATTGTGTTTGTGGGAAGGCGGGGATCCTTATGAGATTGAACCAGGGACGTTGGATACTACTGGGAGGTTTGATATGATCGACGGATGTGATTCATTGATGGATAATAGAAGCAATTGTGGTGATCCATGGGATATAGCTGCTGGACTATTGAAGCCAATCTTACATGGTACGTGTGTTTGCTTTCGGCAAGTTGATTAATATTTAATTTTGATTCAAAATTAAATAATCATCATTTATTTATACACTCAATTAGAGAAATGATCATATTCATCACATAAAAAAAAGACTCGAAAAGAAAATCCCATTAATATTTTTTAAAAAAAAAACTTGAAAAAAAAGCTTTCGAAATCACGAGGTAAAAAACTACTGTATTCTCAAACACTCCCTATAAAATTAAATTGTAGTGACTAACTTTTTAGTTTTCTTTTTAAAAAACATATAGGGAGTTAATTAATTAATAATTCGCAGCTGGGTAGACCAGAAATCAATAGACCTTCTGAAATGCACACGTGCATGGAGACCTGACAGAGAATCATCCTTTTCTAATAAATTGAAAATTATTTATAAGCAATCAAGAAAACATATCGGTTCAGTGTGGATTATTGGATTTTGTGATTATTAATCAAGGGGAGTTTGGCTTTACAAAAATGTTTTGATTTAAAAGGAAAAAAAATATTCAATCATCGTTTCTAATATTTTTAATAATTTAAATGTGCTGATATTAAAAATTAAAGAAATAACTTTAATATATTTTTAAAATCACCCTCGAGCTAAGATAATCTCAAGCAGCACCTGCATCTGTTATCTAATTCTTACATTCCAATGGCATGCAACAAATCTATGACGCATGAGTCACAGTTACCATTGCCTCGGACGTTCCAAAAAAACATGTTTCAGATAAAAATAAAATTATATGGAAAATGGCTTTGTGTATCCTAACGTGATAGGTCAGCATATTAGATTCAGTGTTTAATATATGTTTAATAACTCGATTAATTCTTATATTTTATATAATTTCCTAATTATAATTTATATTTTCATATAACTTAATCAAAACGAGAGAGCTGCAATTTGAGGGTTAAGTTTTTAGAATAAAGAGAGTAAATTAATCGACAGCATGTAAGCTATTTTCATTAATATTCAGGGTGGCTACAAAGATAAGGGGCGAGCATTATGGAATGTGAATATTTTTAAAACTGAATAGCTCAAAGCGATGCTCACCCTAATTAAGACGGGCTAAGGATTACTCACATTAAGTTTTTCTCAACTCGTAAAGATTTTATCGATGATCAAAGAAAATTGAAGATGGTTGATTGTTTGGGATTGTGTTTCAAAAAACATTTTGAAAAAAAAATATTTTTGTTTTATTTTTATTTTAAATTATTTTTTAGAGTTTTTATATCATGTTATGTCAAAAATAATTTTAAAAAAATAAAAAATATATCATTTTGATGTATTTTTAAATGAAAAACACTTTAAAAAACAACTATAAGAGTGTTTTTTCTTCTTCTGATAAACTACTTGTACAGGAGTGTTTAAAATGCCACCAAAGAGATTGCTGTCCCATTATAAGATCGATGCTAAAAGCCACAGACTGATCACTACTTCATGCAATGCCGAGGACATGCTACTGCCCCGCAGTAATTTTACTTTTTATGGTAAAGAATGTTGAAAATGGAAGTGATGTTATTTTTAGAGATAAAAAGATCTCATCTAGGATTATTTATTTACAATTTGTCCAATTATTTGTTATTTTCAGAATATGATGAGAATTTCAAGCTGTTGCAGAGACAAGAATTCAACATTCCCGATCATCTGATGATCCATGACTGGGCATTTACAGATACTCATTATATTTTATTCGCCAATCGCATTAAGCTTGATGTCATCGGTAATTATTCGCCAATCGCTTAGGCCATCTTGTTAGATCTTAAATTATACAATGGAAACAGTTAATATTGTAGTGTTAGATCGGTGGTTGATTCAGAAAAGTTACATTAAATCTTCATGCAAGTCAATCATTTTAGCTAAAAACAATCCTGTGCGTGGACTATCTCCGATACATAACATGGATATTGCAGGATCAATGGCTGCTGTCTGTGGACTATCTCCGATGATATCAGCTTTGTCAGTGAATCCTAGCAAGTCCACCTCTCCGATCTATCTGCTTCCTCGATTTCCCGGTAAATCATCCAGCAATAGAAACTGGAGAGTGCCGGTGGAAGCACCTTCAACAATGTGGCTGCTGCATGTTGGCAATGCTTACGAGGCTAAAGATGTCAATGGAAATTTGCAAATTCAAATACATGCTAGCATTTGCTCCTACCAATGGTTCAATTTCAAAAAACTATTTGGTAGGTGTTTTTTGAGCACTTATTACTTGAGATTATCTCGGAAGTGAAGAAATTCAGCGTGGTTATTTGAAGTTAAAGAATTTTGATGTTTCTGACAGAAACTGTGATGATATATTTGCAATTGGACAGGGTATGATTGGCAAAATAATAAGCTAGACCCTTCTATTATGAACGTGAAAGAAGGTGGAGATGAGCTACTGCCCCGTCTTGTTCAGGTCATCTTCTCTCTCCGTGAATAAATCTGTAAAGGATTAAAATGCTTTAGTTTCATGCAAGGGGGGGGGGGGGGGGACAGAAGAAAATGCAAGAGGCAGGATGATTTTTCAAAATTTCTACAAAGATGGTGAATTTCTAATTTTTATATAAATATTGTAGGTTTATATAAATTTGGATGCTGATGGGACCTGTCAAAAAAGCAGCGTGGAACCTGCCTTGAATCAATGGAGCAAGACAACAGATTTTCCTGTCATAAATCCTGACTTCTCTGGTAATAAAAACACATACGTTTATGCAGCAAGTTCTTCGGGCTCTCGCCAAACATTGCCGCATTTCCCTTTCGATACGGTGGTGAAGCTAGATTTGTCGGACAAATCTATCCATACATGGACCGTTGGCGCGAGGAGATTTATAGGGGAGCCTATATTTGTTTCAAAAGGAGCGGAAGAAGACGATGGATATCTTCTAGTGGTGGAGGTGAGAAATCAGTCTGCACTCAAGACACTTTTTCCGATGCTCTTCTGCAGCATTACTGATAAAAAAAATAATGAAATAAAAGATATTTGCACATGTTTTAATGCAGTTTTGTTGCCCTTTTTTATTTTTTTTCTGTTTTGCAGTATGCAGTTGCGATACAAAGGTGCTATCTTGTAATTTTGAATCCAAAGAGGATAGGGAAAGCTGATGCACTTGTAGCAAGATTGGAGGTCCCCAAGCATTTAAATTTCCCACTTGGTTTCCATGGTTTTTGGGCCAAAGATATTTAAACAAGTCATTTAAAAAAGCTACATGTTGTATTTATAAGTTATAGCAATCAATCAGTTTGCTGTAAAAAATAAATAATTTATCTTTAAAGAATTTTATTAATTACAGTTTTATTAATTGTCAATTAAATATTTAGTTTAACCATTAAAGCGGATCCAAGAATTAATTAGTTTGCTATCGTTAATTTTTGTAAAATTGTTTTACTTCATATAATTACTAAACACAAAAAATTGTCTAATAAATAATTTTTTTTACATTACTTCAAGCTCATTATTTTGGTCAAATGTATAACCTTATACATATAAAAAGCATACTTTTGACATTTATTTTTTACATTTAAAAAAAAATAGTTCACATTACTACGAAGCGCAGGCCAATGATTCTTATATTAAAATCCCGTTTGAAAAGAGGTAACTTCTGCGTTTTGGTGAAGCACTAGCGTGCTAGTAATGTTAAAGAAACTTACCATTCATTATTTTACTGATCTTAGCAAAAATTACATTGTCAAAATGGAAACCCCCCTCGGTGTGCTGGCAATGTTAAAGAAACTTACCATTCATTGTTTTATTGATCGTTAAGTAACCATATCATCTAAAAGTTTAAGTTTGTAAGTAAATTCCTATAATATGATTTATATTATTCTCTAACACACACCCTCAAGTGAAAGTTCTTTGAGCTTTAAACTTGCACAGACCCACATCACCTCATGCTTAATTTTTATCAAATAGAATGAGGATGGTGAGATTCGAACTCGTGACCGCTGGGTCAACAAAGCTCGGATTCCATGTTAAGGAATCATCTCATCTAAAAGCTAAAACTTGTAGGTGAGACCCCATGATATGATTTATATTATTCTGTAACACTGATCTTAGCAAAAATTAGATTGTCAAAATGCAAACCCCCCTCAGTGTTTTTAGATAAGAGAATCATCTTGAGCTTTTGTACTTGGGTTTGGAATCAGGAAAGCATTTTATCTTAAACCTGAGAATATTATCTTGATCGGCATGCAATGGCCCTGCCAATCCCATCATTCCTTACGGAGCTCATTTAAAGTGCACGTTTTCTTTTGTACAAGTTGAGTTCCTGAAACTGATGATTGTCCTGACCAGTTTTGGACCGGCAGGCAAAAGACATCGATGAATCAAGTAGGTCCGATTCATCGTGTTTTATACTTCAATTAAAATTTATTTCTGATTGAATTGTTCGATTTTCCCCAAATGGCACGATTTTTGGGTAATTAGAAGCCGGGACCGAAGTTGAATCTCATAGCCATGCAAGTTGAATGGACGAAAGAAAAAGAACATGCAATTTCCTTGTTTTATCTCACATGTAACAACAAATAATTTACAGCCACCAGCCCGTTTTCTGTTTTTTTGGACAGGAACAAAGGTCATGTCTTGCTCCTATCATACCAACATCTCAATAAAACTTAGTAAATAAAAAATATTTTTCAGTGGAAAAAGAATTTTCTTCTTTATTTATTAGTTCTTAATCCCATCTACAAGTCTTTTTTTTATTCGACGAAACCTGTAGATTCAGGTAAGCAAGTAAAATTTTAGAAATCTCATATTCTTAAATCAAAATCTTTTATACAAATCTCAAATTTTCAATTTTTTTATCATGGTCACACCCCTTAGAGACAAACCTACAAGTCTTCTTCTTTGTTTCTTTTGTTTACCTGCCAAAAAAATCTGATTTTTTCCATCCGCAAAAACAGCAGCTTATAAATGTTATGGCATTGTGATGAAGCGCATGGGAATGGCAAGAAATCCAGCGAGGCATGTGAGTAGTTCGTATCAAGTGACATGCTGAACACCAAAGACAAGTGATAGATGACTGGCTTTTGTCTTTTCCCATCCCTTTCTTCTCATGGGACTTTCGTGTTAAACGAAACTTTATAATGTTTAGAGCTTCTGCTAATAAATAAATAAACTAGTTTGATTAAATTCAATCAAGTATAAGTCAGATCAATTAGGAGTCATTTCATGAATTGATGCTATAAACTACATTATCAGTATAAACTACATCAATTAGGGTTCAAATCATTTATAAAAAATGTGGTCAAACTTCATTCCTGCTCCTATACATTTATCAACTTTGAATTTTTAACCCTATAGTATAAATTCCTCCGAAACCATTCTTCTAGTTTTAATCTCATCTCTCTCAACGTGTCTGGTATTGTGATAGCATATTATTTTAAAGATGCTGATAGCAGGCAAGTGGCGTGCATGGATGGCAATGCTCTAGAAACTTTTGGGAGTTTATGTCGTGTACGGTTGATCGGGAGGCATTGTAGCCATCTGCTTGATTTGATGCTTGCTTGAATACATTACCTTCGGAGGTATCTTTACTGGCTTGCTAGAATTTAACATCCCACCCCTCTATTTTATGCAACATTCTCTGTTTTTATCGAAAAAGGAAAGAATTGGACTTCTAACTAATTGAGATTATTTATGAAACAATAATGTTTCATTTATTAATATAAACATGTAGATAAGGGTATACAAGTCCATATTTTAGGACAACCATAAACTAATGGGACTAGTAAGCCTTACAAGTTTGTTGCTTAAAATCACAAGTGCGCAAATCATGGCAAATAATAAAGTAAACGAGTAAAATATCATCTCACGAAGATTTGCGAAAAATATCAATAAATACCAAAATTATCAAACCCTTGTCTAATTGGTGATTCAATGGGAAAAAATACAACACAAAATACAATAGACAAGCAAATAATTAAATAATGTTGAAATCAAGTTTTATTGATCTTAGAATTTCTAGCTTTGCCATAACTAATCCTATATGAATTCCTCAATTGAATTAATCGTATCAAAGTTTCTTTCTTGTTGTTGATAATCGAGTTTTACAAAGTTAATCGTTGATCTATCTTAAACATCAATAAATTATTTTAAACTTTTTACATTCATGTGAAAATTCTAAAGTTATTAAAATTTATTAGAAACGATAAAAATCTTTGTGCGTGTGTGTGTCCTACATATTCCTAGTGGTATTTCAAATAATGATAGAAACAATTATCACTTCTCAATCTCAAACTACATCACGAATAATGTAAATGATGATCAAATACACACAAACATTAGATTCATAGTGAAATTCTATAATGAAGATTGAATTAATTAATTAAAATGAATTTTCGCATGATCATAACTAGGTAAAAAGTTGATATAATGAACATCACTTAAAATTATGGAAAATATCAGAGAACTAGACATCTTGAAAGGGTTGTTATTTATGGCCTCTTTCTTTCATCTATGTTTGCTTCTTCTTCTAGATGCCACATTTTCTCTTTTATGGTGTGTTTAGGGTATCAAAAATATATGTTAGCTTATGACTAAAAGAGTTTTAATAGTACGACTTTGTCTTTAAAGGAAACAAAATCACTATCTTTATATGTCGTAAATTATGATTTTATTTTCTTTAATGATATCACGAGCCAATTTTGAAGTGAGAAATGTGTGATTAGAGACATCTATATTTTTACAACAATTGTATATCACCAGGTTTTATTTCCAACAAAACTAGTATTGTGATTTTTGGATATCCAAAACTTTAGATATGGGCCAAAAAATGAGATAGTGTCCAGGCTACAAGGATTTCTATTATGATCTAGACTTTGTATTTTGATTTGTTTGTTAGCTTTACAACAAGATTAGTTTCTTTTATCTTTGTAATAATGTAGATTTATGTCTCGTCTTTTTATAGAATTATAAAACACATAAAACAGGGTTGTATAACTCTCATTATAACCTAAATATAAATAAATGCTTAGGTTTGCCTAGGACAAACCAACAAACATTTCAACTTCAAGCTTGATCCATAGTTTGCCTCATCACATGATATAGTTTAATAGTTAAACACATATAGAAAATAGTGAATTCCCTAAAAGTAAGTAATTCTAAAATATATTTAAAAATCTATACAACTCGCTGAAAATTACTAGAAATACTCTTAAATAAAACAAAAATGACTAAAAATACACGTGCAATATATTCTTCCATCCTCAGTCTTGAATGTTTGCCTGTCCTCAAGCAAAATAAAACCATAAGAAAGCAATAACTGAATGTAGGTTTACTTTTAATACTCAAGAGGCATGTCATGCAAACATTAACACTTTAACTTTATTCATGACTAATAAAAAACCAAGTATAGTTACATTCTCCGATTCAAATCTCTATACAAACTTTCAAACTCAATCATATGCATTGTACAGCCAACATGATTAATTTATGCAATATTCACCCTAAAATTACAAATAACATAACAAACTATAAAGATAAATTTGCTAAGCACAAAGTTTGACACACACACACATCAACATTTAATTAATTACTCTCTCTCTATATATATATAGATAAATCTATCCAGCACAAGTCAACTCTTTCATTAATTTGGGTGAAGCTTGACAAAATATGTGTGTGTGTAACATTCAATTAATTCTTTATCTCTCTAATTCAATAACTTTAACTTTAGCGATGCTGATCATCTTCATGAAAGCCAGGGTGCCTATATTCGGTTCTTCCTTGAAGATTTCATCCATACAGGCTACAATCTTCAAATGAAAAGATCCATAACAACATGAAGGAAGCTAACACCATGATATAGACTTATTAATCAAACATTTTGCATCTCCTCTTGTCTTCAGCAACTCAATCATCTTAAATATCAATTCCCTTAGAATGACAAGAGAAAACAACTTTAATGAGATAAAATAATCTACTTGCAACTAATTCTCCCATTGCAATGTCATAACATTTACCATAAAAAAGAAATTTCCAATTAGTTTCTGTATGTTATCTTGACAAGTTTTTTATAGATTAGCCATCTTTTTTAATTGGATTTTTAAACTTTTTTAATTTCTTTTTATATCCAGCATTTCGAATTTTTATGGAATGGGCCCATAAAATGATTAACAGAACCTAAGTTTAGGCCGAACTAAACTAAGCCCAGCTAGTGCCGCTAGACCCAACCCAGAAATATTCGAGCCCAAGATGACCCAAAATCAGATAAAATCTGACGGGTAGGATTAACTTTCCGATACACAAATAAAAACTAGGGCATCCCGCCTCCCACCGGAAGTCTAGGAGGAGCCGTTTTCGACGTCCACTGGGTAGGAAAGCATTGATCTCCTTCCAAAAGCACTCGTAGACTCTGCTTTTTACGGCAATGGCTGTAGGTGGAATTGCTCCTCCATGAGGAAGTGAAAATCCTCCAATTTTAAAACTGAAAACCAGAAATTAAAAACAGAAAGAGAGAGGCACAACAATGGCAGGCTTCCCCTTCTCCTCTTCCACTTCTTCCTCAACACAATCCTCCCCTTCCCCATTCGGATTCACCAACCCTGCCACCGGATTCTCATTCGGATCTTCCTCTGCTCCCTCTACCACCCCCTCCCCCTCCTTTGGCTTCAACACCTCCGCCCCTGCACTGTCCTTTTCCTCCACTACCACCGCAACCACCTCCACCCCCTCTTCCACCCTGTTTGGCTCCTCAGCTCCAGCTTCTTCCCCATTCTCCTTTGCAACAGCCTCAGCTTCCACAACTACAAATCAAACCCTGTTTGATTCTTTCTCTACCGCACCCTTTTCCTCTCATTCTTTGTTTGGCTCCGCTTCTTCTTCCACATCAAACACAGGTTCCTCCCTGTTTGGAACAACTACTTCATCATCAGCATCTGCTCCTTTGCCTCTGTTTGGAACAGGTACGGGCTCATCCTTGTTCGGAACAACTTCATCCTCACCCTTGTCTGGCGCAACTTCCGCTTCGACTCTGTTTGGAAAAAGTTCACCCTCTCCCTTTTCTGGACCAGCTTCCTCCACAACCACTTCCGCTTCGACTCTGTTTGGAAAAAGTTCACCCTCTCCCTTTTCTGGCCCACATTCCTCCGCAACCACTTCCGCTTCGACTCTGTTTGGATCAAGCTCACCCTCTCCCTTTTCTGGCTCAGTTTCCTCCACAACCACTTCCGCTTCGACTCTGTTTGGAACAAGTTCACCCTCTCCCTTTTCTGGCTCAGTTTCCTCCACAACCTCTTCCGCTTCGACTCTGTTTGGAACAAGTTCACCTTCTCCCTTTTCTGTCCCACCTTCCTCCGCAACCTCTTCCGCTTCGACTCTGTTTGGATCAAGTTCACCCTCTCCCTTTTCTGGTTCAGTTTCCTCCACAACTACTTCCGCTTCGACTCTGTTCGGAACAGTTGCCTCTTCTACACCATCCCCATTCGGTAAACCTTCATCCACATCAAGTACAGGTTCATCCTTGTTTGGCAACTCTCTTTCCACAACAAGTCCTGCGCCGTCTCTGTTTGGATCATCATCATCATCTACTGCTTCAACCACAAGCACCACTACTAATTTGTCTGGCTCTTCATCTTCTTTCTCAAATGCAAACTCTGCTCCAAGCTTCTCTACCGGATTTTCTTTCCCAAAAACCCCTCCAGCTTCAACACCTACTGCTGCTAGTACTGCTGCTATCGCACCCACGTCAGCTCCTTCAACATCAACTTCGTTTTTGTTTGGGACGCAGTCATCAGCGCCTTCACAACCTTCATTATTTGGCAATGCAGCCTCTTCTTCATCGGCTAAATCCACAACTGTATCGCCGCTGTTTTCTACAGTTACTACTACAACTGCTTCTACTCCAGCTAGTGGTGCTACTTCAGTTACTTCTACAAGTACTAGCAGTACTACTTCGGGGTCGAGTTTCCCTGCATTTGGTATGACTTCAGGAACAACAGCTGGGACAGGTGCTGCTGCTGCTTCTTCTGGCTCTGCGGGGTTTTCTTTTGCAGGTTTTCCTTCTGCTACAACAAGTGTGAATGCTTCTTCAGGGGCTACTACTAGTTCGTTTACTGGATTTTCATTGTCCAGCACATCACCGGCGCCTACTTCCAAATCACAAACTCAACCAGCTAGTAGTTCCGCGCCTCTAGTCGGTGAGTGTGTTAATTTTATTTATTCTCTCCACTTTTGTTTATTATTGGGATTTGGGAGAAAGTAGATGTAACTGTGTTTTACTTAAATTGAATTGATATGCATGTGCCTTTTGCTTGCTTATGCATTCTGTTAGTTAAGTTGTTTTTACGCTGGATTGCAAAATGAAGCAGGTGATCTTCCTGTCAATTTTAATTGCTGCACCAAAAATATATTCGCCTTTTCTGTTCCATGCTAGTAAAACGAACATCAAACAATCCTTGATCATTAGAAAACTTTATTCTTCCCATCTTATTTTCAGTCGAATCTTCATTCTTGGGCGTTTTAGTCATGTATGTTCTACATTTATACCCCTTCAAGTTAGATAAGATTTCCTCGTTGAACTCCAATTAGTCAAGCAATGGCTATTCGCCATTAAGTTTTCACGGAATTTATTTTGCAGGTGTCCCTGCTTCAACTGCTGCACCTACAACAACTTCCAGCACTACTGCTCTGACATCATCGCATGCTGTGGCTTCCAGTAGTGGGTCTGTATGCTTAGTCTTGTTGGTCAAATTTTTTTTCTCCAACATTTTTCTAGTTTCTAAAACATCTATCATTGTTTATGTTGATAGTTACTAAAAAGTAAAAATATAATTTCTGTCATCTTTGTCTCTTAAGAATTTTATCTAGAAACTTTATTTTCCAGATTTGATTTGCATACGACATCCTGTTTCTCAAGTTTTGCAATTAGTTACCCTTTAACTTTATTGTAAAAAAATAAAGTTTCTCTAAGGTAGATAACATGTTTTGATTAATTGATTTGCCTCTCATGCTCTCTGTTATCATACAGGACAAGTTCAATTGGTAGCCCTGCCTTAACTGCTACACCAAAATTGCCGTCTGAGATTACAGGGAAGACTGTTGAGGAGGTACTTCATGTTTCATCTATTTTTCTTGCTGCACCTTTGTCTCTTGGGTGATATAAATGGGTATTATTAATCTCTTTCGATGCAAATGTCCTGGAGAGTTATTATCCTGTGATGTGGTTTTTATGATCCACCTTATTGTACAATGACAAATATATAACACTAGCTGTCCTCTGGCAAGAGGAGAATGAAAGGGATCTGGGATATTTTTTTATCAAGACATGACCCTGAAAGCTTGCTTAATGTTTAATGTTTATTCATGAGTTTCTCTTCTCAAATTCTGTATTTTAAAGAAAGGAAGAGAAAGATATGAAAGGGAATTTTATGCTTGTAGGATCTAATGTTGCTACTTTTAACCCACTGCTCTCCCACTACCTTGTTATTATAGTACTGTTATTGGGCTTATATACATTTTATGCCCTTTTATCTCTGTTACTTTGTTCATTTGTTTTAAACATGCATTTATATTCTTTGAAGATCATCAAAGAGTGGAATGCTGAGCTGCAAGAGCGTACTGGGAAATTTAGGAAACAAGCTACTGCCATAGCTGAGTGGGATAAAAGAATCTTGCAAAATCGTGATGTTCTTCTTCGGCTTGAGGTAAATTTTTTTTTTATAATTTATCGAAAAAATAAATCCTACTTTCAATGAGATAAAATAATTTTAGTATCGTCGTATGCCTCATGGATGTTATCAAGTGACATGGTCTCATACCATCTTATTTGTTTTGATACAAGAATACCTATTATCATTCTGTACATTTGAAATAGCTGTTATAAACTGAGTGATGTCTCTGATAAAAGCCTCAGGCGTCATGAATCTCAACCATTTGTGTCCATCTAAGGCTCTGTGTCACCTATGTATAATTTTTTGTTCAGATTGAAGTGGCAAAAGTGGTTGAGACCCAAGCTAATTTGGAACGACAGTTGGAGTTAATTGAGACTCATCAACAGGAGGTATTTTAGTATTTTATTAAGCTCTTCATTTCCTTTTTTTTCCTGCCACTCGTCATATGTTTTGTCATTTGATAATTTTTAGCCTTCCTTTTCATGTATGAAGAATTTCTATGGTGTGATGGACATCAAATGATTGCTTTTGATGAGCAAGCACTTACCTTGATATTATATGATTGTAGATTTACCATATTTAACCATCCCTTTAATGAAATATTTGGCGGTAGATAAATCCCCTAACCATACCTTTTCACTTTGCTGTGGAAGTCCTTTGTGTGTGCTCTTGTTGGTGGTCAATAACTACAATGAACATCTGGCTAATTATTGTTCGACCCTCTTAAAGACATCAGCGTGCTGTACATCAAATCCATAAATTCATTATTGAGCCAGCCACTATCATCCTCTCAATCACTCTCCCTATACTTATATGCGAATCCAAACCTGTCCATCCACAGTAGACTTTCTTTCCAACAGGTTAATTGAAATAGGACGCATCTCCCTGTTTGCTAGTTTATCAGGAAGCCTACCTGACTTGTAAATCAGTCCCTTATGCTCCATATGTCTGGCCATTAACTTTATTTGAACCAAGCCCTTTTGAATGGATCCATACTGGAACCTTAAGTGCATCAACAAAGACTCTGGAAAAGACTGAAGATTGTCTGGCCATTACCTTTATTTGAACCAAGCCCTTTTGAAGAAATCCATGCTGGAACCTTAAGTTCATCAACAGACTCTGGAAAAGGTTGAAGATTTAGGCCTGTCTATAAAGGCTGGAAAATCCCTTTATTTGTGTATTTTGGATATTTGGGCCTTTCATAAATTTGCGCTTTGTTCTAGTTTGGTCTTCCTGTCAATTTCTGTCGGATCCTTGTTTCTTACCAGAGCATTTAAATCATAAATCTGAACATTATTCTTTTTTTTTTGGTCCCATTTACTTCATTTCTCTATATTGGTAGGTTGACAAGGCTTTGCAAAGTGTTGAAGAAGAAGCTGAGCGTATTTACAAGAATGAACATGAATTACTTCTCGATGACGAAGCTGCATCGACTAGAGATGCTATGTGAGAACTCGGTCTTTGCTTTCCTTTTGCATTCACATGGTTTGCCTTTTGTAGGCTGGGTCTACCCTCAGATTCTGACTTGTTCACTAATTGTTGATTAACCTGTCTTAAGAATCATTATATCAATAAAATGTGAAATATTTTGGATATAACAAGTTAAAGTCACCGTATTTTTCTTGTTTGAAAACTGAATTTTTAAATTTTTTATTTAGGTCGCTGGAATGTGCTTTAAGAACTTACTTTTTTAGTATCATCCCAACTTGATCAACATCTTTGGTTTTATTTTTCAGGTATGAGCAGGCTGAATTTATAGAGAGGGAAATGGAACAGATGACAGAACAGATAAAATCAGTAATTCAGACCCTCAATGCCAACCAGGTAACAGCCTTCATTTTTATAGTTTACTTGTCAATGAACTTTTTGAAATAAAGTAACATATGCTTCCCATGTGATTTGTTCAGGGCGGCGAACTTGATGCAATTGATGGGATGACTCCATTGGACATGGTTGTCCGAATTCTCAACAATCAACTAAGTTCCTTAATGTGGATTGATGAAAAGGTATATCTTTTATCCTGATGATATCTTAAAAACAATGTGATGTTTATTTATTTGAGTTTTCACCATTAAGTGTCCAGGAAGATTTTCATCCGTGCTGGCACTGTACGCCCTATACTTTGTGATCCTCCCTGTTTTTTTAATGTGAAGAATCCAAAATCCAAATTTTGTGATGCTTTTCTTTCAATTTACTTTCCACTGGAAGAACTCTGATCTCTACTTAAATCTTAAAACAGGCTGAAGAGTTTTCTTCTCGAATTCAAAAGCTTGCTAACCAAGGTTCTACTGCTGAACGACAATTGGTGGGTTTAAAATTTTGACGTCTTGACCATGGAGTATTGCCCCCCGTGTCTTCTCAAAGTTGGTTTCTGCCTATTGAAGTTCATTGTCGATGAAAAGTTCTTTGTAAATGCAAATTTAGGGTGCATTGCATACAAATGTAATTTTAACGAGAACTGTTACATTCTGATATTCTGCAAGGCATAGCTTGGAAACTGTGCCTGGTGATTTGCAATTAGAGTACTTTTGTTGACTCGACTGCCACAGAAAGAAATCATGACTTGGCTTTCAGCTCCATATGTACTGGGCGGAAAAACTCTTTCGGTTAGAAGATGGTACTTGAACAGAGTAACCCCTTCATTTTGTTGGGATTTCGGTCAGATCCATTTACTCTATTAGTTAGGGTTTGTGCGTGCATGGGGGTGATTGTAGCATTGCTTCGTTGTGTATGTCTCGAGGAAAGTAATGGAGATGAGAGTAATAGGAAATGTAATTGTTGAGCCCCTCCTTTCTTTGGATCCTAAATTTAGAAATATACAGATTTTATCTTTAAATTTTCGTTTTGGTTCATAAGACATCTTTGCTCAAATTGACTCAATATATCCTTCTAGAATGAACCAGGTTATCGTGCATCGACTCTTCTCCTGAAAGAATTATATAGTTAAATCAGTGGAAATATTATTTGTTTTCTTTTCTTTTCCGTCGTCATGTACACGATGAGAACTAGTATCTCCCACCACCTTCAACCAGGGACAATTAATTTCATTTCTTTTCTTCTTCCCACTAACTTCTCTTGTTATCTTGCCTTTTTTGTTTGATATTGTCTTGTGACTTGCTAGCTATTTTTCAAAAATGGTTTTTTACTTGAAAATTTATTCAAATATTTTTTAATATTAAAACCAATTTAAAAGTATTTTAGGCTTCAAAAACAAGAGCCAGTACAAACACTTAATTAAAATCATCTATTCAGTGGTAATTTTTTGTTTTTAAGAGTTATGTTTTTGTGTTTTGAAAATATTTTTTTGATTTTAAACTTTCTTTTAATATTTTAAAATTATTTTGATGTGCTAATATTCAAAAATAAATTTAAAACGGAAAAAAATAATTTTAATATATTTTTAAATAAAAAATAATTTTAAAACATGGTCATTATCACAGCAAAAGAGTGATGTTACTGTGGCATATATATATAGCCCTTTTGGCAAGCAATTGAAGTTTGACATCAGAGTTGCTCAAGGATGGGTTCTCCATGCAAGACAGGCAAAGGAAGCTTCATGTTTAATGCAGACAAACCCCATTTTTTCAAGATAATTCTCCAAGAAACTATTAATAATGGAGAAGCTTGTAAGTGCTCTCTTCTTTCCCCTTAATGTTTCTAGAAAGAGTAAGAAAAAGGAAGGAATTTTAGGCATTTGACATGCAAATGATGCAATTTATGTCATGCATGTCGGTCTATTTGACTCAATTTCTTGTCGATGAATTATTTTTTCACGATTTTCCATAAAAAAGCAGTAAGATTTCGACAAGATAGCCGACTTTTGCTGACTCGAATACCTTCTTTTATTTTGGTTTGCTGTAGCAATTTCTTATTCAGGATCTGCATTTGATACGGTCTTGCTTAGCATTTCATGTTGGCAGACCTGATTTTCGAAGCTTTTATCAAATAAAATTTTGAGATTGGATGGAAAAGGTCTGTCAAATAAGGTACTCCCTGAGGTCCCTAATGGTACAGTGTCGGAAGTAGAATTGTTTAAGAGTGATGGTTACAAAATGGCTGGAAAGAATTTGAAATTCTTTGAAATGTTCAAACATTTACAAGAAAAAAAATAAAAAAATCATATCAGCCCTCTTATGTTATTTTTACAAGTTTTTTTTTTTATATACAAACTCTTTTTTCTTTTTCTTTTTCTGATTGGTTTCTTAGACTTTTTTAATTTATTTTTATATTCAGGATCTTACCATGTTTATGGTCTGGGCCCACAAATGACCAACAGCACCTAAGTTTAGGGCCCAATTAAACTAAGCCCAGTCAGTGCTGCTAGACCCCAGCCAGAGATATTATGAGCCCAGCATGACCCAAAAAAAGATAAGATCTGACGGCTAGGATTAAGTTTCCAGTACATAAAAAAAAACTAGGGCATCCCGCCTCACGTTAATAAGCCTAGGAGGAGAAGAGGGGAAGCCGTTTTCGACGTCTTCTGCCACAACAATGGGTAAGAAAGCATTTATCTCCTTCCAAAAACACCCGCAGACTTTTTATTTTTCTTACCCCATTTCATGTTTCAATCTTTAACGCTTTCTGTGTAGTATTTTGGTTGATTCTATTTATTTAGTTAATAAAATAGTCTTTAACGATGAACTTGATCTTGTTGATATTATTGAACTTAATGACTGATGGGTTTGAATTATTCGTTTAATCATGTCGAAAAAGAATGTTTTATGCTGGATTAGTGCATTAATCACTGAGTTTTTGTCCGCTTGACATGTGAAATAGGCCTATGAAGCCGGTTTTCTTTCCTGGTCTTTTGGTGTTGTCGTTGTTTGAATACCATTACATTAAGTAGAAACACGGGTTCTGTTCATGTTTAGAGTTTTGAATTCTAGGATCCGGGGTTTAATAATGAGTGTGGTTATATTTAGGGGCTTATAAGTATGTTTCGGAGCTATGGAGGAAGAAACAGTCAGACGTTATGAGGTTTCTGCAGAGGGTGAGGTGCTGGGAATACCGTCAACATCCTTCAATTGTGCGTGTCACTCATCCTACTCGTCCTGATAAGGCTCGCCGTCTGGGTTACAAGGCAAAGCAGGTGAGGGTTTTGTTTGTAGTTACTTCAATCTGTGTAGTTTGGCATTCATGGTGCTGGTGATTGAGTTAGCAATTACTTTATCTGGTGCACCTCTACTTGTTGATGATATACACTGTTTTTTCAGGGGTATGTGGTCTATCGTATTCGTGTGAGACGTGGTGGTAGGAAGAGGCCTGTTCCTAAGGGTATTGTTTATGGAAAGCCAACAAACCAGGGTGTTACGCAGCTCAAGTTCCAGCGTAGCAAGAGATCTGTTGCCGAGGAGCGTGCAGGAAGGAAATTAGGTGGTCTCAAAGTTCTCAACTCATATTGGATTAATGAGGTTTGTTATAAGATCATTTTTGCTTGCTCTTTTCCACTTTCCATGATATGTTAAGAAGCATTAGCTTTACAATATGATTTACAATGACTTGATGAGGATCCTATTTTTATGGAAGCTTGTATGATGTTCAATTGAATCTAAGAGTGTCCCAATGTTATTTAATTGGCAAGTGAGATAAGAGGGTCATAACATGATAAGCTTGTGCTGACTCACCAAGACTTACTGTGTTGACTCGCCAAAGACTTACTGAAGCCCTTTTCATATTTCTTAGCCTCTCTAAAGCTAATTTAACCTTCACCCTTCAGGATTCCACTTATAGATATTTCAAAACTTTTGCTCACTGAGTTTGAATGCAGGCATGCATGACTATCTTTTGAAACATTTTTGGGCCCCATCCATTTGCAAGTACACATGACAGTCATGTGAAATTGATAGTGTTTGAAATAATAATTACTTGGCAAGCTAGATAAGTGGTGATAAACTTGCGCTGGCTATTTCAAGCTCTTGCTTCCTCATCTCTCTTGGGCTCTATACCTGTTAGCTTGGAGTTTTTTTCAAACTAGCAGAACTTGAAAAATAATTAGCAACATAGCATAATTGATGAGCTGCACTATTGAACAGGTCAGTCTTTAGATTTGTGGCTGCTTGGTTTTCAATAGTGCATCTGTTTTTATTATTTTGCCAATTATTTTTCAAGTTGTGCTAATTTGTCAACTTTTCATCATGTGTTACTTTCAATAAAAAACTTGTTAGCTTGTCAGTAGCTGACTAATTAAACGCACTTTTCAGGATTCCACTTACAAATATTTTGAGGTCATCCTGGTCGATGCTGCTCACAATGCTATTCGCAATGATCCAAGGATCAACTGGATCTGCAATCCTGTCCACAAACACAGGGAGCTTCGTGGTCTCACATCTGCTGGAAAGAAGTACAGGGGTCTCCGAGGAAGGGGGCACTTGCACCACAAGGCACGCCCTTCGAGAAGGGCGACATGGAAAAGGAACCAAACTCTTTCACTCCGCCGGTATCGGTGATTGCACGGTCATCTATTTGGTGTTTTTGCTTCTCCGCGGACGTGGTGCTTTCTTGCAGACTTTGCCACTGAGATTATTATGATAGTTCATTACTGTTTGTTTAGTACAGTATCTGCTGCATTGGATGCAGCCTTGTTTTGGTAAAAGTTTTTTCACTTGTAAGACTTGACTTTATTGCAGTAGATTTTTGTTGTTGGATGATCGGATCGCCCTCATTGACTTGTTTATTTTAGTTTAAGGAAGAGCAGATTATTTGCGCTTGAGATCAATCTTATAAACGGTTCTTTGATTGAAATGATGCCCCCATCTACCGAGGAAAAAAACATCGCCATATGGTCCACAGGAATCAATTTAGGGCTAAAAGCGATGATGGGTTTTCATATTTTTATCATCCCTTAGAGCATAAAAAAAAGAATGTAGAGAAGCTAAAGTAATAATATGATTTGTTGAATAGTGAAGATATAATATGATATAATATTGAATGGGGTAAATATTTTTATATTTGTATTTCAATGAAAAAAAAACTATTTAGAAAAGCAAAATTTATTTTAATATATTTAATATTGATATAGCTATTTATTAATAACAAATAACTAATACTAGTTCAATTAAAATTATTTTTTTACATAGAAATATTTGAAATAAATTTTGATTCTTTTTAACAAATATGTAGGAATAATTTTTTAATTTAGAATTATTATTCTAGCTCTTTCATATATCTCGCTTGTAGTTTATGAAAATAAAAAAATGAGATCTGTGTTTTTTTTGTCCTTTTACTCTAGGATTTTTCTAGCATTCTCATTGGAGCTGCTCTGCTCTTAATTCCTTGCGATTTTTTGTTTTTTTCCTCTCAAAAGTTTCGATTATTTGGTTTCTACCTCGTTGATGGAGTGAAAATTGCCTATATTTCTTGTTTTTAATTAATTATGTTCTGATCAATTAATACCCTCCTCCTAGGAAAGACTGATAATCTAATCAAAGGTTTGGATTTACTCCATATGATGTATCATTTTATTTTTAATTTAAAGAGATCATCATCCAAAAGAAGATGATTCAAAACAAAAGAATTATTTATTTTTTAAAAAACAAATAGTTGAAGTCAATTGCATAACAATATCAAACAAGTACATGGATGTTAAGTATTCTAAATTTGCTTATACATGCATAAAATAAATGTTCTACACTTCATAGGTCAAGCCATTTGGTTCCCTAGCTGATTTGATCTTCGTGGCTTCACTCGTATTAAGCTTCGTAATATATATGATGATTAAGCAGTGTTATCCCAGTGAATTTCTATTGTATTGTTGAACTCTTCAACCGTAGCACATAACTTAAATTTGAGCCCCTCCCTCTACTGCTGGAAAGAACTTTAATTCTAATGCAAGTGATATGTTACAATAGATGACGAAAGCTCCAACCACATGTGTGTTTGGGCAAACTTGAAATCAATAAGCTTTAACACCATTCACAGCTCTAATAAATGATGGGCTGATAAAGGTTATTTAAACTTATTTTGGAAGCTACTCAGTCCCAGAATACATGTATCATATGTTCTTACAATAATCTGAGACAATAGAAGGCCTGTTGCAATCTTCCTTTCCATATCTTTTCTTCATCTTTCAAAAACATGAAAGTTAACCAAAAAAGCCCCTTCGGGCGGTAACTATGTAAAAGCTTCTCGTTGTTTCGTTGGGAGGTCTAGATCCGGTTCGGATTCACTAAGTGGAGAGAAATAGCGGTCCACCATGTCCTCAGACACCTGTTCCAGGCTTGGAGGATTCCACTGCATATTTCAAAATGCATGATAATACAAATACTTAGTGCTAACACGCCCTTAATTTAAATAAATGGTGCTAGTGTTGTTGTATTGCAACTGATGATTTCAATGATCCATGAGATAACCTTTCTAATAGTGTAGCACATTATCTTGGAGTTACATTCTGCAGTAATTAGGATTGTCAAATTCCATCTTGGTATAAACTATAAGTAGTAAATTTTCCATCCATACCTTTGGTGCCAGGTCCTTGTCCACCATTCGTGCCCGAACCCCCTGACATGGTAAAAAATACACCACAAAATTAAGTGGTAATGACTAAAGAATCTGAAATATTATTCAATTGAAAGATAGATTAAATTTTATACCTCACAAAAATCACCAGAGATTTGCTTGGATATTCCTTGTAGGCTCATTCGATATTCACGAACCAAGCACTGATCGAGTGTCTGAAATCTACCTTCTTGTATCTGAACTAGTTGATGTTAGTGGCTTGGTTCATGATAATGAAATGATTTTAGAGAAAGTCAGCCAGATGACAAAAGTTCAGGGACTCACAGATCTCAAGGCCACCTTCAAGCTCAATGGCGACGCTTCTTTAAGTCTTCTTAGAGTGGAACTGCACCATGGATCATTTGTTTCAGCAGCTCCCCTTTCCTGAGAGAAATGGTTATATAAAATCACGATAACAATTTTTGCTGGAAAAAAGATGATTAGAATTTACTAGCATAGGGCCCGTGTGTTGCCATGGGTCTGTTTAAAAAAAATGTTATCATATTCTCAATTAAATTCAATTAAAGGTCAAATATATTAAAATCAAGTTTGAAAAAAAATTATATATGCAAATGAAGTAAAAAGTTTGCACATCTAATGGATCAATCACTCATAATTCTATAGCATCAAGAGTTTGTTTTTATTTTTCTATTTGTTACATGTATTTAAAGAAAACCAAAAAACCACGACAACACTTTTTTTAAAAACTGTAAGCTCATTTCATTTTTTTATGGACAAGTCTTGTCGTCCCACTCATCCCGCTCATTAATTTTACTCTATTTTCTTAAACGATGACCTTGTTGAATGAATTTAGAGTTGGTAAACTAAAATGAAAAATGACATAAAAAAGCCTTAACATGTAGGGAATATATTGAATAAATTTAAAGTTAGTGGACTGAAATAAAATTAAAGTAAACATACCTGACATGTTAATGTATATGAAGGCACCAAATCACATATATTAAAATTTTAACTAACGTGAATTTAATTACAAAAGCGACTTAATATTTTTTGGGGGAAATTGCATTGATTTGACCTGTATTCTTCAAGCTAAAAGCCTGGGTTACTGTAGATTTAGTGATGATTTTGGCTAAATTAAAAGTTAGAGGACCAAAGTGAATAAAATGACAAACCAAGCACTTAAATTGATTTAGAAAACTATGTTTTGGGACTTTATATGCATTCATATCCTTTTGCGCCTAAAATGAACTGTAGGATCCATATTTCCTTTTCGTAGCTAGGATATTTGTAATTTATAACAATTAGCGCTTATTTCTTCCCCTTGGATGGGGTTGGGGGAAGGTGGGGAAATAATGGCTTTTCGGGGAAATCTGTTCAGCAGGCTGTATTTTAATGAGGGCAGTACTTGGGCTTGCTCACAGCTCTTCCAAGATAAAAGCTGACAGGACCATCAGTTTTTTCAGACCTTCACGAGGAGTCAAAAGAAGGGGCAGCTGGCAAATCTTCAAGATTTCACACCCCAAAAGGTTTTTAACTCAGTTTATACACATAAGTGTAGTTCAAATTTTCTCTATGATCAAAAGGACTCGTGAGTTAGGATCTAGCTATCAATTTGGCAAATCTCCAAAAAACAAAGGTATATCCCCCTAAACAAGAACTTCTAAAGAGTCAAGTCCCAGTGTAAGGTTGGTAAGAAAATCTTTCCTTTCATTTTATGAGCCCACTCTTTGCACATCATATCTGTTTGTTTAGTCCTTTGTCTCCAAATTCTCTCCCAAAAACAACAATTTCAAAGGAACCATAACTCGATAAGGACAACTTCCAATTGTTCTCAGGGAGCGATCTATATATAAAGATTCTATTATGTGAACATTTGATTGGATTTATTGTTCTGGGTCAAGGAAAACATGTGATTATCAGACTACAATCTTACCAGAGCATCAAGGATTTCTTCAACTGTGTCATGGCTGAAACATTTATCGACCATTTCAATCCTAAGCAAATAAGACAATATAAGGTCAACTGAATAGATTATCATACTGTTAAACACCAGTAGCTTTTACCTCTTTTTTTTCCAGGGGGAGGGAGGGTTAGGTTTTGATGCATATGCCACAAAAGGCAAATAATATTTTAGAGTACGCTACAAAATGAAAATGAAAGACTATATTACCTGTGAAGTACACTCGTCTTATCTGGATAGGCAAGGTCACCATATTGTTCTAAAGAAATTTCAATGACGGAAGGATCATTAGTGACCAGTTTCCCAAGATGATGTTCAACTAAACCAAGTTTCTACAGAATCAAAAGAAACAACATAGGATAATGTCATACAATCAGAATGGAGAAATAAATTAAGACAAAACAAGAAAAGGTTTCACAAGTATTAACTTCGCTATTTGTATAGTGTGTAGCTAGGCCACAAGCAATCATTTCTGCTCCATTAAGCATTTCTCCGGTTAAAGCCAAGTACTCACCTGCAAACAAGAATACACCTTATGCTGTTTTTAAAGTATATTTAAAGTAGGTTTAAGAAAAACAATTTAAGTTGCAGTTTTTAAAAAATAGATTTTTGCATGTAAAATTAATGAAAAACAAGTTATTTTAGCTTCTATAAAACCAAGGTTGGAAAACACAATTATGTATGGCGCAGAGTGCAGAAGGCATAAACTATTTGGCTAACCAAACAAATGCTACCACAAAACCATATGGTCTCTTAGTTGTTAATCGGTAAAGTTGCAGGCTATAGACAAAGATGTTTTCCTATAAGCCCATAAAAAAAGGGATATAAGAAAAAAAAGAAATGCATCCAGAAGAAGAATTGAAATCTAAAATAAAAGTTCAGTTACAGTATCTAATAACACCACCCAAAAAAGGAAAAGTGCAGCAAGAGTACCTAAGTGACCAGGTAGATGTGAGAGGAAGAAGGATGCTCCAGCATCAGGGTGGAATCCAATCAGAGTTTCAGGGGTTGAGAAAACCTAGATTGCAAAATTTATATAGCCATAAACAATTAAGTCAAATAGATATGCTAAACAAGTCACTGTTTACACATTCACATCACTGGATATAGGAAAGAAAGCATCACTGATATGCACTTATTGAATGTCATGACCACCAGGATACAGAAACAAGGTTTAAAATGAGATTTCCTTCTTAATACAGGATTTTTAGGATTCATATGGGCAACTCAAAAACAAGCTGGTCCCTTATCAATAAAACATGTAACAAATAACAATCTGCATGGCCATAAAACACAATGGACACGCTGAAAACTCTCTTTCTTCTTCTTTTTGTTTTGAGAAATGACACCGAAAACTCTAGATGGGCTGAAGTGCCAACTTTCATGATTATTGGCATAAAAGAACTCCATAGTGACATGTACATCCATGAACATAACACAAGGATACACAATTAGCTTTGGATAAATTTAAATGGCAGCAGGAGGGTAAATATACAGCATTATTATTATGCAATCAATACTTGTTTCTACTACATACAGTTTTATCTGTTGCAAGTCGAAATGTTCCAGGGATTGAAACTCCAGTCCCACCTCCCATGGTAATGCCATTCAAAATAGCCACCTACAATGAAATTATCACTCATCAATGTAACCATGCTGATAACTTACGAACACAAGTAAACTTATAGATAAGATATCAGCCACATTTCCTTGAGTTACTAATCAACCAGTGTAATTATACTGATCACCTACTAGGAACTTCCATGTAGTCAATATCAGAGCAACAACAATTGACACTGAAATGTAGAAAACCAAACTCAAAATCCAGCAATCTATACAAGTTGTATGATTTAGAGTCTGTATAGCATTGTGGTAGCGATTGTTTTTCAAAGTCTATCAAAAGAATGTTTTTTTTTAAAAAAAAATATTTTTAACATCAGAACAATAAAAAAAAACACCAAAAAATAATATTTTGAAGCATAAAAAAAATTCCACAAAATCAAATCTTGAATACTTACATGTGGCTTCAAATATGTACCTAGCACGTATATGAATGTATATAAAGTCCCAAAAAAATTCTTGCACGCTTCCCATTTCCCTGCATTGATTGAAACAAATATCAAGCAGCTGAACAAGCATGATTACAATAATATTTTCAATACGCATGTATGAAACTCTGATCTCTCACCCTGGTTCATTAGGTGATAGAGATTAACAATATCTCCACCAGCAGAAAATGCCCTGCCACTGCCCTTCACAAATTCAAAACAAACACAACAAGTATCCCTTAGCACAGATTAAAGCACAGCCAATCAAGAAAGAAGAAGAAACACAGCTGAAACCAAAAAAGGGAGGGGGGGAATCTTACCTTTAATGTAACAAATCCAACATTTGAGTCTTTCTCCCAAGCTTTATAGAATTCTAACAATTTGGCACCCTAAAAAACCAAAATTAAACAAACCCGATTTAGAAAGAAACAATTTTGAATCAAACCCAGTTCGAAAAAATACTCACCATATTAGTATTCAGAGCATTAAGAGCTGTAGGTCTATTAAGAATGGCACTTCTTGAATTTGCTTTGTCTTCAACGAGTACCTACCCCAAAAGGAACCCAGATATTAAAGTAGACAATAAAAAAAAGAGCGCATGCAATCCAAAACAGGGTTAGTCTTTTAAACAAAAGAACGAAAAGAGAGAGAGAGACTAACTTGGTTTTCAAAATCATCTTCAGTTGGGGGAGAAGAAGAGAGGCTTCTGCTGTGTTGAAGGGAATGTGGGAGAGAGCTATGGGAAAGATTAGGTTTCTTATAGTTACTGCAGCGTCTAATCAATAGAGGCGCTGCTGCTTTCAAACCCTGCATCAGTGCTTTGCTTCCTATCGTTTCAATTCTGGTTCTTCTTCTCTATTAGAACTGGGGGGGGGGGGTTAATTTTAATTAATTAATTAATTAATTATTTCTTATAAGTTTGAAACTCTTTTATCAATTTTGTGTTTTTATTTTTTAATTTATTTTGATTTTAAGATGAAAAGAAATGGAGAAATAAGATTGATGATATTTTTTATTCTTATAAGAAAATTATATGCAGTGATGATTAATATAGGAGATCTTTAGTGTAAGTTATTTTTATTCTTAATTAGTTTACTAGATGAGATATAAGATTGATGAATTTATTTTTCTATTTAATTATCTTTATAAAAAATTCAATAATTATCAATTGATTTATATTTTGTAATAAATGTTTTTGTTATTTTAATTTATGTTAGTTCGCAATATAGCCCATTAACTTGAGATGGTTCGCCATTAAATAACTAGAAGAGGTGGTTGCAAAATCAAATGAGCTTGTGTGTGTAGAAGAGAAGATTTTCTTTCTTAAAAGAGACATTCAGGTCATAAAAAAAATATAGAAACAAATTGAAGAATTATCTTATTAGTTGACAGGGAAAAAAAAGAAGAAAACAAATGGAGGATCTCAGTTCTAAGAACATGTTTCAAATGTATGAACAAATGAGGTGACTTCTTGATGAAGATGAATATAACATGTTTCCTGGAATGTTTTAATGATTCTCCGGATCATCAGCTTTTTTTCAGGCCAAGATGGCAGTAAATCCATGGATCACCTTGGGAATATTCTTACTTCTTTTCAGCATAGTTAGATCATACACGTAATTTTTGTTTAAATTCTGCTAGAAACTCGTCTCTAAATATTTATTTAATTCAGTCTAACTATTCTCTCGCACTAGTTTCACAAACTTGTTCATCTTACAGGGAAAATAGGGTATGCTATTGTTCCATTGATTGCTAGGGTTGCCATGCTAGGCCCTGACCAGCCTGTAATTCTTCACCTGCTTGATATCGAACTGGCAGCTGAGGCCTTGAATGGGGTTAAAATGGAATTGATTGATGCTGCCTTTCCTCTGCTCAAAGGTACCATACCTCATAATTCTCGTGCAAGTTACTACCGATTTCATCACCACTGTGCACCAGCGTGGTGCAGCCATTATCAAGGCTAGAAATCTATCTCTAGTGCATTGCCTGCTAAAATCGCTGCTTGTGATTACAGTCGTGATTGGGTTCTGTGGGACTGCAGAGGCTAGTTCTTTTTATCTTAAATATCACTTAATCTTAGTGTATTTACATAAATTCATGTTTTGATTGATGTTTTTTTATTGGAATTTGTAGTCGTAGAGTGCTCTTTTTTTGCTAATTTTTCGTGTTTCTTGCTTTCAGGGGACATGGGTTTCCATGGGGGTATGTTCTGATGGATCTTATGGGATTCAACCTGGCCTTGTATACTCTTTTCCATGTTCCTGCGAGAAGGGCATATGGCCCATCGCGCAGGGTAATTTCTATTTTCTACTTCTTACCTTCTTCCTTTTAGTTTCATGCCTTGTATGGATCTATTCTGTCAACATTTTCTGTGAAATTATGTAAAATCTAAGTTACAAATAGGAAATTCAATTTTTAGGGAGGAACAACTGCATGCAGCCAAATTGTTTTGTTTAATTTCATCAAGAATAGTACAAATGAAATCATGCACACGATTAATGGTGCAGTTCTAAAAAATTCAACCATTAATGGATATGTAATTCGATGATATAAGCTTTCTCTACAGGTCTCTCTCTAGCGTATTTTTTTATTTTTGTTTGGTTCAATGCTTATCATTTGATCTGCAACAATGACAAAGGATACAGTCAGGATTCTGCTCACTGGAGCTACTAGTAATCTCTGCTTCCTATATGCTCTGGAGTTTTTTGATGGCCTGGTTGGTTGCTGAGAAAAACACAGGAAGCAAGAATGAGAATTATTATTTGTTATTGAACTCCTGATTTTAACCCGTTCTTAACCTTGATTTAGAACTTCAGGGTGTCTGATCATTGACATTTCAGAAATTACAGGTGCAAAATCAGAATATTTTCAATAGCCAGACATACCCTTAACAAGAATCTAATGAATCCTGAAGAAATTTAAAATTTCCTTTTATCTCAACATTGTTTGAACTGATAATTATTGAAGAAATAGGGAAATAAGTTGAGCTTTGGAATTAACAATTTCCTGGACAGGACAGGCAGGCTATGCTCTTCTTCCGATGATTGCTAGAGGGTTCATGTTACGCCCAGATCAGCCCGTAATTCTGCTCTTGCAAGGTCAATCTGCCGAGAGTCCTCGAAAAGGGGGTGGAAATGGAAATGATTGATGCTGTCTTCCTCTTCTCCAAGGTGCAACTTACTCTAATGGTTTGGCTGGATACAGATTTGACAGGTACTGGCATGGAACTGTGGAGGGTCCTCCTTCCTTTGTTCGTGGTTCCTCAGGTATAATTGCATCAACTGATGCCATTGAAGCTTGTAGAGGTATCACTTAAGCTTTTGAGTTGAATTTGTTCTTTGATATCTGTTGATGTTATATCATTATAATAACAATAAGCTCTTAAAAAGCTTAACATATGGACTGTAATCGATCGGCAGGCTCTAATTCACGTCTTTTAGTGCTCTTCTGGTATTCTATTTCTCGCCAAAGTTGATGCCTGACGTTGCTAGAACTTGGCAGGTCCTAATGCACTCGTCTTGAAAGAATCTGCCCCTTCAATCCTGGACAAAAAAACACCGCATGCCTAACAAGACTCGACCGCAGCAGAGCCCTGAGCTACGTATCTGACAGGCTAAATGTTCATGTCAGAGATGTGAAGAATGTAATAATATGGGGAAATCACTCTTCGACGCAGTATATACTCACTAATTATGCCACTAACAGCACAGAGAAGTTGGTCCGAGAACTTGTCGCCGATGATCATTAGCAGGCTCAAGTTTCTAGCCTGCTTTACTTTCATTCTGATAAACAAATAGCCAAAAAACGAACTGCATTTATGAACGGTGTTGTCTGGGAATCAATGGTGGTGGTGATAACTTGTACTCAATCGCTAACACAGGTACAGCCTTCATAGCGCGCGACTCCCAGCTGATTGGTTTGGAAATTCTAGAGTATAATTACAAAAAAATATCTTTAATATTCTCAAGTAAAAATAATTTTCAAATATATATATATATATAATTTTATTTATAAAAAAACACATTTTTCAACCGCAAAAATAAATCATACATAACTACAAGCAAAACAGATACCTATATTCTGAGCTCAAAATGATTGTTTAATGGTGTGTTTGATTTAGTGGTTAAACTTGTTGTTTGCTAAATTTTTAAATTGTTTTGATATGTTGATATTAAAATATATATATATATTTAGTATATTTTTGAATAAAAATCACTTTGAAAAATAATATCTTCTATTTTTTCAAACATTTTCTTAAATGTTTGAGATAATAGGAGTGAGTGGTACTTTTCAAAGTATTTTTAGATTAATAATATATTAAAATAATATATATTTTTAGATTTTATTTAAATATTTTTTAAAAAATATTTTTTATCGCAGACACTTGATCCGAATATCACTCAAAGCAGATCCAAGATGGCTAGGAGATCAACATATAGAGAACGAGTTAAAAAAACACACCCATGTGATTTGTTGTCAACCATGTCAATGATATTTATTAAAATAATGTTTTATTTTTTTAAAAAAATATTTTTATTAATTTTACAGTGTAATCTAGTCAGTTGAATTATTAAAATTAAATTAATCAATTTTTTTAAAAAAAATATTTTTATTAATTTTACAGTGTAATCTAGTCAGTTGAATTATTAAAATTAAATTAATCAATTTTTAACATATTAATATCTTATCAGTTGAATTAAAATCTCAATTCAAATTAAATTTAGAGGAGGAGTTTTCGAGTCACCCCAAGTTTATCTCCACAATGACAGGGCTGTGAAGAAAAAAAAAATCATGAATGCAAAAGGATGTGGGCCCTTGTAATATAGATCTTGAAAGATACCTGGGGTAAGAAGCAGGCCTGAAGGTACTAAATTTGTGGTTACAGACGGAGCCCATGGGCCTTATGGGTTTCAATCATTAGGCTGTGGACGCAAAATAGCAAGCGATGAGCTCTAATGATTCTTCAAAGCCCAAACCCCCAGGTTAATTTTTTACGTCTCCTACACGGACAAACAGTCTTGCACTGATGATGCTGATCCGCTCTCCGCTTGCGCAAACTCTGCAAACCTCTAACAAGTTAGCTCTCAAGTCCTAGACTAGGGCTTTTACATATTCTCTTATAACCCAGAAAAAAATGGATGAAGGAATGCAGCAATTCCAACAAAGCTTAGTCGAGCTCGAAAATGATGCCGAGCATGTCCTCTTAGCTCGAAATCAGGTAAACTTCAAACCCTTAAAAAATTCTTTCCAGAATCTATTGTTTTATTTCTTAATAGGTAGTTGAAAATGCTAATGAGAGGAATGGAAACAGAGAAGCATTGGCTGCGTTAAGGAAGAGAACTAAGGCTACAAAAACTAGCATAAAGTCTCTGTTTGAGTCTATAACGAAGGATATTGGGAATTCCGGATCAAGGGATGCTCCTTCAGTGAAAAGAATCTGTGGGACTTGTGGTAATCATGAAGAGAAGAGAAACTTGGATAACGTGTTCCAGGAAGCGATGTTTTTACTTCTATTGCATTTCATGCCGCCCACGCTATCATGGAGAGAGGTTTTTTTCCCCCTTTTTTTAGTTGTTTCAAATAGGAAATGTTGGTTTTTCATTTTAAGAGAATTGCATATTTATGATGAGTTTTTATTTGATGATTTATCAATGTAGTCGAATTACTAATTGTTTTGGTTTATTGAGCACCATATGTTTTGGAAGTAATGTTTGAAACTTGTCTTATCATGTTTGTCGTTGGTATAGAGTGGGTTTAGCGTTTTAGATTGGTGCGCTGTTATAAAAAAATAGAGTGGGTTTTCACATTTTTCTGATTCTGTTTCTCTGACATGAGGAAATTTTTGGAATATATGGTTGCTCGAGATTTAGACTTGAAATAGGAAACACATAAGAGGTTTTATTGCTTTGAGAACCTCATATTTGAAGGTCTTATGTTGCCAATCGTCAACGAGCAATGATATAGCCTGTCAATTGGGGCCAAAAATAGGGGCTTTTTCTGTTGCTGGAGTTGGTAGATTGAGTATGCATTGCACCAATACTCCCAGCCTGGTGTTAGAGCCTAAAACCCTAGTTCAAAGAGGAACTAATTCTTCATGAAAAAAATTGTACATGTAGACATTTGATCCGATATTATACAATTTTCCTCATTCTTGCAACATGCAATTAGTGCTCTTGGACCTGTATAATTGTGAACGTGTGATTCATTATGTGAAACGCTGCAATGTTGGTGGCATATTCCGAGGAGATTAAATTTGTTCTACACCAGTGGATTTGTTAAGAAATGCTACGTTCATAGTAGGGATTTTTTTTTTCTTTTTTGGACAGAGAGCATGCAAATTGCTGCAAGGTGCCTCCATAAATTATTACTCAGTTTTTTCTGCTTCATGGAGAAATCTCAGTGAAAACATGTAATGTTTAGCCTTAATGCATGACACTTTGCATGTGCCAAATCTCAATTGACATATAAAAGCTACCTATGATCAATGAAGATTATGAAACTACTATGCTTGGAACATGGATGGTCATCAATATAGACTTAGTCTAAAAAACTTTTCTTTGAGAAAAATCAATGGGAAATCCTTGAATCTTGTGTTTGATGTGATGCAGGTCATGAACAGCTTGAATATGAAGCAAAGGTTTGTAAAGGAAAAGTACTTTCTAATTTCTGGAAAAGGTGTGCTTGCTGAAAGTATTAGCCCAGGCGTGTCAGGTCTTTAGTACTTAACAGACAAATCTCAGTGAGTTATGCATTGGGAAGTTAGTGTTCATGTTCAATAATGTTTTTTGCATATGCTGAGCAGTATCTCCCCGATTTATTTATTTCATCTTCTGTTTCAACTCATATGAGGATTGAGCCTTATTTCATTTGGTGCCACTGTTTTGAGTGTTCATATTTAGCTGCAGTTAAATGGTATGGTGGCTTCTAGAGTTGCTTTCTTCTGACTATTGTATCTTGCTGGACCACCAATTGCAGCATTTAGCATTTATATTAATATTGGCCTAGATCACGATGGTCCATCTGTGATTATTCATTTGTACATTTCATCTTATGCCTATTCTGCTTTGTTTCCATAATCAAGTAAATCATGAACATATTGTATGCTTCATCATATGGCAAGGAAGCCTTCTGTAGTATTTGCTTTATTATATTTCTCATATTAGGGTTGATCAATCTAAGGTCATGTCATGTGACTTTTTAAAGTATTTCATTTATAGGCTAATTAGTTTTGCTTGGAGACTATGACTAGGAATCCTTTTCCTACAAGGATACAAGTCTTAATTTAATATAAACAGGCTGCTATGGTTACTTTTGTAGTAGTTTTTGTTATTTTATCAATCTATTTAGATTCCAGATGTTTCTTATGAGCCCTAAACCCTAATTTCCCTGTTCCAACTTCAGTTTATCCTATTCTTGGCCATTATTCAGCGGTAATTTATGTTTTCTACTGCTTTCCTCTTCCCAAAACTGTCATATGGTCTACCAGAAAAATAATGCACGTGTATTTAATAACTGTTTGAAGCTTAAGGGCATGTATCCACCTTTCAGTTTCAAAATGTTAGAGAAATAAAAATTGGTTAGCTTGTTTTACTATGGATATTTTTCTGATGCTGGGATCTTTTTTCTCTCAAAGCTTAGCACTCTGAAGTAAGGATGTTACATCGTAGTAGTGTAGGAAGAGCTCTTTTCTGGCTTGGTTAAGGAAGACAATTACCTAGTACTTCTGATAATGAACACAGATGGCTTTTATGTTGATCTACACTTAATAGTTGTGATGATGATTGCATTTTTATCAATCTAGGGTCATTGCCTGCTTCGATGACAAAAGAATTGGTGAGCTTTAAATATAAAGCAAGCCAATTACTCAAAAATACTGCAGGATAAAACACTCTCTTCATTCTCCCTCTGAAGGGACCATATCCTGTTAATTGCTTGTCTTGCTATTATCGTTTGGATTCTCAAGTTGGCTTGTGACCACAAAGAATAAGCTTATGGCTTCTTCCTTTCATTCTTCCCATGTTCTCTTCCTCTTCACATATTGGATGTCAGATAAGTTGTCAGGTTTGGGGACCATATGACTTTATTTTTCTCACTCGAAATAGTGGAAGTTTCCTGGGGACTGCTCGAACAGTTGAAGATACCTTGTTAGACCCTTGTCTTCTTCTTTTCATGTGGTCCTTTTACACTAACTTTTCACATGGTCTCCGTAGCTGTATGAAAATTTTCAGCCCCTTTTGTTTCTCTTCTATTCAATTTTGTTTTTTCTTCTCCTTTTTTTTCACTCCTCATTGAGTGCACTGACATGACCTTGAGTTGTGAAGATCGAAGTACTGTGCAAACTCAGCCAATCTCTTTCTCTGTGCCTTGCATGATTGGCCTATAGATACTGAAACCTTGCTCTACCTCCAGGGCATTTCAGATGCTCAAGTACTTGATTTTATTAATCTATGAATCATCTCTTTGATATTAATTATTAAGCCAGTTTGAAACCTCAAGCTTGTAATGACAAAGGTGTAGTTCCCCTCTTGAGAGCAGCTATTACATCTGCTCCATCTTGGTTTGGATCATGATTGGATAATTGTTATCATCTGTTGGACCATAATTCTTTGATTTTTATCACTTATTGAAATTACCTGCTCATGGTTCTGATCCTCCATGTATTTAGACAGGCATTGTTTGGAAACTATATCAATCTCATTCTTATTTTTGTAGATGACGAGATCTGCTTGAAATTCTCCTCTCAATACTCTGGCCAGAAGAAGCGTGTCGGATGAGTAGAAGTTCTGTTAAAAAGTAGGGAGGTAGTGTTTTATGAAAGACTGTCCTTACCTTTCATATATGTTTTTATAATTAATGGAAGCATTTATGAAGTGGCAAAAAACTATGTATCCAGAGACTTCAGAAGCAAGATGATTCATCATTCATGAGAGTTGCACATGCTTTTGTTTTTATTTTTTCTTACTGGCAAGGAAGATGCTCTGTTACCTTTAATAGGAAATTTGTATACTCTTAGACCCACCCTATTTGAGAGGATATGATTGTGGTTGTTTTTTAAAGTTTTTTTTATTTAAAAATATATTAAAATGATTTTATTTTTATTTTCTTAAAACTATTTTTGATATTAACACATAAAAATAATCTAAAAACACTAAAAAAAAACTATTAATTTAAAAGAAAAATAAATTCAAAAGTTTTTGTGAAAAGAAAGTGTCAAACAAGGGCTTATACGGTAGACAATTTATCGCGATTACCATGTCAAAAGGAAAACATGATAGGGGGCAATCTCGTGGATGGTTCAACTCAAAGAATCTAATCGTGGCCCCAGGCAAAGCACCCATGCTGAGAAAGTAGTTTGAAAAATATAGAAATCTTGGACCTTCCGTTGAATTATTATTTTATTGAAACCAATAATTAGATTTAAATCTTAGAATCTCAATCTGCATGTATGACGCTGGTCCAGTAACATTTCTCCTCTCTTGGTGGAGTCGTGTTTAGGTAGAGAAGATTAGACCACCTCGTAACATCCGAGTCCCAACATAACTGCAGATTTTTGCCGGTCAATTTATTGGTGTGGTGATGCCCGTCCGAGGTGCTTGAAGCCATTCTACACTGAAGTCTTAGGCGACATGTATTTTGTTGACCAGACCTGCAAGTCTACTGGACTCTGTAACCTGGGCAGAGATATGAGCCCGCCAAGTTACAGAAATCGAAAGAAAACTGGGATCATGGGTGACATGTTGGAGCCTGCAAAGGGACAGCACATAAATATAATGTGAAAATTTGAAAAGATCTGGATGCCACAATCTATACCCTCTACCTCCAATCTTATCTCTCTCTTATCTACTAGGCTCTACTCTACCGCCATGCTATGTGATTAAATATTAAACAATATTCAGGGCAAAAGGAGAGGCAATAATTAAAAAAGCAGGAGAATTGTTTTGTTGATAAAATAAATAAGTCTCTGACTAAAAGAGGTAGACATTCCGTACAGAAGAGTCAACGTCTGTGTCAGCCTTTTTTTTACCAAACGCTACCAGCCTGTCCCCCCCCCCTCTCTCTCCAACTATCAACTCGGGCTCTGCTACGTAAGCATTGAGGTTTCTTACGCTCTATGCTGTGCGTTTTAACTTGAACTCGCCCTTTCATCTATGACACCTTTTTGTTGAGTTACTGTAGACGGATTATTACTCGCGGGTCAACAGCGAAGACGTGGTAGATTGTCATTTTATTGTATTTAACAATAACAAGTATAAAAATAAAAATAAAAATTATTTTATTCAACAAAGTCTACATGATATCTTTGTTCTTTACTTTTATTATTGGATTTTCACGTGGTGAAACTCATTTCTATAGAGATTCTACTGACAAATACCTTAGAATACTTGTTAATAATCATTTAAAACATATAAATAATATTTACTTTTCTTACACCTAACCAAACAAAATCTAATAAATAATCTTAGGATTTTATGAAATAATCAGGCAGACCTGGTCGCATATAATAAATTTTACTTCAATTTCGTAAATAGTTTTGAGCTTTAATCCAGTTAAAAAAGAAAAATAGAATCTGATGAAGCCAGCAGCACTTGGGCGAGTGTGATTTTAGTGTACTCGTGCGGATACATACTTACAAGAAGAGTTTTGGATTGAAATAAACAAGCAAACAAACAAACTACCTGTAAGACATCGTACGTTTAAGATACGATCGGTTCCTCTCTTGTCTTTTCCCGGTTTTGCTTCTGTGACCTTTTCTTTCCTGTTATTCACACAAAATGCCCCTAAATTTCTCTTTGCTCCTTGGATCTCGACCAGCCTTTTTGTTGAATAATTCGGTGCATTATTTTATGGAGGGGATGTGTTTTTATTCGGATAATTTTGAAATGTTAGACTCCAGAGACTTAACGTAGCAGATCAATAAATCTAAAAAAAATAATTATTTTTACAGAATATCAATTTAAAAAGATATCATTTTTATTTCTTTTTATATTGAAATCTATTTTTTTTTAAATGATAAATTTATATCAATCACCTACCTAGTTCATAAACCTAGACCTTCAGCTACATGATGTATCGAGTTAGGTCTTATAATTTTTCTTCAACTCTACATTAAATTCTGCTGAACAATAATAATAATATGGTTTAAGCCGCTACTTTGTTATCATATTAGATATGAATCAAGCTAGTACTAGAAGGAAAAACTCATTAAATATACAAATATAAGATCTAATTTAAGATTAAAAAACCATTTTATGTTTTTTTGCGAAAATCGGTCCAAAAAAACATACTTACAAATTAGCATCAAATTTCGAATTATCATATCATTGATCTTAGAAAGGAGTGTGTGGAATGTAGAATTATCAGCTGCTCAATCGTTGAAAAACAACCACATTAACCATCTAGAGGTATGGTAATGATAAAAACTTAAAATTAAGAGTTTATCTCTTATATGATTTCAGGTTCGAGTCTCGTGATTGTTAATATGATGATCATTAGAGACTTTGCATGATCGTTAATTTTATTATTTATGTGACTAATCAAGATACACATAAGCTAACCCGAATATCGATATCAATAAAAAACTAACACATGCTCATTGAAAATAATATTAACTTTGGCATTTGAATTTTAAATGAGATAACCCTTGATGTTGACGTTTAGCAGTTCCCGTCACATTCAACTACGTGCATAAATTATTAGCCTCAGTATATGCATGCCTGCTTATTTTTTGTATTTTCATATATATATTTTTACATTTTTTAATATATATATATATATATATATATATAGTTATGTCCGGGGAAACCAGGGATAAAAGGACATGAAGCTTGGTGCTATTGTTGAATCATTTGTCATCGGACTAGTTAAGGTTTTTGCTGTCTCCCAGCTGTCTGTCATATGATATTAGAGATGGCTTCCTTCAAGGCATTCTTTAGCAAACCCTAAACATCCATCTCTCTAATGTAGAATCTGTGAGCTTAGGCATAGGGATAGATGTGGCTTCGGCTATTTTTAAGAAACAAAAATTCAATGGATTCCTGTCTGTGTCGAAGGTTAGGAAGCGTTGTTAATTTCTCATCTAGAACATCATGAAAAACTTTGGTCAAGGACAGTTTCGTCAATGTGATAATATGTCCGCGACAGCCTGTGGAAAGAGATGGAACGTATCTCTGTTGGAGGTAGCTTTTTGCCAACTTTTATTAGCTTGGTCTAATATGGTAAGAGTAATTTAATAGGCCAGTTTACTTTCTCTTTTTTTTTTTTATATAAATGATAAGTAAATTCTCAAAAAATACCGATAAGGTAAGCAGTTAATCTCGCGGTAGGAATCCTTCATTCCCTTCCCAACCCTGAGCTTTTAAATATATATTAAATCTTCATTTGTCAATATGTATATAATAAATCCTTAATGTTGGTGGCGAGGCTTGTTTGAGTTAATCATGCTAGTTGCTGGGTTAAATAGAGTAGTTATATGTCTTAATGACCATTTGAATAATACGAATTGTGAGATCACACACATATTAATTAATAGTTATTCATCAAACATCATGAAATTTATTATTATTTTCTTTATATTTTTTAGTTTATTTTCCTCATCCATTTTTTACATGTACATATATAGAATAAACAATTAAAATATTATGATTGAGATTTTTAAAAAGAATATATATTAATTATTAAAACATTCATTATGTTTGGAATGTTTTTCCCCGTTTCTCTCCTTTGCTTACATGACTCCTCTAAAATATTGTTTGAAAATGAGGATGAGATTACTTAAAAAAAAGTATACAACGATACATTTTCTTTAAAAAAATTAAAAATTATTTTTAATAAATGTTTTTCTTGAATAGATAAGAACAAAATACTCATCCCGGGGTATAATACATTCTGTCATTAATTAGGAGACCCATGACTCCATGAACAGTGATGCGATTGGCATGCATGCCCCGCGTGATCAATAGAAGAAGAAAAGCGTAACCCTAGACTAATTAGCTGAAAAGATAGCTATCTTATCGTACTTTTAAATTATTTCAAGTATGATTTGATTTATACTGGGAGGTATATCTTGTAAATCACACGCGCAATAAATCCTTTACTAATGATAAACCAGCATGCTCATGTACAATAAATGGCCGGGGCAAATTTTCTCTCCATGGAACAGCTTATGTTCACAAATTAATGACAATCCAGTGCAAAAAAGCAATATTTAATACAAGGGAAAATATAATAAATGCAAGAAGGGACAAACCCATCTTGAATTTATCTCGATTTTAATAGATTTAATTTGTTTTTTTCCATCACCAGCACGAGTTTATTTCCTGTTAACCTGCACACCATCATCGTGACTCCATCATGATTATCAAAGTGGGCAAAAACACTTCATCATAGCATATTCAAGTCCAGTCCCTTTCAAAATAAACGAAGTTGCCTTCAATTTCTCAAATCACAGAGCGAAAATAGGAATTAAAAAGAAAGAAAAAGCGAGGCAGAAACTTCAACCTAGACAGTCAGAGTGACCCTTGTGTGCAAATCGATCAAAATTAGCAAGGGCAAAGCAGCAAGTAGGTCCCAGGCTCTTCAGGAAGAAACCGCGTGGCATTTTAACCTCTCTACCAAAAACAACAGCACCGTTATTATGGTAGCATTTACTGCATGCTGTAGGTAGGCCACAGCTTTTCTACAAACCCCGACCCCCAGCCATGTATTCTATCAACTTCTTAACACAGAATTTCATTGCAGTGGCTTTATCTTACAAATATGCGACCATCGTAGGGGTAAAATGGTAGTTTTCTTATTTACAGACACGGCACCCAATTACCTCTGCTCAAGCCGCCTCGTAACCCAGTTTCTTTCTCTCAGAGGCTCTCACCAAGTTAGCTAGAGAGAGAGAGAGAGAGAGAGAGAGAGACGGGTACCGAGAGGGGAGAGAGGCTGTTTTTTGTGGCTTTAAAAAGACAGACGGGGAGCTAAATAAAGAAAACAGAGAGAGGAGGTGGAAGGGGGAGGCTTTCGAGAGTTTAGATGGGCAACACCACCAGCAAAAGAGAGAGAAAAGGCAACAATTGAAACTCTGCAAATGGCCAATTTTAGTGTTTTTGAAATTCGCATCCTCTCCTGCTCTTTCAGTTCACTGACTCAGTTTTAATTTCCATAGGTGAGAGAGAGAGAGAGAGATCGTTTTTTCAATGTAAACTGTTTGTAAATCCCATAAACTGATAAAAGCCCACCTTAACACCGACATGTCTCCTAAAGACAGTCTTACCTCTCAAAAAGCTAAAAACCCACTTCAGCATAAATTAAAGCAAAGCAAAAAATAAATAAATTAAAGAGAGAAAGATCAAGTCTTTCCCAGCCAGTGCCTTTTCTCTTCTCTTTTGTAGTCGTCTGTGTATAGAACCAGCTCCTTCTCTTGATGATCATAACCTGTTTCTTTCTTTGTTCTCTTACAGGTAAATTGAGCTAGCTAGATTGACTAAGATTTTCTGATTGTCAAGAGAAACAAAAACAAAATGTTGGAGTACGAATGGGGGAACTCCTCAGCAATAATGTTATCAGGTGGAGATGATCAGCAAGCTGGAAGCAACCACGAAGTACAAGATCAAAATCGTCAAGCTAACATTTTCGATCACTACACCAATCAATCTTTCCACGACAACAGCCTCATTCCTCTACAAACCTCTTCAGCCTTAATGTTTCAGAACCACCCCACCAGCACCAACGCTACACATCACAATTTCAACTCTCTTTTCGACCCTCGTGCTTACGCCGGCGCCGGCGCCTCCTCTTTTCCCACCACTCCTCATCCTTCCTTCCTTTCCCTTGACCAAATCCCGACGGTCACATCAGTCGCAACTGCAACCTCTTATTTCCTTATCCCCAAAAGTGAGGAAATTTCTCGTTCTAATTCCGATGTGATCACTTCAAGGATAGGACTAAATCTGGGAGGAAGAACTTATTTTTCATCGGCTGAGGATGATTTTGTGAACCGGCTTTACCGCCGGTCTAGACCGCTTGATCCTGGCTCTTCATCTAATGCTCCAAGGTGTCAAGCTGAAGGGTGCAATGCTGATCTTACTCATGCTAAACACTATCATAGACGCCATAAAGTCTGTGAGTTTCACTCTAAAGCTTCTACAGTCATCGCCGCCGGGTTGACTCAGCGATTCTGCCAGCAGTGTAGCAGGTTTTTAAATTACATTATTGCCCTTCCCATGCACTTTCTCGATTTTATCCCACGTTTTGTAGATGATGGAGGGTAGCGATTAACCGACTACGGCGACGTGATCCGAAATTACCCCATTGCCCCTGTGATTTTTTTGTGATATGATGCCCAATGATTGATTGACCGTACATGGGTTAATCCCGAGGGCATTTGAGTCCTTCAAATATACTTTCCGTTTTACGTCCCATTTGTTCTGTTCTTTTTTTTTCTTCTTCTTCTTACATCAAGGCAGCATTACGTCCTAGAATCAGTTTAATTTAATTAATAAAATAGACTTTAGGGTTTCAAATTACAAAAACAGCTTCAATATTCTTTCTATTTTCAACGGCTCCTTCTCTGTCTTTGATATCCGGACATGGCAGAAAACACTCGCCTAGTCGCCTGACGACAATACCCCTGGGATTGTGTTTTGCAACCAATGATTGGCTGTGCCGTGCATGTGGAAATCCCGAGGGCATTTGTGTCCGTATCTAACTCATCACGCACTGAGTTTGTTTATTTTTCGCTTCACATATTTAGACACTACATTAGTAATTAGCAGCTCTGGGCATGGTTTTTGAGTGATTGACAGTGATTGGTTGCGTTGAACTTTTCTGCAGGTTTCATCTTCTCTCAGAATTTGATAACGGAAAGCGTAGTTGCAGAAAGAGATTAGCTGATCACAATCGTCGTAGGCGAAAATCACACCAAATTAATCAAGAAAATCAGAAATCACATCCAGAAAATGCCACCATTTCCTCGTCTGAGATTCTTACAAGTAAGCTCCATTTTCCATGTTCATATAATATAATATCACATCGAATCCATATGGATTAACATCTTTATAATTAACTGGTCTGTCCTATATATACCGTAAATTTTTTTATACATAAATATTTTTCATTTTTCACTCGTTTTTTTTCTTTTTTTTTTGCTTAAATTGTATGTGCATTTACGAGCTAGATATGCAGGAATCAATTAACTTGCACGTGGTGTTTTTTTTATGGGAATTTATAGGGTCTCCGCCGGACTCCGGAGCCCATCCTACTTCATCGGTGACGGTGGCGATGTCCCCTCCTCGAATGTCTCTGGATTGTTTCAAGCAAAGATCGTATCAAGCCACTGCTTCTTCTACATCATCAAGCTCACTGTTTTTCTCAAGTGGGTAAAAACTGTCTATGAAATGAAGGAGGATTTATTTAATATTAACTAAGTAGTAACATATAGTGTTACTCAAGTGTTATATTTATTTCCCCCTCTTAATTTACTCTCTTTAATCATTGTTGATTAATGCTCACTCTTGATTGTGTTACTAAAAACCAAATGGAGTATCTGCTCTGCTAATATATTATTTCGATCTATCTCCAAGCTAGCGATTCAAATTTTGAAATTGTGTAAATTATATTATAGTATCTCAACTATAAGTTTAACTTTTTAGATGAGATAATTCTTTAATATAGTATCAGAATTTTGTTGAACTAGCGGTTATGAGTTCGAATATCACTATTCTTGTTCTAGCACAAGTTATTGTAATCACGTGCAAGTTTAAAACTCAAAAGGTTTTAACTTGATAGGTGTATTAGAGAATAATATAAATTATATTATGAATAAAAATCTAAAAATTGTATTCCTTTAACAGTAACCTGCTGTATATTTTTCTGTATTTACCGGAAGATATCTCCGGAAAGGGAAAAGTAATCGCTGCCAGGAGGACTTTTCTAACAGAGGTATCTGTTTGGTTTCAGAAGTGGTTAGATAGGCACGGGGATGCAGGATTATTATCATTTAGGGCATTCCATTATTATCCCTTTGTCGGATCCTTACCAGGAAAAAGGCTGTAAACCAAACACGCATAAAAAAAAGAACACGAACATGCATGCGATATCAATATTGTTCAAAGAAAATTATAGAAAGGAGATCAAGTTGTCTGGTAGTACTGATGAGAATTAAGCTGCACTAAGCATAGAATGTTAATTAGCTAATTAGAACTTAGCTCAGATGGGTATATCTCTCTTTCACTATCCTTAATTTCAGTCTCTGCAAGCACTGCATTTCCCCCCTTTTTCTAAGGAAGTGTTGCCGCTGTGACAATATTCAGGCTGCATCCCAAATTGCTCGCCGAGTCTTTGAGACAAGGCCAGGTGAAGTCTTGGAAGCTTGTGTTTCGGGTTTTTCGAACAAGAGGCTTAGCTTCCTGCTGTTGCACTTTTCTTGTGAAGCTTAGTTGGTGCATGGAGCCTTTGGCCTGTAGCTAGCTAGGAATAACTACAAGAGCATCTGATAAAATATATTATAACATTTACTGCACGCAAGCAGATATCGTAAATTATTTTCAGGAAGTAGCCTTGTTTATTTTTATTTCACTTAACACTTTCGCAGGCATTTGCCCCGATGAATGCTCAGGGTAAATATATATAAACATAATACGCTGTGTGGTTGATGATTTTCTAAAAAATCCACGTAGTTTAAAAGCAAGATTTATATACCACATAATATATTGGATGAACTACTAATCTTTTTAGAAGCTGTCTGCCACGGCTTTTCAGCCGCTGTGCAGTAGAAATTTGATTTTTTTATTTTAAATTAATATATTTTAATGATTTTAGATCATTTTGATGTATTTCAAAGTATTTAAAAATCACTTGAAAACCTACCGCAACCGTCCTCCCAAATATACCCTTAGTTTTAGTGATTAAATCTGTATTTTTAGTCAAGATGGTTAGTATCTAATAGGCCAAGGTGATTGGTTCCTCCAAAATATTTATTTTTTTGATTTAAGATATTTAGATGCTTAATTAAATGTTTTTTAAAAGAGACAAGTTACAATTATATTTTGCAAAGATAAACTTTGAAAATATATATTAAAAAAGTTGAGAGTAAAGAGATTTAAATTGTATTTTACGTAAAATAATATATATTGAATCAATATAAATATTTAAAAAGCCCGTAAAGATCTAAAAGTTTCTGAAAAAACACTTAGCTCAAATAAGTGCCTAAACTTTTTAAAAGCATAAAATGAACCTAGCTACTTATGCTGCTACCCTTGCAATGGTCATAAATTCAGATTCATCAATAATCGAAAGAGATAGGAAAAGGAAAAATAGAGGAATAAAACACAATGGATGGTTCTAATTTTTTTTTTCTAACCATATAAATATTTATTTTCTCTCTCATTTTTCTCTTCTCCTATAAATATTTCTACACAAAGGAGATAGGACAGCATGCATTGTGCTCATGTGCTGAGAATGGCAGGCGCCACGTCATCATACACAGAGCAGTACTGGATCATGGATAATTACAAAAGATGAACCTGAAATCTCGTGTTAGTTTCTATTACCTAGCATACAATTGATTGTGGGCTAAAGATTTCACAGGAAACCATCTTGTATGATCGATCCTAGCCACTACATGTTATGGTGGGATACCTTTTTAATGATTTTCAAGCCTCTTTGCACCTTCGAGGAAGTTTAATAGTGGGTCCATGCCTCATCGGTTTTGTACTTGTTTATCGTGTTTTCTTGGAACCATTGTTTTGTGAACTTACATGGTCCCAAAAGAGAAGACAAGGACATTAAGTCAAATCTTTATCTCTAACACACTTGCTTATATTTATATTTAACAATAAATTAAAACACCTTTATCTTCATCTGTCGATTCCAAGAAATTGATTTGAAGCTTGATTTGGGCCCCATCACACTAACCCCAAGAATCTCTATCAAGTTTTTAGATGGCTAGATTCGAAGGAAGCCTTTCTCAGTTCATGTCCGATGTTATTCCGATGTATGGCATGGTTATTATGCTTACAATTTTAATAGAAAACAAAATGAATGTTGATATATCTAAGCCAAGTCACGAGAAAGACAGAAAATCTTCGAGGATTTTAATTTCCTGTCACAAAATTAATATAGTCTTTAAATACGATCTACATACTGCGAAATATATCCATGTTATTTCAACAATCCAAATTCTTTTGGGGAGGGTAAAGAGAGAAGACAACCTTAAACATCATTCTGTTTGTTGCCACTGCTGCTGCATCCGGTCCTTATCTCAGATCTAATAATTATCGAAGGGAATTTGATAAATGATTTGATAGGCCTCCATCGGACACTGGCAAGAAGCTTCTGCATGATTTGTCTCTCGCTTGATGATCCTATTGAATCAAATTCCAGGAAATTTCCTTCACGGGCTCGAAGATAATGGTGACATGACGGTGCCAAAATCCTTAGCATTGGAGCCCTCGATCGGTCCAATATCTACGAGGGAGTGTTGTCACGTGTGCGTCATTTATGTCTAGTTAAGAAGCCAAATTTCCCAACAATCACATGCCTGTGGTTTTTTATTTTCTTTTATTCTTTTACTTAGAGAAATTATACTCATACTTGTACAGGAAATATATATTCTGACTCGAATTTAAAATAAAATGTACATATCGTAAGCTCTTCTATAATCACGAAACGCTACTTAATAGCAAAAGCAACTATTCATCCATGAGAATAAAGAGATTGAACTTAATTGTTGAGTTGTTTATTTGCGTCTTAATCTCGATTTTAGGGAGTTCATAAGCTTCTTCTTCTTGCTGCTGCCTTTAGATTAAGGGGCTACATATCAACTTTCACTGTAAATTGGGCCACTGACTTTCCTTTTGGCCACCAAACAAACCGTGATGAACGACAGAAATTCATTGGAAAATATCAATTATTGATCATCTCTCGCCTTCCCGCATCAACCAATAGGTTTCATATTTCCTTAAAGTGGACCATCAAAAATCCAATATCATGTATCGTATCTGTAAAAGTTTGGAGAAAGGTCTATTTCTCGCACCTTTCACCACAAGTGTTTGTCCCCTCGGTCCCTTGCTGTAGTTCAAGGGGACGGTGGGGGGGGAGGGGTCTCTTATCCCTTAACATGATTTGCTTGGCTAATTAAGATGATGAAAAAAGAAAGAAGATAATTTAACTTCAATTCAAAGAGTTCTCATTTTATTCTCTGAAAAAAAGAAAAGAGAGATAACAGAAATGAAGTTCTTATTAATTGTATATTTTCGTGATACTCTTCTAGAAAACAAAACAAATGCTCTTTTCTAAATCATTTCTATTTTTGTATTTTAACATAAATAGAATTGTGCTCAATCTAATCTCACAAAATCTATATTTTTTTTATAAACCACGCGGTGTCCTAGACGCTGACCTGAACTAATCCACGTTCACACCGAATGAGCCTCGAAGGGGTGAAAATGCTTCCCAAATAGTCAACTTCATATATGAAGAGGGATTGACTCCTGACCTCTCTTAAAAGACGAGAGTACCTTCACAAAATCTATATGATTGTTAAAAAATATATATTTTATCAGACGTTCTAGATTCAAATTTGAAATTAAAAGATTTCTATTGTGTTTTTTTAATACACCAATTTGATTTAAATAAAAAATTTAATACCATTTAATATGTTACTTAGTATGAGTTACATTAGTATCGAGATTTTTTTTATTGTTGTTGTATTAAGGATGTAATACTCAATTAAAAGTTGATATTTATGAATTATGGTCCACATTGGATATTATATAAAAGAAAAACCTCAATTTGAAATCACATATTTGTATCAAAATTTCAAATTAAATCCTTTTTTGTGTCTGTGAAATCGTTTCCATATCTGTTATGTTAGCCAATTCAATACAATTAGCCTTATTGTTAACAGAAATTCATTTGCAGACAAAGATATTGGCAATATAGTGAAAAAATACATTTATACTAAATAAACTAGGAGCTTCCTTCTTTTAATTTTTACTTTTACTTTTTCCATCCCCTGATTTTCTTTTTAATCTCATTGTAATTTTTTTATTTAATTCTCAAGTTATTTTTAAACTGATCAAGTCAATTGAATTTTATTAAATGTTTTTCTTATAGCTCAAATTTTAAGAATTTTTTTTTGTCAATTTCATCAATTTATTTTTACACTTTCTTGCAAGTCTAGACAAGTTAATTGAATCATGTCAAATCAACTCTGACATAATTTAAATTTTAAACTGTAGTTAAGTAAGACGCCAAGGCTTCAAAGTTGATTTGAGTTTAACATTAATATCAAATATTTTTTTATAGCTAGGAGTTTTTTCGTCACATTATAAATTAATTAATTTGACTCGTAGCACGAGCATATATACTAGTTCTAACTAAGATGCTATGTAAAAAAAATAAAATTAAGAATTTTTAAAGTTGATCCGTTGAGTTGAGTTTAATAACAATACACAATATTTCTCTGCAACTTAAATATTTTTTATTACATTAAGAAATTAATTAATATGACTCGTAGTATAACAAGAGCATTAAAAGTAGTATATCATGTACTTGGTATTATGGTTTGCGTGATGGTTAAAGGGATATATCATGTACTTAGTCATTATGGTTTGGTTTTTAAAATGAATTTTTGAATGTGGCTCTGTTATAGATTTTTGATGAAAAATCGATTAAAAAACCACTAAAAATCTTTCCTACTCCTCACCCTTGCACTGTAATATTGAAAACACTCTACGAAAATATAAGATAAATATGGAAGGGGAATGAGAAGAATGGAGGCATGCAGTGAAAATGGGGGATAATAAATGTGTTTTATTTCTTAAGATATTTTTTAATAATAGTTAATGTATAGAAAGAAATGAATAGTTGTGATTCTTAGAAACAATTTCTCAGCAAAAGAATAAATTTGTATATGTATGTATGTATGTATGTATGTATGTATATATATATATATATATGTATGTAGACCATTTACAGTCCTCTCATATTTTCTTGTCACAAAATTATTTCCCTCGTTTTCCAACCTAGCTTTCAAACACAATGTAGCAGCGACCTAGAAACCCAAAATGGCTAGACGAAACCAGCATTCACTAACCCCAAAGAAAACATGGGCAAGAGACAGAAGGAGCTATAAGGGCATCTCCAGCAGAGGAGCCATCCCGGGAGCCAAAGGCATAATTTGAATTTTTTGGCTTTTTTGTGTTAATTTTCGTCTCCAGCAGAGGAGCCATCCCGGGAGCCAAAATGGCTTCTTCATCTTCGGGAGCAATCCAGGAGCCATTCCCACATATATTGTCTGCAGAGGCAAAAATAAAAGAGCCGTTGAAATAGAGTCGTTGGCCATGTACAATAAAAATCCCAGCAAAGAAATTGGAAACACAACTCATTCAACAATCGACATCAACCCAGAACTAAGCAATACCCATAAAAAAAAAACCCAACGTATTCAACAATTGAACACCAGCAACCCGCAGAATTAAAAAATTGAAAAAACACAGAATATTTTGCATCCAATCCGAAGAAGAATTGGCGAGAAAATACCTGCATCAAAGTTCAAAATCCAACGAGCAGATTGCATCTTCGGTTCCTGTCAAACCTTCTGCCCCAGAATCTTCGGTTCGGTTTGAAAAAAAATATAACCCGTATGCTAGAAACTTGACAGAGGGGGGAGAACAGAGTGAGAGGGAGTCGAGGGAGAGGAGGAAAAGAGTAGAGTGAGAGGGGGGGAGCGCCATGGGAGAGGCGTGAGGGGAGCTGTGAGGGACGGAGAAGGAGAGATGACCATGAGAGTGAAACCGAGGTGAGCTAGGAGAAGTGATGGACGAAGAAGGAGAGATGGGCATGAGGGAGCTGTGAGGGGCGGCGATGAGAAGTGAAAGAGATGAGGCATTTTGTGGGGGGCGGCTGAAAAAGATGAGAAGTGAAAGAGATTGGGAAGGGTTTCGGGGGTAGTATTTAGGAATATATAATAATAATATTTAGGAGAGAAAAAAAGTGTAATTAATAATAATATTTAGTAAAAAAAATAATTAAGAGAAATTGAAAAAAATTGTAATTGATTTTATTGTATTATTTGTAATATAATGTATGTTTAATTAATTATTTGTAATTTTCTTTAAATATTTTGTATCGTGTTATGAAATTGATAGCAATTTAGTTTCTTTCTTAAAGTTCTTATAACACTCAACAACAATACGTAGCATTAATTAATTTTAAATATTTTCGAATTTCAAATTTAAATTATTGCGGGGTTTTTAATTTTAAATTATTTTTTTTAATTTCATATTAAATCTGAAAAATTAATAATTATATTGTTGGAGGGTTTTTTAAAACTAATTATTTAATTATATAACTTACTCCTATTAATTGTATAATTAATTGCATAATTAAATTATATACAAAATAATTGCATTACATTAAAATAATAATATAAAAGAAATGACTCTCCAAAATGCCTTTTACTGCTAAAGTGCACACCAAAGCCAAAGCCATTTTTATACTATTCAAACATCCATTTTAAATATTTAGCTCTCCAATTTGCCTCTACTGCTGGAGATGCTATCATCATAACAATAATGATCATAAAAGAAAATACGACGATACAGCGAAGAATTTAGGCAGCGGCTACTATTAACACAGCAAGTTGCAGTCCTCCGTAAGCTATCATAATTATCTAGCTAGTTTCATTCAAAACTGTGGTCCATGATTTTGGTGCCGAAGATCGAAGTTGAACATTCAACCTCTCTGCTACACAGAGGTATGAAGGGTACACTTGCCCTTGCCTCATGGAACAAGTGCAGGATTTGCATTAGCTCCCCAATCCCCAGTTTTCATGTGCGCCCCCACCACACTCTGATCATTTCCATCTTTCATCAGTGCAGCCGGGCCCTCATCTCTGATCATCATAAACTTCGTGACGAGGACGTGGAGCCCATTAATAATGGCAGCTGGCAGCTGCTCACTCCATAGCTACTGCTCGTGGAGAGGGAGGGGATACTTTTCAAACCCTTTGTCCGCAGAGACTTTTTCTCTAGGGTTAGGAGGTCTTCGGTGGGGCTGCCACTGATTTTTGGGTGATTTGTGCTTGCATGTTCACGTGCACTGCACGTGATCATTGATTCAGTGATTGTCCTTTGCCTCCTTTGCGGTGGTGGGACTTCATCCACAGCTGGACTGGAGTGCGGTGGTTCGTGAGAGGTCATTATACCGGAGTTAATCTTCGTAAAAAAACAAAGATCAACAGTGCGTTGCCAGAGGATCGTTGTTTTCAGGCATGATGATAAGTTCCGATCAGCAGCTCTCATCAAAACTTGAAAACAACTAGTCTTGTAGCTATCAATAGACCACTCGTGGAATCTCATACTATTTTTGGTTGCCAGGGACACGTTCTCGACTTTGGAATTGCAGGCGTGCACTTTGAGAAAGAAACTTGATTGCCTTCAATCAACTTTCATAGATTTTGAAAGAAAAAAAAAATTGCTTTCCATTGCGTGGAGTTGGAAGTGTCTTTCGTGTGTGCACGCATACAATGCTTTAATTTTTTATTTTTAATATTGAGACATGATTTAAAAAAAAAAAAAAAGATCATTAATTTCAAACACAATTTAAAGGTACTTGAAAAATAATATATAAAACAAAAAATAAATACTCATTCAATCTCAATCACAATTGACGTGGTTCAACAGCCAACCCAACCCTCTATTCCAAACTTGTAAGAGTCTGAGACAGTCGGAGGTTTACACATGTCCTGGATCCGCAAAGTGTGTTTTTCTGGTCATGTAGTTCTCACGTTATCCAAAAAAAAAAACAGCTAGATCATAGTTGATGGGTCTGAGGCTATTTTATTCGGAGAGTTTCTTAAATGAATTGATATGTTTTACTACAAAAATCTTATTCAAAACAAAATCTATTTCATGTCCTACAAATTATTGGGTGGGAAAGAATTTATAATCATGCATTTTGTCATGTTTTCTTTGCTTGTCATATTAGAGAGTGAACTCGATGATACGTTACCAACTTTTTTTTTTATTAACACAAGTTTTTGGGTACTTACATTAATTATATAAATTTTAAAATTAACAATTATTTAAGTTTCCAATGATAATAATATTAATAATTATATAATTAAAACCTGAGATTACAGAAAAGAAAATCCCTTAATCTCATACACTTGTTACTGTATCAACTACTATATGATTACTCCTATTAAGAGAAGGAGAGGGGACCTTTTCTTCTCTTCTCGGAAGATCAGAAAGGATTTCCGATATGTTCTTATTTATGGCAGGCGGTCCGACGTTGCTTCTGGTTTTAATTTAAATAGAAGAACTTTGTTCTAGCATATGCTTTCCCAGACATTTTCCAAAAGAAGAGCACCGGTTTTCATCTCGCCTTTTTCGTGGCACCATGGAAAGCTAGAGGCATGCTTTATAATTTAATTTAAATTATATATAAATAAATTAATTTTATATGGGAGAGAGACCCACAAGCATGACAGCCTTAAGATTTGGATTTCTTTCGAATCTTGAAAGATGCGACGAATTACAGATAGAAGAACACTATCCCTCATTTTGAAACTCAAAACTCGCAGAAGAAAACCTCGTCTCATTGAAGATGATAAATTATTTCATAAATTCGGTCCATGGAAATCAAATAAATAAGTCATAGGCTTATTGCAGCAGCTGGCAATACACTTAAGAATACTGAGGTTCTATTGTATTAGAAGTTGTTTGGTATTGCAATTGTAAAGTATTTATGAAAAAAAAATTTTAAAAATTATTTTTATTTTTTAGTTTCTAGATATTCTATTTTAAGATAAGCTAGAAACTTAAAATAATATAAATTATATTTTATAATCTCATTTAACAAATTAATTTTTTAAGTAAAATATTTTATATATATATATATATAATATCAAAATCTTATTAACCTAATAATTTGGAGTTAAAATCTCACCATACTTAGTATATCTAATAAAAAATAAAGTCAAAATAATATAAGTTTGTATAAGTTAAAGTCCAAAACATTTTCACTTGATGAAAAAAAAATATTAACAAATAATAAAAATCATATTATAAAATCTCAACAACTTAATATATGATTACTTGACAAAACCATACAAGACAAGAATTTAGTCTCCATGTAAGAAAATAAACTCGGAAATATCCTTATTGTAAATAAATTAAGACCCAGAAAAGGAAAATGGTGTCTGCTCCTCTATAAACTTTCATATATAATCAGCTGTCATTATAATTAGTTTTGAAGTGAGATCAACTTTCGACAACGTACCGCAACTTAAAACTTGAGAGGAAAACAGTGATTCGACTGGGAAATTGCTCCAAGTGCATTAATTATTCCAGTCACTGTACATCATTTAAGCTAGGAACATCATGGTAAAAATTGGAGACATAAAAAAAAAAAAAAGTTTTCAATCAAACAAAACAAGAAAGAATTACACGGCAAATAGGTTGAACGATCCAAAAGCCTAACCGGCCAAACAATTAACACCAAATGTAAGAGAATAAAGTAAGAGTGGTAGATTTATTTTTAAACTACATGGGCTCCTTGCAAGGTGCTCCATAACTCGGAACACTCATCTTCCTCTTCTTTATTTTTCCCTCTCGGAGACAAGAAGCCGAACGCTGAACTCGGAGCCTGCATGAGGTCCAAAGTCACGTGCGTGCTGGTGTCGTTTAACCGGCTAAAATCGTGAGGCTCGGAAAGCACTTGTTGCTGATGGGTTGTAAGAAGATTCGAGAGAGGATGGGACTCACCAGGGTCTTCCATTGTATGGTGGTGAAAGTGTTTTTGAAGAAAAACCTGTCGGGACAGGATGGCTGCGCGATTTTCAGCAATCAGTTCGCGTAGCGCAGCACTTGATCTCGAGGAGAGATCAGACGGAGAAACCCAAGAATCAGATTTGGATGACAGAAGAGAGAGAGCACATCCTGTCGGCGACGCAATGTATGGAAATCTCCCGGCTATCACCTTGTCTGTTGAGGAGGAAATTGTCCGTTCAGTTTCTTTCATGTTCATAAATTTTCAACTGCGTTGTCCATGTCAATGCAACTCACTGATAAAAAAACGATAGCAAATAATGCATAAAGATTATTCTATTGCAACCAAAATCTCATGTCGTCTTCCTCAAAGATATATATTTAAGTTGATTCCTCAATCTGTAATAATGTTTGCCAAGCAATCTCCACCCTTTCCAAACAGGTATTCTGTCTGTTTATTCCAAAATAATTGTTTAGTCCAAACCATTTCCCGACAACACTTCTAATCGAAGTTCATGAAGTCTACACTCGAAAAGTGGGATTTGAGGAAAAGCATGAATAAATAACGGGGTGATATGGTATATTAATCACTTTTTTAAAAAATATATGTGAGAAGTCAAACATGAAAAATCTTTTTAGATTAGAGAGGAGTAAGTTGAGGATCAATAATTCTGATGTAAAAAAATATCTTCATGATCCAACATTAATATTAATGAAAGTTCTAGCAAACCCTAGATTGTGTAGTTACAATAGTAACGATTGCTTTTCTCCTTAATTAGGATCCCCTCCCCCTAGAGGTCTCATCTCTGAGCCTCTCCATTGTAACAAAAAAAAGAAGAAGAAGCTCGTTGAGCTACCCAACAAAGATAGGTTTCACCTCCAAAACTCTTCCCTCCCAAGCAGGAACAGAATTTAACAAGGGTTAGCTGGTATCATGCCAAATGACATATCAACTAGCCCATCTACAAGGAATATATCATATCTGGAGACTATCCAGCCAGCCTAGTCATATAACTAAACTAAATGGTAGTTTAGTTACCAAGTCCTCATTCAGTAACATAAAATTTATTTTACTTGCTCATCGTTTTCTTGTGAGGGGCGTCCATGTCTCAAGCACACAAGAACTTATTGATAAGATTTCAGACAGGAGTGCGTTTTTTTTTGTTACCAGCAAGTCCTCGCAGAAGCAGTGTTGCTGGCCCTTTAATTCAAGATCTGATCCAGCTAATTAATAATTCATTGTTTCGAATTTCTGCTTCATGATTGCAGATGTTTTGGGCAAAATGAAAAATAAAAAGCCATGGACTAATAAAATGTTGGATTTTAAAGTTGAAACATGGCTTCAAAATCAGAAGGTAGAAAATAGGGCCTTTTTGTTTTCCGGATCAAACAACACAAGGGTTTGTTCCTGACAAATCTTTAGAACAAAAGCTGGTCAATATTATCTAATTCCAAAAATTGAAATTGATTTGCTTAGAAAGAAAGGATAAACAAGTAAATTTCAAGATCATCACATACATACCTTGAGAAGAATTCCTTGAAACAGAATCCTGAGAACTCTTTCTTCTTCTTTCATTGTGCCCAGCCAATCTCCTCCTACAACTCCTCTTTGCATTATCGAACTCTGACACTACATGAAACCTGCAAAAGTAACAAGCTACGCCCACTTTTAATCTCGTCAACAAGCCCATTTGCCAGTTACCACTTCACATGAGATTTTTTGGAAGGGCAAGACAACTGAGGAAAATCCCAAATATCCAGGAACAGTTACTACAGGCTAAGTCAAATAAGCTGGCTGAGAAACGCCAGTGTTACCTGCTACACTGCTGACAGAACCGCTGCTCCAAACCTAGAACAATTACTTTAGGAGCCTTGGAGTGCGCCTCACAAACTTTATGCCTCCTGTGATAATCTTTAGCATTCAACAACGCCACATTGCAGCCCACCACCTGACACCTCGGCACGGTCACTGAAGTGGAGGAAGGTCCGTCATGATCACCACCACCACCGACGCTGTAGTAGGGTTTGCCTCTTTTGCCTATAGAGAACCCACCAATCTCGTGTCGGTCACTCACTGGGTGGTTGTTGTGACTGTTATTACTAGTACTGTTTTCAAAGTAGTGTCGCTTGCCTAGCTTCAAGCACATTGGGTGCGGGTCCGGGGGCAAGTTGGACCCATCTCCGGCATAAAGAGAGAGCTGCTGATAGCTGTTATTGCTGCTTTGGTGGTAAAGCCAACTGTTTTGGTAAGGAAACAAGAACCCATGTGCAGAAGAGCCTTCTGGGTGAGTGCAGGGGCTGCCGCTCTCCACCATACTAGTGGCGGTGGTAGTGAAGAACGTGTCGGTAGCAGCAGTGCTATTACTACCATTAACCAAGTCAAATCTAGAAGTATTAAGCTCCCATATATCCCAGGGAAGATTTGCATGATCATTTTCTTGACCTTTGTTCCCGCCAGTTTCCATCTTCCGTTCTTTAACAAAACTAATTTGTAGTACTGCTTCTTGTTTCTATTCCTCCTCTCTCTGCGTCCAGGACAGTACAATTGTATGTAAGGGTTTCGCTGTTTTTGAGTGTAGGAGAGACGCAAGGAAAAGTGCAATGGGTAGAGAGAGACTTGGTTGGGGTTTGCTCTCTATTATGAAAGAAGAAAGTATTGAGAGAGACAGGGCATTGGTTGAATGAAAGAGCCTGTTGTCCTCAATGAGTAATTGGAGAGATCATCAGCTTTGAATTAAAAAGCTGTGAAATCACAGAAAGTAAAAGAGAGAGAGAGAGAGAGCGATATGGCATGTGTAAGAGATGCGGTACACGTGGAAAGATTCAAGGTGGAAGTACCCCAGTGGATTGAAGTGATTTGACTGAAGAGAAAGAATCGGTTCTTGTTCTTTTTCACCATCAACCTTTTCTTTTTCTAAAATAACACATTTTTAATTTGTTTTGTTTTAATTATTTTCATATATATATATATAGTTATTTTTAATTTGTTTTGTTTTAATTATTTTCATATATATATATATAGTTATTTTTAATTTGTCTTGTTTTAATTATTTTCATATATATATATATATATATATATATATATATTATTAAAGATTAATTTTAAAATTAAAACAATAATATTTAATATATTTTAAAATAGCTAATATTTTAAAAAATAACTACTATTATCCCATCTAAAATATTTTAACCCAACAATAGGTTATAATCCAATAATTATTTATTTAACTGATCGCTGCAGCTATAAATTGTTTTTCGATACTTGAGAATTGAGCTGCTTTGTTCATTATCAAGGCTAAACTAATATTATTTACAAAAACTTTTATCGATGCATCTTTTAAGTGTTAATAATAAATATTTTATATATAAATATTAATTTCATTTTCAAACTCAATAAATCAAGAAAAATAGTTATCTCCTAACTAAGTGTTATGAATAAAATTTAACGTACAATAATTAGTTTGTTAAGATGTTTTAAGAGTGTTTTTTTAAATAAACTCTTTTTTTCAAATTAGTGTTTTTTTATATATAATAAAATTGTTTTGATACATCAATATCAAAAACATTTTTTTAAAAAAAAAATATTTTAAAAAAATCAATCATTATCCCAATAATAAACAGTCTATTAATGGCCAAGTCTTGCAATAAAAATGGTCATTGAAGAAATGATTAAAATATATATTAAGGGATGTTTAAAAGTATAGTAATAATTATTTTTAAAATTATTTTTTGCAAAAAAAAACTGATTCTAAAGTAAAAAAAAAATAACTAAAACAAACTCATGTGCACCACCAATGAATCAAAAATAACAGAGAGGAAAATCAGTTTTCCATCCGGTCGATCCATAAACTCCAATTATTATTATTATTATTATTATTATTATTATTATTATCTTTTGCCGTTGCAGCTCCAGCTGATGGTTTCTAGGCAGCAGAGGGATCCATGCATGGTGCTATAACCTACCAGAACAACACTCAGAAAAGTTCAGGTGCCATCAGTACGTGATAGGGTCTCCTCCTTTCCTTGATTATTCCATTTTTGCAAAAGGAAGTGTGTTATATACAGATGGAAAATTATTTTTAGTGTACTAATTGCCACGCCGTCCAAAGGTTCCTGTTAGCTGTTACAGTTTTTTATAGCATTGCATGCAATAATCCCAGGTTAATCCTACTCGAGTCTCCACTGACAGTGCTTCAAGATGAACTGACTTTTGGGAATCTATTTAATACGAGCCAATTTTCCCATGTGTTGTTTTTTTATCTATATAAAAAATTAATTAATTTTATTAATATTGTAATTTATTATTTTAATATTTAATTAGTAAAATTATAATTGTCAAAATTTGTTAAAAATGATTTTTTTTCAACCAAAAAGTGATTGAATGTTGATATTGCTAAAACACTTTTGATAAAATTTGTTAAAAAATTTGCTAAAAATGTGAAATGATTTGTTAGAAATTTATTCTCACAGATACTCTGGTTAAAAAAACACACAAAAAAAATCCTGGTTAAAAAAAACTGACTTGGACACGATTGTTATTAAAAAATTAAAAAATATGAAAAAAAGGTCACTATTTATTAAAAGATCAAAAAAAGAGTATAGAATAGAAATTTAAATTCAAAACCAAAGTTATATTTATAAGATTTAATAATCATATTATTATATTAAATGTATTTTTAGGCGATAATATTCAATAAATATTAAAACATATAATTAGTCTCACATACTTTATAGTGTATTCGAAATGGAAAGTGGGTCGTGGATTTTTTAATTATAGACAATCCAAATAAATTTGTCAAAAAAAAATTATGATTTGCTTTTTTTCTCTTGTAATATTAGATCTAACACATTATAAATAAAAATATTGTAATTTTTTTATAAATAAACCTAAATTTTTTAGTGCTATAATTATTTATCTGCCGTCTAAAAAGAACAGTGTAATCGAAACGGAAAGTGGCTCGTATATTTTTTAACTGTAGATAATCTGCGTAAATTTGTCTTTTTTTTAGTTGTATTTTTTGCCCAGTAATATTAGATATGAAATATTAAAAACCATAATATTATAAATATTTTTTAAGAAATAAACTCTTAAAAACAGAGCATAAAATTAAAATTTGAAGACATTTTTTTTATTTTTTATAAGATTTATTCCTTGTACTATTATACTAAATGTATTTAAGAATATTGATATTTATTTATTTTTCTTACAAAAATCCTAGATCATTTTTTTTCTCTATATATACATTCTTAGGCGATAATATTCAATAAATATTAAAATATATAATTAGTTTCACACACTTTAATTTGACATAAATGTACAAATATATAATGATTTTGACATGCTTTAAATAACACATGTAATTTTAAGAACAAAATTGAAGCAAATCCAAATATTCAAATTAAATAATTGAAAACATAACCTGAAATTAAAAGAAATGGGATCAAAATGGAACTAAAATCCATAATTAACTTGCATAGAAGGATAAAATTGAAAGAAATCAAACTTTGGTATCGAAAATATTAAGGATCTATAATAAATTTGCATGGAAGGATGAAATTGAAATCCATCAAAACTTTGATACCAAAAATATTAAATTCCAACCCAATCCGCAAAATTAAAAGAATGAGAACAAAATTGAAAGTCCAATATATAATCAATTTCAATCGAAGGACGAAAATGAATCAAATCAAAACCTATATAATATCATTAAGGGCAAGAAAACCAAATTACAACGTTCAGGGACTGAAATAAACTCTGATAAAAAACAGTTTAGCTGACATCATTGACATGATGGCAATTAGAGATAAATTGAGAGTGGAGAATTCAAACTACCATTGACACGTCTCCGGACACCATAATGTTACACGAGCCACCCCAGGCGGAAGAGAACATGCCTGAAAATTATTTTAGATACCGGTTGGGCATTTTCCAAAGTGATAGGAAGCCGCACGCGCTGTCAGAAGAACGCGTGAGCGTTGAAACGAACGACGCGTTCGGTGACGCGCCAACAAATGTCAGCGAAAAAAATAATAAAATAGGCTAATTACTGAAAGCCCTCACCCCTAGGCGTGTTTTTTGTCGTTTTTAGGGACAAAATGGTTAATGCACTGTTCAATGAAATATTAAAAAAATAAAAAACCGGTCGGACGAACCGGACCGAACCTGGTAGAAAACGGTCAATGTTCATCCAACCCCTGAAAATGGGCGCGTTTTTTTGTCTTTTTCAAGGGATTTTTTCGTTAATACATTGTTCATATACGGAAAAAAGAGAGGATATACACCCGCGAAGCACCGGATGAAATGTCTAATGAATAGTGACAATGAGTCACATGGCACAATGAACTATCGATGGTGTTTTAGCTGTTTTGATAATTGGTTTTAAAAATGATTTTTATTTCAAAAATAAATATATCAAAATAATCTATCGAATATTTTCGAAATAGGTGGTCAAAAACCCCGAAGTAAGTTATACATGATGCGAATCTAATCGTGTATTCCACGATCTCGAATGGACTGTGAGTGTCGATGGTTTATTTTTGGTCCAAAATCTGAATAGAATCACTTGGCCTGCCGCGAATGTGCAACTTTAGTGGTGTTCTAGTTTCACATGCGTATTTCAGTGGCGATTGAAATCTTGCTGAGGATTTCTTCTCGATTTGACAGAAAAGTCAAAATCTTCGGGCCCATTAAGCCAGCTAGCGCGATAAACTTGCATCATTGAATGTTGTGTTTCTTTTATGAGATCGAATGTTACGATTTGTGGTTGTGAAGGAACAGGGGAGAAAGAAATTGTGGCACAGATGGAAGATAAAACCGGGGCTGGGAGAATAATATTATCATATTGAACGTGGGTGAGTTTTTCATAAAAAAAAAAAAAAATATATTTATGATGATATTAAAAATAATTTTTTAAAAATTAAAAAAATATATTTTAAACAAAAATAACATCAAATACACTCCAGAAAATTTGGCTGCGGTTAATTACCAGTACTTGCATCCCAGCAAAATCAAAGTAAGTGGAAAGTTTCTCAGAATTCCACCCGTTTTGATTTGATGATTATTGCTATGCAGGACCAATGATAATTATGAATTATCACTAGAGATTTTTCTTACTCTACTGCATAAGTGTCATCTCTCACTAGCTCGAGGGGCCAACGCATGCGGTGCACATGAGCTGTTGCTGACGATAATATATGTGTCTTTTACTTTATAAGTAAAATAAGTTTATATATCCAAACAGGACACTCCGGTCGAGCGGTCGAGATAGTTCAGGGGTTTAATTTTTTTTTTGTTTAGAATCGGTTATTTGGAGAGCACTTTCACTCTTTCGAAACTCACCCGATGTGAACATGAATTAGTCTAAGCCAGTGTATGGGACACCGCGTGATTTAACCAAAAAAATAAAAGGTTTATATATACAAAAAGGTTCGGTAACACCATGTTAGATTATCAATTTAAAATTAAAATAACAAGATGTTTAATCGATTTTAATTTCTTAAGGGAGTTTATAGATAGTCACTTCATTACTTATTATATTGTTAAATCTTCCAGAATTCGATTTATAGCTTGTTGTTCAGGCAAATTTTATTATTTTTCAAATTTGTTGTTTTTATTTAGGATTTATTTATTTTTAGATTTTAAGTTGTTTTCTAATCTATACAGGTTTTCCTAATCTATTTAAATATTTTACAAACCTCGTGTGATCTTTGCTCTGTTTTTTTTTACTGTTTGTATTGATAAATATAATTGTTCTCAAATTCACTTTTCAATCAAAAATTAAATTTATTTTGTATTTCAATTTGTTTTTTTATTGTTGTTTTACTTTTTAAATCCTCTTGTATAATTGAAATTATTTTTTTAATTTCATCATTCAAGCGTTTGAAAATTTAAATGCAACTGTTTTTTTTTTAAATATCTTTGTGATTTTTATTGTTTTGTCATGATGTTATTTTGTTTTTAGTATCGAGTTTGTACTTTGTAGATCTAGGAGGATATTCTAAGTTGACTTAATCTTGACTATAAGAATTTGTCATGGTAACTCAAGTGTTTAATTTTTTATATTAAACTTTATTATTTTATATTCAATTTTGAAATCTAAACATCATTTATTACTGGCATAAATAAATAAATAAATAAACCCTACAGCCTGGCACAGTTCCGTAACGAGTAAAAACTAAATGCCAGATTACAGTTTTAAACTGGGATAAAGACTAAGGAAAGGGAATCTATTTTTTTAAGAGGGAGGCATACACATGGAAAGAACGAAACCCTCCATATCTATAATTCTATATTCGATCATCTCTCTCTCCTTTCCAAACAAGACGGCTGCTGGATAGAAGGAGAAAACTATACCCTATAATAATAATGGGTGTTTTTTTACTGTGATTTAAAATTATTTTTAAAAATAATTGATTTTTTTTATTTAAAATTAAAAAATAATAATTTTAAATTATTTTCATGTACTACTGGTATAAAAAATATTTTTAAAAATAATCTAATTCAAACACCCAAATAGCCGCTTAGCTTGAATGAGTTGAATTGGTAAATTTATAACTCCAAACTTTACTCCAGTCAAGTTTTTTATTAAATTAAATTAAATATCAATTCAGGAAAAAATATTTGATTTAACCGGAATTTTAGTGACCGGTCCGAACTCGGTCAACTCAGCATAAAAAATTATTCAAAAGAAAAACTAATAATAAAAAACTGAGACTTCAAGCCAATAATCCAAATTTGCTCAGACTGAGTTTGACAAGGATGAATAAAACAACGATAATTAGACAACAATCCAGTAGTGTGCATTCAAATATATAAAATTAAAAATTGGACATTTAAATTACAGTTTTCTCCTTTGCCACTAATATATATATATATTCCATATTTTGATAAGTTTTTCCAAGGTTCTAGTTTTTTTTTTAATTATTCATCAAACCCCAAAAAAAATTATGGTATTAGTAGAGCTGTTTGGGAGTATAATTTCGGTGGTTTTTGAAAGTGTTTATTATTTAGAAATATATCAAAATAAATTTTTTTTTATTTTTTAAAAATCATGTTGATATCAGCACATCAAAATATTTAAAAACACTAATTTTTTAATTTAAAATAAAAAATTTAATAATCAATTTCCGATCGCAGGACAATCAGAGCCAAAGAGAAAACCAAAGGTCGTGAATTTGCACCTTTAACTGACCTTATTTATTGGAGAAATCTGTCTCTGGACATATGCCACGGCCTATTGATTCAATGCAACACAGTCTGTAAGGTTTGGGTTCTGCGCTGGATTGGAGGAGGCCATACACGTGTCGCAAAGTGGGTTCCACCTAAAGATCTTCTCTGCTAGAAGTTAGAACGTAAAGATTGACCAGATAGGCTTGATGGCGACCATACTTTTCTTTTCATTTTGAACTGCCTCTAATTTGTTGGACAATTCTATTTTTATTTCTATTTGTATTTAGAAATCATCATAATTCTTCGCGGAAAAAAAATTAATACCCTATTTATCTATCATCGTGACAAAATATTTCATTTTTTTAAAATTATTTTTATATACTAATATCAAAAATAATTTTTAAAAATAATATATATTATTTTGATATAGAAAACACTTTTAAAAAAGCAAACAAACAATAAGTATTAAATAATAATATATGTAAAAATCATATATAAAAAAAAGTATGATAATTACTAAATTTGTTCATCCTCATGAAATCAAAAGAGTAAACTGGCCAATTAAAATATTTTTCAAGCTCTGAGAATTTAATAAATACTTGACACTGATCATTACAACGAGGACACTTCAAATCAACATTCTACTTGCCATTCTTTTCCTAAGTAAGTCTGCAGATCTATACGGTTCCCAGAACAAGAAAGAACCCTAATTAACAAAATGTTGATGTGAGCAGTGAGCAGCCATGCAGCAGTGAGCTTATATTTGAAATCCTTACATGCTGGGACTGCTCTTTTTAGGCAAAAAAACGACACCGGACTGCAATTAGAGAAAAGGCCATGATTTACCCTCTCTTTTTCTTTCCAGTGAAATGGTGAAAAGGAAAGTCACATGACAATGCAAAAAAGTCAGTGAAATTGGAACCCCGAGCTTCTTCTGCAGGATGGATAACGCAGTCTGCTCTTTTTTGTCCAAGAAACTGCTGGCAGATGGCTGTGCCCGCTGCGGTTTCCTGTGGTGTTTTACTCAGGCTAAAGCTGCTGCTTTGATTCACACTTCATAATTCAGAAATGGAAAATAAAGAGCTTTACAGCAGTTTTTCTTAGCTGGGGGATAAGAAAGCAAACACGGACTCCCTGCCATTGATGGACACTAGTCAGTATCGGAAACATACCTCATAGTAAATTTACTATTTTTTAGCGCGCTGGATTTATCACGTCATCTCTTCGGTTGTAATTTCTCCAAGATAATTTATCCAAAACTAATGGAAAAAGATTCTGTTTCAATAAACAAAAATACCCGAACAATTGAATTAAAGAAACACGACCATGCATACGATGCATGGTTGGATTGTTGTTCTCACCAGATGCTGCCATCACAACCTCCATTTATTTACCAAAAAATCCAACACATAACCTCCATGTAGTTCTCGTGGCCTGTATTCATACAAGTCTAGCTTCTCTCATGGATCAATTTTTGAGTGTTTGTTGTGGTTGAAATTATTTTTAAAAATATTTTTTTTATTTAAAAATATATTAAAATATTTTTTAAATGATTTAAAAATATTCAATAAAACTAATTAAATTAAAAATAAATTAAAATTGATCCATCAATTTTAAAATAAAAAAATAAAAAAGATAAACATTCAATATTTTTGAAACACAGGTGCAGACCTTAAGGTTTATATTATAGCGGGCAGCGTTTCATTCCGACCCAAGGCTGTGTGCTTTCTTGTTGTTGCTGTGGTTTCTTAAACAACAAGGTTGCATAGATTGTGTCCAATATAAATAAAGCGTGTTTTTTTTGTTTTAAAAACATTCTAATTTTGAATTAAAACATCTTTATTATTTTCATATTATTTTAATATACTAATATAAGAAATAGTTTTAATATATTTTCAAAAAAACTACCATATAACAATACGAAATAGCCTGACCATAATTCAAAACGGAGTGGTCAGGGCATCCCGTGGCATCGGGTATCCAATGTTGTGGGGTCCTCCACTTTGTGGATCGCTGTGTGCAAGGGGCAACTTGAGGTAAGCAGGGAGCGGGCACCTTTCGGTAACGAGAAAAAGCACTAGAAAGCAACTAGCAAGTTCCCATGAACGGGAGATAATTCTTGCCGTGTACTTGGTTAAATGGGTGTTTGACACGTGTAGCACAGCAAAGCTGATTCCCAAATTCAGATCTCTGTACGAACTCATCAAACAGAAGCTGGGCAACAGGGAGACATACCAAGTTCTGAGACCACGTTGTTCCTTTTAATGAAACAACAGCAAAATAGAAGGCAATGGGAAAGAAGAGGGGACCATCTTTAATCTCTGAATCTTTCCTCTATGTTACAGGGGACCATTTATAAGCAATAATAATCATTTTGCTAATTCAGAACATTTACAAATGCAGGCTCCCGGTCTGTGTGTGGATGCGTGAGGCGTTGGTTTTTTTAAATAATTATCTTTTGTTTTTTATTTAAAAAAAAGGAAAAAAAAGCTTTGTAAATTAATTTTTTTTGGCAAAATAGCATAGGTTATCTTATTATTTGAATTTTATTTTTGGCAAAATAGTATGTTCTCACATCATCATACTTCTGAAACGTATCTTTTACTAGATATTGCATTTTAGAAACGCAAAATATCATGAAATTTAAATATAAATTGAAGAACATTAAACAAGGAAGCAGAAGCAGCACCTCCCTCTCTCTATACAATTTGTTGTCTTAGCTCATATCTTTCTAAAAAAAACCACCGAATACTTTCTTTTCCTTTAAAACATCCCCCAAAAATCATCTGATGTCTCTGAGAATTCTTTGCTGTTTTTCTAAAAACAATCCATTGTTGTCGTCACAGGTACAAAAGTGCCCGTTTGGGACGAAGTTTGATTATTTTTTTTAATTTTAAATAAAAGTGATTTGGTGTTTTAAAATTATTTTGATGTGTTGATATCAAAAATAATTTTTAAAAAATAAAAAAATATTATTTTGATGTATTTCGGCACGAAAAACACTTTGAAAAACTACCGCAACCGTCCTCCCAAACAGTTATGCAATAATTATTTATATTGTATTTAGGGTTTATAATGAATTTAAGGTTTGGGTGAATTAATGATAAATTAATTTTAGAATACCATCAATTAAGGTTTATTTTATAGGTTGAACATGAAAATAAGTTAAATTAAGTATTTTAAATAATTATATGTCATGTTTAATTTTGGATAAGATGTTGAATTAAATGACTGTTTGGAAGTGTGATTGAAGTTGTTTTGGAAAGTAATTTTTGTTTAAAAATACATTAATTTCTTTATATAAAAAAATCATTTTCGATATGAAAATAATTTACAAACACTATTTTTTAATTTAGAATGAAAAATAAAAATATATTTTTAATTTTTTTTAAAAACATTTTTAAAAACACAATATTAAACATTTCTACATGATAGTTGGAATCAGCTAATAATATAATTAATAGTGATTAATGATTTATAACATTCCTCGAATCTTGCGCTGAATTGTTATTTAATTTCTCCAGATTTAAATTATTATTTTATATTTTTTTTCCACGAAACACAATCACTAATTCATATCCCATCATTCCATTTTCTCTAGATAAATTAAAAATCCAGCACGATTGATGTTGTCTTAACACTGTAAACGGAGCCTGTGAAATTCTGCAATGGTTGAAATTTCATTCTGTACAAGTGGACCCGGGAGTGTTCAAGTCCTGGCTCGCAGGAAAGAAAAGTCTTTTGGAGTGTGGTGTTTTATTATTTAATTCATATCCTATCGTGTACTAGAATTATGATTCCTGGACAGAGATACATTGAATGATTCTGTCACCGTTACCAAACAAATTCCTACCATGGCAGAAGGTGGAATTTATATATAAAATGAAAAGAAATTACCAATATATATAAAAAAAAAGTTTATAGAATCATAGTTTTCATTGAATCCGTCGACCAGTTCAATTAACTAGATCAATTGACAGGTCAACAGATTAACAAAATGAACAGTGCGGCTACCGTCCCATCTAAATCCAACAAGAAGATTTTATTTGAGAGATTTTGAACTACTTTGTATACCCATTCAATTCTCTGATTAAGATTAGCATTGATGCAAAATAAAAATAAAATAAAATAAAAATGAGATTGGGTCGCCCATGCTAAGTTTGAAAGCCCATATTCAGGCCCAAATCATTCTATCCCGTTTGCAGGCCCAAAATGTGCACTTTAGACTTTAGAGTGGAGGGGCATGGGAGGAAAAACCCTGGTTCTGGTGAGATTGGATAAAACCGCCTGCCTTTTGTTCGGCTATTGCTTGTTTTAGTTCGGCCATCTCCTGTACAAACTTCAATTCTCTCTGTCTATGTCGTCTTGCTCCAGATGTCATCTTTTCTTGTCGTCGTTTACTCCTGTCAGTGGTTAATTAGCAATGACCATGAAGGGAGAACATTATCTTGCCACAGAATAATATGATTTATATTTTGGAATTTTATATAATAACTTAATTTTTTATGATTTTTGATATGATATCATAGTTTTGTTGATAAAACAGTTATGAATTTAAATCTCTTTATCCTCATTTTATTTGATATAAAATTAAACACAAGATACCGAGGTTTGTACAAGTTTTAATTCTAAAGAGTTTTTAATTGAGAGAATATGTTAAAGAATAATATTTTAGAGTCTCGCATGACAGCTTAAACTTTAGATAAGATGATTTGCTTAAACTTTACATGACATCTCCAGTACAAACTTCAATTCTCTCTGTCTATTTCATTTTACTCCAGATGTTCCCTTTTCTTGTCGTGGTTTGTTTACCCCCGTCAATGGTCAATTAGAATTAGTGAGGAATGACCATGGAAGGAAGAGCACGATCTTGACCGAGAATAATATCATTTATATCTTGGAGTTTTATATAGTAGTTTAAATTTATAGGTAAAATGGTTCTTTAATATGATATCAGAATTTTATTGATCAAGAATCACGAGTTCTAATTTCACCATCTCATTATATTTGATGAAGATCAAACCAAGATACTATGAGTCTCTGCAAATTTCAAATTTCAAACCTGAAAATCTTTCATTTGAAGAGGTGTGTTAGAAAATAATATATATTAATTCTCACAACCTTATATAATAGTTTAAATTTTTAGATGAGATAATTACTTAATAATTTTTTTATGGGATACAAAACATAATTAACAAGAAAAGTATGATAATCGTCTTTAAATGATTGTGGCAATCACCTTAGATAGAAGGAATAAATAAAGGAAAGGTAAGATCTGATGATGATTTGGAGCTTAAATTATAAAGCATTGTTCTAACGCACAAGTCATTCTAAATTTTAACTGAACACCTTGTCGTCTATGTTAATGGTGGTGTAGCTGTGCAAACTAAGCAAGCGAAGTGCAGATACCCTTCCTTTTGTTCTTTATTTTTTGAGGAGGTGGAGATAATGTATTTACTTAACTTTAAAAGGGAGACCACTCTATTTTTTCTTCTGGATTTCGGTGCTATTCAACAGAATAAACTAGCAGAAAGGTTTGTGAGCATTTGGTCTTGCTTCCCTATCGTTTGTTGATTTAATTATCCATCTATTCTGTGAATTTGATGTTAGCAATTTTTGAATTTCTTCACATTGAATTTGTAATTTTCGTTTAATTTGTAACTTCAGATCCAGTGCGTAGATGTAATTCACTGGAATACTTGTATAATATTCGTGCATTGGCAGGTGTTTTTCATTTTCTTATTGTTTTTTTTAATCAACATGGCTTCATAACTGTTTGCTCTGGTAAGAATCCAGGCAGCACACCATTTGGACTGAGTGAGCGAGATGGCAACTTATTCAGAAATGAAGGAAGTCTACTTAGCAAATTTTAGGGAAGACTGGAAGAGCCTGGCTCGATTCTATGAGAAAAATGATAATCGCCTCTTGTTTCCATCAACAGTCTCAAAAGATACTGAGCTTCATATGGCTGTCTACAGTGGAGATGAGAAATTGTCGACTATCTACTTCATTCTGCACAATATTTTGCTGTGGATCATAAGCATCCCATGTATATAACAGATATATATGTGGATACACACCTCTTCATGCTGCAGTCAGCACAGGAAACATCAAGGCAGTAAAGCTTTTGGTGGAAAAATCAGAGGAAATTCAGGCGAGCGAATCAGAAGTTGAGGAAACAGATATAACGTTGATGAAAAACAAGTCCGGCGAGACCCCATTGTTTACAGCTGCTGCATTTGGTTGGTCTGAAATAGTCAAGTATTTGTTGACTCAACGACCAGCACGAATAGCTAATGATGGGCTTTCAGAGCATCGCCAAAGGGATGATTTCCAATCTATGCTATGGATTTTTATTCTGAGGTGGATTTTGGTGCCAGTTCATATCAAGAACTATGCGAAAATGTAGCAGCAGCAGATACGCTTTCATCACACGGTCCTACTTCTCAATCAACTATCATAGTCTACTTGAAATTCCATTGAATCTCTAGAGGCTGTGCTTACTGAAGATTCCTTCGCCAGCATCTGACGCGAGAACTATGCAAGCAGATCTTTTGGTTCATAGATTTAACCTCCTTTTCTGCTAGTTCCCGCTTTCGCATCTCTTCTGCTTAAGAACCTTTCTTTTTGTTTCTCAGAAGAAGAAAAAAAGTAGATGAAAAACATACAATTGAGTGAAAGTTACGCGTCCAGAACTTTGATCTGGGAAGCTTTCTGTGATTGATTCATGATTTAGGCCTAAAATATAACAATTTACAGGTTCTCTATGCCGCAATCTTTGATCTGGGAAAGTAAGATCAACTCAGCAATTGAGTTAGATAGCCCAGTCATGCTCTTAACCGGCATTTATATCAATTGTAATATACTGTTCAAAACTATTCATTTGACTAAAAACACCCCAGACCCCACTTGAAAAATACACAAGGTCCAATTCAGGCTAGTCCATTATCAATGGATAAATTTAAAAATATATAAATAAATTATTTAAAATGATCCAAAAAAAATGAAGATCAACATTGAAAAATAAATAAATCAGAAGATATTTTTTTATTAGATGGTGGAATTGAAAAAAAACAGTTAATTTAACAAAAAAAATAAAAAAGCATAAGGATAAAGATCAAATTAAAAAAAAAAACATACTATAAATTTTGATGAAGGATGAAATATAAAACAAATTAAAATTTTATAAAAATATCAAGAACAAAAATTAAAAAATTGAAATTAAAACATATATAAATAAAAGAACATCTCTAAAATTAAAACATAAATAAAATAATTATGTAGTCTTGCTGTACATAATCTGTATTTAATAAGATTGAAGAGGTGAATTTAGTTTCAGTCTCAGACCACCCAGCTACAAAAAAGATATAAAAGAGAAATAAGTGCTTTAAACTCCAAGGCTATCGTTACAACGAGCCACTGGCGAAGACCATTCAGTTTCGGGGGGGAATAAGAAATAAACAAACCACCTCAGACCCTGGCCCATACGCCCGTCATTTTTTTGAGATGGGCCATTTCAGTTCCGAGAGGTTTCAGGCCCATGAAATCATCGTTTGATCTCTCTCTCATCCTCTGCCCACCAGACCTCTCTTACAATGGTACTGATTCCGACCTGATCAACATGGGATTTTTTAAGGTTTTAAGCCAGCATGTTTTCCCTTTTAAATTCCTCCCCTTCAAGATTCAACTCTTTATCGAGATAATTCAGCCAGCATCCATTTTTCTTTTTCGTAAGAGTTAACTACCTGGCTATGCAAATAGTTTTGAGTACTGGTAAAAATTGCAGCCCTTTCTGTCTATATATTCATCTGAGAAACACTGCTAAATCGAGAGATTCGATTCGGATTTGTCTCCAGGAGCTGTACCCGATCTGGGACCCCTAGAAATGGAAGTTATGGGCACTTTCCTTGGACTGAACATTAAGTCTCACGCACGTCCGATTCATGCTTCAAAGAAACAGCAGCTGGTGATGACTTTCTCAGAGTTTGGAGATTGAGTCATCCACACGCCTAAATATAAATGATAGAGGCAGGCAGAGAGAGAGAGAGAGAGAGACCCCCAACAACCGCTAGCAATCATGCACTCTAACTACCGCTAGCTCGCTACTTGCTTCAGCTTGTTAGCCTCGAGGCATCATCTCAACTCAACTCAGAGGGAGTTAGTTAGACCTGAAACATGGACTTTTATGTTTTATCTTCTAGCTAGCATCCAAATGTCCACGCTTTTTTGTTATTTAGGAAATAATAATAATAATAAAAAATGATCATGCCACGTTTTTTAAGGCACAAGTGGGTTACTTACTTTCTTAAACTTGTCTTTCAAGCCCTTAATTTGTAGTAACATATAATACAAGCACCATTGAGGCTGAAATTCACCTGCACATGTTAATTATCCATAATTTGCACTTCAATCGGATCGAATCAATCCCTCTGCTTTTAATTAAAAATATATATTAATTTGAGTTCCTTCACCTTAAATGATCTTCAATTGGGATTAGATTGAGGATTTAATTCGATCCAATTTAAAGCACAAGGTTTGATTTGACCAAGCCTGCAGAATAGAGGGATCATGATTGATTTTTAGCCTTGAGCCAGACCTTACCTTTCAGTCTTGACTAAATTCTAAATTCGGTGCACGGATGATGAACTCGAAGCACAAAACAATACCAAGTAGATTGCAATACGTAAATGTTATATGGCGGCCATTTGATCATGAATACTGTTAAAAAATTATTTTATTTACAAGTTTAAACTCTTGGATGAGATTATAAAATATTATTTATATTATTCTCTAACACATATTCTCAAGTGAAAGTTATCTGAGTTTGAAATTTACAAAGACACACATTATATCGTGCTTGATTTTTATTATATAGAATAGAATAATAAAATTCGAATTCGTGATCACTGGGTCAAAAAGGTTCTCATACTATTTTTAGAAGTCATCTCAACTAAAAAAAATTTCTAACAAACACACAATATTAAGAGAATTTCCTAGGGAATAAACTACTTTTAGGATCGATAGCGTGATGATCGACATTGCTAGGTGGACAAATCTTGTCCTAATTACCACCAAACTAGATAACAGTTGATCATGTTCGATCTTGCAATTCTGATTCTCAATAAAGAACTTGGTCCTGATATTTTAATTTCTACCCCAACATTAACTTTAGAAAAGGATAATTGCAAAATCATAAATATATGGTGGAGTGTCTTAATTAGTAACAAAGAGAAACTGACACTGAATATTGTTTGCTAATTCACATCAAGTCATTCGAATATGAGAAGTTCCTTTCCGGCTTCAAATTATTCCAACTCTCTATCGCAAGTCTTACTCTAATTATGTTCCTATAATATATTTCAACCTCTTAATCATCAACAAAACCCAACTCAACTCCCATGCCATAATTTACCAATCTCGCCCCCTTCCTTTCCAATAAAGCTTCCTGCAATACCCGAAGTCCACAGCATCAACTGATCACCAGTACCTTACCATGCTTCTATATTACATCTTCTCAATCCTCTTTCTCCACTGCAAGACACAATGCTCTGCCGCCCGGCCAGCACCTGCATTAACCACCACGCCGGCAACAGAAGCTGTAGCGGTCAAAGATTCCAACTACACATGGCAGAATTTCGGGAGCTTCCTCAATGCGAGCAAAGGCAGTCGTGTCAATGGAATGTCGGAGCTCAAAAGGTACTTCCATCACTTTGGCTATCTCCCATCACAGGATTTGAAGAACATAACAGATATACTCGATGCCCGGCTTCAAACAGCGATTGTTCGATATCAAGCTAAACTCGGCCTTCAAATTACTGGCGAGCTCGATTTTGATACGCTAAATCAAATCATGGCACCAAGGTGTGGCGTGCCTGATGATACAATGTTTCACAAATTGCACGCATCTAGACATTACACGTATTTTCCTGAAAAACCTCGGTGGTCGCGTTCCATACCAATGACTTTGACATACTCGTTTTCTAAAGAGAATTTGATCAACTCTCTGAGTTTGTCAGATATCAAACAAGTGTTTAAACGTGCTTTTGAAAAATGGGGCTCAGTAATACCGGTGAGCTTTGTGGAGACAGATGATTATGTTTTCGCCGATATGAAAATAGGGTTTTACAGTGGAGATCATGGCGATGGAGAACCATTTGATGGGGTTTTGGGGGTTCTGGCTCATTCATTTTCACCTGAAAGCGGGAGATTTCATCTTGATGCAAGAGAAACATGGGCCGTTGATTTTGATGCGGAGAAGTCAAACGTTGCTGTTGATTTGGAATCAGTGGCTGTCCATGAGATTGGTCATTTGCTAGGACTGGGACACTCTTCTGATGAAAAGGCCGTGATGTACCCCAGTTTGAAACCTAGAGAACAGAAGTTGGATTTGAGCGTTGATGATATACAAGGAGTGCAAGCTCTCTATGGATCCAACCCTAATTTCACACTCGGGTCTTCGTTAGAGTCTGATATTTCAACAAATCAGGCCGTTGATTTAATCAGAATCAGATTATCTCAGTGGTGGGTTACCCTGATCATGACATTGATCATGCTAAGTTCTGCATGAATGTTATGGTCACGGTCAGTATCATTATACTGGTAGGGACATTATAGTCCTTCCACACTCGGCATTAACACACACATATTTACAAACACCAGCTTTCAACTATTCTTTGGGACCATATATATACAGTGCCTCCATTGCAGATACATATGATGTAATACTAACGAACAAATTGCTTTCTGCGTATTGACAGCTCTATTCTTTCATTTCATTTTATTTTATTTCTAGCTTTGCTAGAATTTCTTAATATTAATACATGAGTTTGACAGATTAAGCCATTTGTTTGTATTGTAAGGAACCAGCTGGCTCAAGGCTTTGATTGATTTGATGCAATTTAATATGTCCATTCATATTAATACATCTGTTTGAATCGATCCCACCTACAAAATTCACCTTTATTTTTATAATAAAACAAAATAAATTCATTACGAACAACCACACTGTAAAGGAGTAGGAAGCATGACAATTAAACTCGGTCGTTAAAGAGGTTGTATATTAATATTGGTTTCGTTGATTAATTTGAATTGCTTAAAATAATATCATTTTAATTTTGAAGATAAAATGAAATTGTTTTCTTTTAAATCAAACATGATTTTAATCATGATATGGGTTGATTAGGTTAGTCAAATTAACTTAGAATTTGATTTCTATTTCACTCTTAACCAGGGTTAGGGACATATTGATCGAGTCTCAAATAAACCTAAAAAACTAGTTTGAGTTTTATAAATATTATAAAAAAAAGAGATTGGGGATGTTTGAGAATAACATAACTAACAATTTGAGATTAAGTAATTTTAGCTTTTAGACCAAACTAGTTTTTTAATTTATTATCAAAGTCTTAATGATTAAACAATCACGAATTCAAATTTGATCGTTCTCATATTTTTTAAAATAAAATTAATTAATGACATGAAATAATATAAGTCTTGCAAGTTTTAATCCCAGTATATATTTACTTGAAAGAGTGCATTAAAAAACAATATAAATAATATTTAATAACTTAAGTTTTTTTAGTTTTTATCGAACAACTTAAATTTTACTATATGTTAGTAGATTTTTTAACTTTTTATCAAACAACAAAAATAAAGCCACCCTTAAAAAGCAAAAGCTAGCAAACGTTTCCCTCGAGTGGTTGAAATGATGATCGTTACACCAAACTAGCGGCTAAGTGGTAACATTCACTGTTCAACTCCACCATCCATATTTGCAACAAACGGGTCCTGGACCAGCAGGGTCGTGGCTAATTGGTTGTTGGGTTTTTTTTTTTTTTTTTCCGAACATGGTTCGAGTCTAGCGAGAGTGTAGTTGAAGGGTTCATCTCTTCATGTTTTTTTGGTTTCATCCCTGCGCGGTGCACTTGTCATCCCATGATGTTTTACTTGTTTACTGGACTTGCAGGATGTTCAGCCGGTCCGGGAAATAGTCGAGGTGCGCGTAAGCTGACCCGTACACCACAATCATAAAAAAAATAACAGGTCCTGGCAGAGCAGAGGGAGGGCTTGTTCCCTTCCCCCATCATGTTCAAGCTTTATTATACATGTATGTTATTTTTGCAGTATTTTACTTGTTTATTTAGCTTGCAGAATATAATTATGGTATATGTAAACTGACTCGGACATCCCGGTTATAAAAACAAAAAACAAACAAACTATTATTCATATTGGATTTTTCTAATTTATATTATAAGTCAACATATAATACAGGACACAAGGACTCTCCAAAATAATATATCCATAGGTCAAAGTCCAAAGCAGACGAGTCATTCTCAAAATAAAGATAAAAAAGAAGGTCAGAGATGAGTCTTCACCAGACATCATCCAATTAATTTTGTGTATGAGATCAATAGGGGCGGCCCTGATCTGGATGCCAGGCCAACCATCAGCTCCAGAAATGAGCCGCGAAGCAGTCCTGGGCATATTTGCACAAAACAAAAGCAGCAGCAGCAAGCAAAGCTATATGTATATTGATAATACAAATTAAAATATGAAAGAAAACTTTTGAGATCACAATCTCCAGTATGGTTAGCCAGGATGGTCGACGAAGCAAGTAAGCATGCACCCCAATTTCTTAAACCACAAATATATATCGAGTTGATTAGTGGGATGGATGCTAGCAAACTACTAGCTTTGTTGAACAAGTTATAAATCAGCGATCATATCAAATGGCTAAACGTAAATAACACATCACCAGTTCATTCTAAGAAGAAAAAAACATCACTAGTTATTATAGATATAAAAACTCGTTCAATTCTCACATACTAATTTAAATTTTTAACGATCTAAGTTAATAAGTTAGTTTTAAATATATAATGTATTTAAAATTATATTGGATAAAGAATTCATTTGATCACAGCCCAATCCACTGCGTTAACCTTGCCACACCCAAAAATATATAACCAGGTCACTATTAACTTAGAAAAAAAAAATGCAAGATGCTTATCCTAGGACATCAACCTCAACGGTTCCTCATTTAAGATCAAATGCTTCCTCAACTATTACACTAATTCAAGCAATATATTTTTATTTTAATATTATTATATATATATATATATATAGAGAGAGAGAGAGAGAGAGAGGGAGGGGGGTGATGTAGAACAGGTTGCGAAAGCATATATACTCATGAGGGATCACCTGAAATTTAAAGGCAACTGAATTTCGACAACCGGGTCGTCGAAGTCGGAATGACACGAAACACACTCAGTCAATGCGTTTCGCTGTTTGCAGAAGAATTCAGTGGCATAGCCCTTGTTGTTCACTGGTTTTTGGCCAAATTTCATCGTTTCGGCTCTGAAATTGTCATTTTTGCTATTTTAGGAAAATTTTGTTTTAACCATAACTTTTTATTTCTGAGTCCAAATTGACTTTCGTCAATTGATACCCACTCAGAATTTATAGGCCTTTCACATTTTGCATTCATCTCAAATTTTCCATTTAAGGCAAATTTAATGTTTTATGTCATTTCCTTATATGTCATGGCTTAGGTTAGGATTTTTACTTTAAGTACTATTGTAAGAGCCTCTAGCCGTTCAACCATTGATTTTATTGAATAAACTTTGAAGTTTTCTGAGATTTAATCTCGTTGAGAATTATTTACGGAGTATTGACGTTCGTCGTATTTCTTTTCGTAATTTTACTGCGTTAGGGGGGTGTTTTAAAACTTTAAAATAAATCGTATTTATATATGAATTAGTAACTCAACTTATAAAAACTAATAATAGCAAAGTGATAAGAAGTTAACTATAAGATATGATATTATTAATTGGAATTCTATCACCTATTTATTTTAATCTATATATAATTATGTGATCGAGCTGATAAGTTCTCCATCGTAGTTTGGCTTTTAAAAATGATTATTTACTTGTTAATATGTTTAAAAATGTATCCGGGTTATAATTTGTTTTTAGAATAAATAGAAAATATTTATTACCCTAAATGCATCCAATATATAAGTTATTTACTTTTGCACACCTTAAGTTAAGAATACCCATGAACGTTGAGAGAGAGAAAAGAACAAAAATCTCTCATGACCAGGTTCCGAAACAGGTGCTAAATATTAAATATATCATTTTCTATATATAAAAAAGGAAAGCTTTATGGAGAACCTGATGTTTCACTGTATATGTCATTTCTTTTGGAGTTACATGCATAAAAGCATCACAGGCTTTATTCACTGGATTCCCAACTTTCTTTTTAGGCAGACGGTCCCTAACTTCTATGCTCTTTTATGCGAATCACATTCATCAAGCTGCCATATGAGGCTTTCTATATGGTTCACTGCTTAATGTTTTTTTTTTATAAAATTGTATTTTATTTTTATTTTAAATTAATAAACTAATATTTGTATACTATTTTCATGTGTTTATATAAAAAAAAATTAATATATTTTTAAACAAAAAAAACATTTTGAAAACAATATCAACTACAGTACAATTCTCTTAGCACACTCTATCATTGTTATAGAATAATATAATCATATTATGGGACCTTACCTATAAACTTGAGTTTTTAGATGAGATGGTTCCTTAACATGGTGTCAGAGCCTTATTGACCCAACTGTCACGGGTTCGAATCTCACCATCCCTATTTTATTTGATAAAAAAAAAATCAAGGTGATGTGGGACTGTGCAAGTTTCAAGTATAAATTTTTTTTAATTAAATGAGTATTAGAGAATAATATAATCATATTTTAGTGATTCACCTAAAAACTTGAGTTTTAAGATGAAATTGTTTATTATCTCGTGAACTGTTATCTAAAATTCGCATACACGTATACTCCATCAGATTGTATTCACAATAATCAAATATACTCTCTATCATCATAAAATTCATAGAAATCTTATCTGTCATGACTCTTTCTAAAATCTAAATCAATCTAAACCTAAATGAAAGAGCAAGAAACAAACCCACTTAATACCCACTAATTTGTCTTTAGGGGTATCATTTTGTGAATGACACAGAAGCAATAATTTAGCAATGCAAGGTCGACAAAAGCAGGTAGCTATGGCAATGGCTGCGATCATGTCTTTCGTATCGAAAAAAGGATCATCTTTTCCCAACACTTTATCGATATGATTGAGTAGACACTACTAATAAATGGCGGATGCTGAGAGTTGACATTTCTATGTTAATGGAATCCATGTGTTGGTAGAAGAGAAGATCCATGTGTCTTCGGCGGCTATTTTTTAATCCAATTTCAAGTCAGGAGCCACAAACTTGTTCGTGGTTAATTAATCAGTCCAGCAAGGGATCTGACGACGATAACCGACATCTTGATTACATCGTGACTTAAGATAAGTAGGAGTGCCCCACATCCTACAATGCCTGGTTGGAATTAGTACTCGAAGCTTGCCGCACTAAGTTTTTGATTTTTATTATGCAACTAAAGGGAATTGTTTTTGCTGGATTCAAGAGATCATTAATTTCATAATTATGAGAAGAAGATGCAAGTGAAGAAATTAATCGTAATCTCCAGTATCTTCGGCCAGCGATTTCAACCTTTTCCTGCAAGACAAATCAGGAATCGTATGCAGAATCATCATAGAAGATCTTGCGAAGAATTTTTTACTGCAATTATTGTTTGTGTTCATCGATCACCATCCCACAATCCACAGAAAACCACCCGAGAAGGATATGCCAGTTACCTGTTGCAAGCATTGTCAACATATAAAAATGATAACAAAAAGAACTGATATGTTTTGCAATATAAGCTACACACAACATATAAAAATGATATTTATTTATTTATTTATTTATTTTGAGGTGTAATTGCCTCGTATTAAGGCTGGCACTTGACATCTACTGATTTTCTTTTTTATCATTAAAATCTTACTCCAATCATGTGTGTGTATTATTACAGATAAAATCATCTCCTGATTTAAAAAATAACTTGTATTTGAATAAGCGAATATAAAAATCATTTCTTGTAAAAATCTTTCTTGTTTGATATGTTAAATTTATCCATTGGTGGCAGAATATGTTTTTGGATAATTTGCCAGTTTACTATCTCTCCCTGTCCCTATTCCATCCTCTGTTGCATCGTGTATTGAAAAGAAAATTGGATCCTTTCTACGGTCTGGAGAGGAAAATGGGGATAAGAAATGTAATGTGAAATGGAACTGTGTGATTCTTCTAAAACAAAACGAGGGGGGTTTGGATATTGGTTCTATTTCAGGTAAGCACAAAGCTTTACTTTTCAAATGGATATGGAGATTTGGTAATTCTGAGACTGGCTATGGAAGAATATTATATGCAACATCCATGGCATGAATGTATCCTTCAACCTCCCTTTAGACAAGAGCTTTACATCTGGGTATACATTATTATAATTGGCGATAGAAAAGATGCTGACTTTCAGAAAGATGTGTGGGTTGGAAGTAGCAGCTTAGCCGATCAGTTTCATAGATTATTTCTACTTTCTAATGATAAATGCTTCTCGATGGAAATACGGTGATTTGGGATGGATTTACTTGGATTTGGAATTTCAGGTGGAGGAGAGAACACAGAGGTAGAGAAGTAGGTTCTTTCAATATCATGTCTAGTTTGTTTTCAAAAGTAGTGTTATCGAATGATGTTGGAGATCAACTTGTTTGGAAATCAAACTCTAATGGGCAATATTTTGTGAAGTCTATGGGTAGATTGTTGTTCCCCTCCAACCACAGAAAATCACATGTCTCTTTCTATGGTTTGTGGACAGGTTTAGTTCCTCCAAAAAAGTTGAAGTTATATGTTGGATGGTTATTCTTAACAAATAGGGGTTTTGATTGTTAATGAATCTCTCACCTCAAAATTAAATTATTATCTGAGATTCTAGAACACGATTTATATTATTTTCTTATATATTTTTTTAAATGAAAATCCTTTGAATTTAAAATTTGTTCATGTCTATATTAATTGTGCTTAATTTTTATCAAAAAGAACAACATGAAATTAGAACTCGTAAATTCATAATCACGAAATCAGCCAGATTTTGATACCATATTAAAGAACATCTCTATTAAAAACTTAAATTTTTAGATGAAATAGATATCTTATTTGTGTTGATCTCCTAAACTTTCTACTGTACTTAAATGGAATTTTGACGGTTCCTCTTATGGCAACCTGGTCCAACAAGTGTGTTTTCTATTTTAGTGGGGATCAAAGGATCCAATGAAGCAGAGTTGATATACATCGGTGATAAAGGGCTTAGAATAATCATCTTTGATAGGTGATTTGTCCAGCAAGAAAATTATTATCGAGTCTGGCTCTTCCAGTGCTGTACGCTGGATGAGGAAACCATCTTCTAGGCCTTGGCATTTCCATGAGTTGTTCATCCTTGCTGCTCGTTTCTCTTCGACCTCGGGTGCTGTGTTCTTCTCTCATGTCCTGTGGGAGGCAAACTTCTTTGCGGATGATCTTGCTAAAAAAGGAGTCTCTCGTGTTGAGAAATTCAATGCACGGGCGTGTCTCATGGAGCTTTCTATGGTTCATCACATCTTTTGCTCCTATCGGTACTGCCGGGGTTTTGATATCTTCTGGTCATTCCTCTGGCAAGTTTGTTGGCTCGGATTCCTTCTCCTTTACATGTTTTTGTTTTCATATATATGTTGGCTCGATCTTATTTGCTTATAAAAAAAAGAAAACCGCTAGAAGATAGACATGTAGGCATCTGATATCAAATCATCATATTGTCAAATATTAAAGACTCCACGAAATATGATGTACAAGAATATTCAAATTTACAGGGAATGGAATCGCATTCCTCATCAAGATATTCCCTTTTATGGTGGTACTGGAGGACATTAGATTCTTTATTTGATAGTTTTTCTTTTCTTAATTTCTTGATTTGTGCATGCAGTGTGGGTATTGTTTCCAATATATAGATGGGACAATTAAATTTGATAGTTTTGTGAAAACAAAACACTGAGTTCTTGGATTTTCTTAAGAAAAAAAAAATTACATGGGCTGGTGATACAAGGTATGAAATCCGCTTTGTAGGTTTTAAGTTCGGGTTGAGATATATTAATTTTATAAGAGTTTAAAACAAGAGTTTTATTCATTTAATCCGGATCCATAAAAAATATTTAAAAAAAATAGAATTTTCTTAAATAAAAAAAAAGCAAAAATCCTAGATGCCCGTATAACAAACTAGAATAGATGCAGTTAGCTAAAACTCATCTGCTAGCTAATTAAATACAAAAAAGAAATCCCATTTAAAATGTGGCATAAAGTTTGGATAAGGGTCTACACGTAATATGCAATAACTTCATGTCTTGAAGAGATACTTTACAAAACAGCATTTTCTATAAAGAGATGCCTTTTCTTTTGGAGTTTTTCTTTGGGGTGGTGGGCGCTTTGGATGTGAGGAAACAGAGATTTTATAAAAGGAATATTGCGGGAGAAAGAGGGGTCGTGAATGCTCGTGTGTCTTTTTTTTCTTAGGCCGAGAAGTTTGAAAGATTAATTATTGTAAGCGATGAAAGGGTATAATATGCTGACATATACATATGATGGGGCCTACATGACATAACTTCACAATATAAATAAAATTAGAACCACTAAGGAGGGCTTGGACAGCAGGAAAATCTTAAGCTGGTTATTCGAATACGTACCACCAGCAGAAACAGTCAATCATTTGCTTGATCACATGAACTCTTAATAAGGGCTGATTACCTGTTAATAATGCATTTATTGTGGTTCATTTATCATTAGAATGTGATAGAAACAAAATTGGAGAGGGTGTTTGAGAATGCGTTTGAAATGTGTTTTTGAAAAAAATATTTTTTTTTATTTTAAATTTAAGAAAAATGTAGTGTTTTTAAATCATTTTCATGTGCTGATGTTAAAAATAATTTTTTTTTAAATAAAAAATATATTATTTTGATACATTTATGAAGAAAAAACACTTTCAAAAACAACTTACACCAACTTGTACTAAATTCTAAATAAAAAGGAAATGCAGGTAAATTCGGATCATTAAATGATTTTGATTTTTAACAAGTGTTTCAAGGGCATCTAGTAACCGGACTCATTCAATTCTATTCCCAAGTCCACACTCGTACTTTATTAGGAGTTTGGAGAAAACCAATTAATCTCACATCAAGGTTTTCTAGGAAAATGCAACCAACCTTGTTCTAGGAACATGTATCAATTTGAGAAATCTTTTTTTCATACCTACTACCAAGTACAAGGGCTATAAATTATGCACACATCTACCATTGATAAAAAAAAAAAAGAAGTTAAAATATTAATTAGAATGCTTGAGTTGACAAAATAAACTAAAATACGTGACCCCTTTTGATAAAATCTATGCTTGCGAACATGTATCTCGTGTTCCTGTCAAAAGATCGAGTAGCAAGTTTTGCCAAAGCAAAATAGATGAAGGTACGCCTGGGAGTTAGCCAAACTACCATGTGACTCTTGATGGTAGTTCTAGATTGAAGAAAAAGGTGGAGAGATATATCGGGTTTTTTGCAGCATGATTCCTTCGTCTTCAAACCAGGTCACATGGTCAGACAAGCAAGCCTTATGCAAGGACAAAGAAGAGGAGATATGGTGTCAAGGAATATCTTACTTAAAAGATTAAGTAATTAAATTATGTTCTAAATATGATTTGTGTTATTTTTAACAATTTTTTTAAATGAAAATTTTTTGAATTTAAAATTTGTGCAGTCTCATATTATCTTGTATTTAATTTTATAGAATGAGGGTGATTAGATTTGAATTCGTGACCGTTGAGTCAACAAAACTCTAATATCATATCAATTAACATTCTTATCTTAAATTTAATTTATTAAATAAGATTTTATAATATAATTTATATTATTTTTAATGGATATAAGGAATTGAGGAGATTAAAAAGTGGATGAAATATAATTGACGCTGACTGATTTGAAGAAGAGAATACTAAAAAAAAAAAAAAAACAATTAAGTAATTGCAAGAAAAATGGTCGTGGATTCACTGTCAACTCAAGATTACCAATGTAAAAGAGTTCTTGTTGGTTTGTCATAAATAGCCAAAGCAGATACTGTAGAGAAAACCTATCAGTTTGTGTACTTTAATTATTTGGAGATAATCCACACAGCTACGGGTCAACACAGTAAGAGCTTGCAAGGAAATTGATATCAACAATTCAGGACTTGAATGAGAGGCATAGAACCTGGCCACAACAGCTATCTTTCCCCTTTTCTCTTGTATTCGTATTGTGTGGAGTATGAACTTCTTTTCCTTGGAAAACATTAAATATTAATTTATTTCTACCAACTATGTACTGTATTTTTTCCCCACCCAGAGCTTCTTCTTCTTCTTCTTCTTCTTCCTGTTTTCTGTTCTTCGGTGTTTTTCTGGGGGGGCTCAAAGCTTACCTTGGCCAATATATAGAGGGCCTAGCTACTAAAGGGCCTTCATTGAATCTGTAAAAGTTTGCAGGGTGCAGGTACTACTAAATATGAATTATTTGACCTAAATGAATACATCCAAGTGCATTGAATACTCCGTAAGAGACTCAACAAAGCAAATGAGGAGGTGCAACTCCACCTCCTCCCAAAAGCACTGCAAGCTATGACAGGGACAAACCCTATAGAAAAGCTCTCCGATATCACCAAAAAAAAACCCACCTAGCCAGCTAGATCACTCGCAGAACACACCTATCAGCACTAAATATTTCTTTAACAATTGACAACAACAAGTTATCCAATAATACCTTCATGCCTACGCATCAACTTCAGTTGTTTAATTTATAGATATTAAGAAATATAGTTAATTACGTGTAGCTAGTCAAACAATTAAAGATCGCCATCACCGAAGGAATTGTAAAATAAAAGATGAAGAAAACGATCTAAAGAACTTGAGCCGTCGATGATTCGAGAAAGTTTTACATTATTTTATTAACAACTTACAGAAAACATAGCACAATTAACCAAAACTCGTGATGAAAAAACACTTAAAAAAGTTGAACAACTTACAATTAATTAGCTTTCTGCCGTTCTATCAACGAACAGAACCAAAGATGTACTTTTGGAGCATCCCTGTGCAGTCTCTTAATTTCTTTTAACACATGACATCCTTGAGAAGCTTGTACCTGCGTGTAGTAGGCCTTGGAGAAGGAATTCCACTTGGGTTCTTTCCCTTTTGATCACTACTACTAGTGCTATTCTCTTCGCGATCATGTTGTTTGATTTTATGATCACCTGAATACTCCGATCTTTTTGTGACCAGTATCCCGCTATCATGTTCAGCTCCTGATTTCTTTGAAGAGTTTCCATGTCTTGCATTTCTCTCTTCACTTTGACACCAATCACACTGTTCAATTGGCTCTGAAAATTCGCCGTAGTAGTTGCTGCAATACCTGTTAATTATTTTCAAGAAAAAAATCAAAATTTCAACATATGATCGTATGATGAGATGGCAAGTATGTGCATGATTATGACGATTAGGTGGCGGTATTGGCGGTTGGTGCTTGGTGGGTGTGGAGTGGAAATCCATTTTTCTTTTCCCAATTTACAATAGGATAGGAAAGACAACTTAATCTCAGTGACTAAACCCAGGAAGAACACCCCGGTACTGTAAAACCAAAGAAAACTTGCCTGAGGAAATCTATTTTTGGATGAAAAAGAGATTAATCCAGTTATGGGCACCTATCAAATTAAGCTGGTGGTGGTGGTGATGCAAAGATTGAGATATGTTTCCATAAATGGACATGTATGATCATATATAATTGCGTATGAATCTATGATGGTGGATTAGGAGCTAGGTAGCTAGAAGAGGGAAGAAAAGAAAGAAAGCATTACGAGTGCTGAAAACGGCTCCGACATTTGTTACAGCGGAAGAGTTTGTCAGGGAAACCGACGTCGCCGCACATGCAACATACTGTTTGAAGATCAACCATTTGATCAAAGCTTAGCTTGATTCGATAATACTGAAATATAGAGAGACACCCAAGAGAAAAATATGAGAGAGATCTTGAACTAGCTAGAAAAGGAAGAACAAGCTATGCGTATATAAAAAAGAAAGAGAGGGGGGCAAGAACAACGGGTCTTGAGTCGGTGTGGGAATCCCACTGAAGGAAAATAATTGATAAATAATTATGGAGGAGAGATCAGAGAGAAGAAATATATACACAGGTTGCTTGCAGTCGTTTTCAGTTAGGAGAAAGAGAGTGAGAGAGAGCTGTGAACCTTAAATTCTAAGATGGAAGAATGACAGTTGTGTCCTTTACTGATTTTGCTTGCTTTTATTTTATTTCTTAATTCTTTTTTCCTTTCTTCTGTCTTGTGTTCTGGTTCATGCCTCTGCCTTTAATCATTCGCAATTTCGCAGTTATAAATCGTACCACGCGCGTTCCCACGCTGAGAAACTCTTGGGATAACTTGTAATTTGGTGGGTTTAGTAAAAATTTAGTTTGACTGTTTTTTTAAACAATTGTATTTTTTTAAATAAAAAATATGTTGATTAATCTGTAACCATAAGCTAAGCATAGTTTAATAATTTTGCATCTTATTACATGAACCTTAAATAATTAACACCTCTAAATTAATTACCCTAGTAATTACGTGTTTATTGATTTAAAGTACTTCTCAAATCAATTTTAGCATGAGAAAACTATTAATTCTAAATAAATAAATAAAATTGTATCCTGGGAGGCCTTTAAAAATCAATTATGTTTTACTTTCTGATTTTTCAATATTGAAATGGTTATTTATATTATTATTTTTATCTATTATTAGTATTCTTATTTTATAAGAAATATTCAAAATCAAGTTTAATGAAAATTGTAGCCCCGAATAAACAATATAATCAAGGATAAGAAGAAAAACTATTCTCGTTAATTTCTTATATTTATATAAATAAAAAAAGTGAATATAGAATAGTATGAGAGAAGAAGAGTGAATACACGTGCCATCGAGGGAGAGTGGATTTGTCTATCTCGGGAATCACTGGGTGGTAAAAATGGAAGGGAGAGAAGTCTTGAAAAAAGATAATTGGTCAACGTCGTACTGCTGTAGTATGTAACAAAGGATGGGATATAGTTGTCATTATATCAAATCCTGATTGAGAATTTTGGAATTCCAATTACTTTCAAGGGAAAGTACTGTACATAACTTTAAACGAGAAGTCTATAACTCCGTAGACATGATCACAGAACTATAGAAAAGGCTGCTGTAATACGTTTGTTACTATGCTTCGCACCTGCATAGTGCACGCTTCAATAGTTTAAGTTTTATGCTGAGGTACATGGGGGTGGTTGTTTTTTCTATTTAAATGTGTTTTTAAAATATACTCGATTTCAAAAAATATTAAATTATTTTTTATATAATTTTACTATTTAATAATGTTAGAAAAAAATAAAACTATTTTAAATATTATTATATGAAATATATAATAATTTTAAACATGAAATTAAGTTTCACCATATTGTTCTAATCTTAAGGATCAATTGACTCGAATCTTGGGTATAGAATATAGATTGGTGGCCTAACTAGAGCTTCATCATTTTTTTTAAGAAAAAAAATGTAAAATAAAACAGCATGGTTTTATTAAAAAAAAAAAACTAATTTCTAATTAAATTAATTGAGTCACGACTGTTTTGCTGAATGTACTTAGTCGAACCAAATCTACTCCCAGAAAAAACATGTATTATTTTTCCTAAAAAAAAAAGGCATTGAAGCCGAGAGAAGGTGAGATTACAATAATCCAAACTCTCGACGAGGCTGCCTCCCTATGCGAGAAAATAAAATCCAACGACTCTTCCACTAATTTAAAGGTCAAGATTAATAAGGAGACAGGGCTACCGTGTGATAGAGAACACCGTAGGTAGTGAAAGCGGAGAAGCATCACGCGCGTGGGGACATGGCTCCTTCCATCACAGAGGACGACCTGTCGCCCTCCAATTAATAACTTAATTAATTGGATTTCTTAACCAACTGTGCAAGGAAATTAATAAGTATTTTGATTATTTCTCGTTTTATAAAAAATCAAGGGCATAGCTTGAATTCTAGACTTTCCTGTTTCAAAGTCACTGAATTGAATTAAATTAATATCAATTTGTAAATTAGTGGGAGCCATGAATTAAAAGATTTGGTGTCCATATTTTATATTGTTTGTGCTCGATCAGTATAAGCTGAGGAGGTTAAATTAGTAGATACTTTGAGCAAAGATGATACATAGTCAACCCTATACATTAATTAATTATATCTTTATTTGAGAGTATCTTGAAAGAGTGATACGACCTTTACCAAAAGTATTTTCTCACTGAATTTGCTTCTTTATTGAATCCACGAGATTCGCTAATAAAATCCATTTATTCAATGTACTCGAAATGTTTTTAAATTAGATTCAAATATAGTATTATTATTATTATCATCATCATCATCATGTTAAATTAGGGCTCATCATCTTAAAAACACAAAAAATTAAGTAGTTTTCTATATTATATAATAGGGTAAAACTCATCTTGGCAAGTCATATTAGATTTTAAAAATACCCTTAGGTTATTGTTTTTAAAAATACCCTTTGGTTATTGTTTTAAAATATATAAAAATAAGAATAAAAACATATTTAGTTGAAAAGATAAAGATATCAATACACTTGTATATATTAAAGGCTTGGTTGGGAAGGATTAAAAAATATGTTCCAAAAAAATTGTTTTTTTGTTTAAATGAAAAAAATAATACTTGAACGTGCTGTGTGTAATCTCCAAAGTTTTTTATAAACAGGGCAGCATATGCCCACCACCGTTATCTCCTCCTCCCTTTTGAAAACATGTAGCGAATGCCGCCTTTTTCTAAATATTTGTTAATCTCGTGAAAGAGGAGTAATGGTTATTAAACTATGGCCACTACCAGCTGACGAAGAATGAAGTTGAAAGCTGTCCAACTCAACGTGTCATGTATGCTCTTTTGTAGCTATGCTTCCTCTCTTTTATTTATTGATTAATTACAGCTTCTCTTTAAGGCCAATCTTTGTCTAAGAAATTGTCAAATCCCTGTAAGTTGAAGGTACTGTAGGGCAATGGGATTGTGATTGTTTTTGAAAATATTATTTTGTTTATTAATGTATTAAAATGATATATTTTATTTTTTAAAATTATTTTTGACAGCAGCATATTAAAATAAATCTAAAAATACAAAAAAATATAATTTAAAATAAAAGGTAAAAATAAAAAGTAAAATAAAAATACAAAAATGTTCTTTGAAAGCACTCCAGACTCCCTGGTCTTCATCGAACGGCTCTCTCCTTTCTAGCTGATCAGATGCTAAAAGGAATTCTCTGATTGCTTTTCGTTGATCGTATAAATAAGTTGTCGTCCTCGCTCATGTGCTGCCTAGCCTACCACAGCTACCCAGGATTGGGTTGGGTAGCATTTATTTCCTATTATTTTTAAAAAAGATTTTTTTTAGAAATATATTATAATATTATTATTTTATTTTTTTTAAAAAATATTTTTAATATTAACAAATTAAAAGAATATCAAAACACTAAAAAATTAATTTAAAATTAACAAAGAAAAGCAAAATTGCGGGGGGAAATCACTTAAGCTTTGCGTACATATTATTTTAATATGAAAATATAAGATTCTGATTTAAGTTTTTTTTGTGCTCTCTTCAGCCACTAGTATAAAAGTAAATGATGCTGTTATATATTAAAAAATAATATAAATTATATTCTAGTGTTTTATCAGATTAATTTTTTAGATGATATAATTTTTATTATGATATCAGAATTTTGTTAATTCAACGTTCATGGATTTAACTACTACTATCTTTATTTTATTTTATAAAAATTAAACATAAAATAATAAAATAATAATTTTGTGAAAGTTTCAAACTTCAATGATTTTGTTAAAATATTATAAAAATTATATTCTATCATCTAACCTAACTATTTAGATTATAGATACAATGATTCGCATCGATATTTTGAAAAGAAAAATAAAATCGGTGACGAATTAGATAAGTCGACGTGGATCACATTTATTATTTGATTATTTGTTAGCTAGCAAAGGCATTACATCAGGTCCTGCAGATGCGAGGAGGACAACGATGAAAATGGACAGGTGCAAGTGGGGCTGATGGACATTGATGGGGCGATTGTGATGGAGGCTGAAAAAGGCTTAGCTGGGTGGATTTGGCGAGGCTAATTAACATCTGCTTTTAGCGGTCAGGCGGGATATATTGGAGATTGCTGACAAAATCTAAATTATTGTTTACAGTTCATAGCCAAAGCTAAACACGGTTATGATCATCGCTAACTAAAACAACTGTAATTGTTTTCATCCCTACGAGAAACAACTTCCCAGGATTTTGCAACTTGCCATCACCAAGGCAATCACATCTTTTCGTGTACAGCTTATAAGAAAACCAATCATAATCACTGGAAAAGAAAGAATTGTATATATATATATGATGGAAGAATTATTGAAGCTCTGCGATAGGATAAGCCAGGAGGTATAAGGCATGTAGAAGGGGAACATATACAACAAACCATGCACGCTGCAGCCACAGCAGACAAGAACTGGCGTCTGGCGCAGGAATCGCCATGAGGATAATATCGTTGCCAGAAAAGAAAAGGAACAAGAAGATAAGCTACTGCATGATGATAATATTGCTGACACTCTTTTCTGGAGTTCTTTTCTCGATCAACTCATTGTTTTCTGACCACTCGTCTTGTTGCGTGGCAACTGGGGCGCCTTCTCAAGTTGCAGTTAACCCCCTGCTAAGATCGAGTGCTCTTTTTCTTCATGTCTTCTTCTTTCGTGGCCCTCTTTGTTGGCTTTGTTTTGTTCACGCCAAGAGGGACTGGCTGGTTCTGTTTTTCAATTATAACTTGTTGCAGTGTGCTATATTTTGAAAGCAGGTTCTGAATTACCCGATCGAAGATTCATCTTCTCTCCTTTCTCTGTAACTTTCATGCGGCATTTATTAATCATGACAAGAAAATACATAGCTCAGGCACCCCGAACTTGATCGAGACAATCAGGACTCTATTATATGTAAGCGTTTGAGAAATAATCTATATTAATTTTTTTTTTGAATTCAAAGCTTGTATACAGTTTATACTAATTTGTATTTAATTTTTATAAAATAAAATAAAATAAAAATAATAAAATTTAAATTCATTATCACAAGATTAACAAGCTTTATATATATATATATTACGCTTGAAAGCTGAAATTATCAAAGAGAACCCGACCGTACAACTGGCTAGCCTACAACATCCTTCGATGCGCTCGCAATGAGGACGTCATGTATGGGGACAGTTATCAACTTCCACAGCTCGAGCCCGGGCGGGATTAGAAAACGAATTCACAGGTTTCAAAAGCATTATGCATAAGCGAGCCACCATATCTACAACTGGGCGTTTCCTTTTCTGTTTTTGAATAGGGCATAAATAAATACGAAGTCATAATATAAATGGAGAATATGAATATAAGTGAGAAAAAAAATTATGCATAAGTGAGCTACCATATCTAAAAAGTTCGAAAGCATGATATAAATGGAGAAGAATATAAAATAATAATAAAAATATACACAGTTAATTTTGAAATGATGTTTAATTAAATGTCAAGTCTCTATACAGTAACTTTTGCATAGAAATTCTATAGAATTGGTGAGTTGATCAGATCTACAAATATCACACGACATCTCAAGAGATAATAAGTTTGGGAGGCGAACTTTTTTTAGGTTTATAGACTAGTTATTTCACATATAGGGTACTTTGCATATTATTATTTTTTCTATAATAAAAAATTAAAAATTCGATGCATATTAAATGAATATTTTTAAAATATAAACATTAAAAAAATATAAATTAATTTTGGATCTTACTTAACAGTTTAAGATTCTGGGTAGGATGATTCCTTAATACTTTTTTTTTCTTAGATTCGAGAAATCTAAACCTCTCGGAAAGCATATTTTGTGGGTCTAGATGAGTAAGTAAAACTCTTGTTGTCTCAAGTTCTTCTAAAAAGTGCATGTCTTGACTGGAACTCGAGACCTGTCATGCAGATTTCAAATCATTTGCCACCACGTCACAACCTTAGAGACAATGATTCCTTAGCACCTTAAATGATATATTCTAAAAAAATTAAGATAATGACATATTAAATGAATTCAGCTCAAATTATTAGACTTTGATGACTCTATAGAATACATACCAAAATAAATTAAATAATTCAATTTTAAGTATCAAATATTAAAGAGATAAAAAAAAATTGATTTAAAAAAAATAAAATAATACTGGAGTAAACAAATTAAGAAGCTTAATAACTCAAGTCTATAAAAAAATATATCATTTAATAATATAATATATTTTAAAATATATATATAAAAAAACTAGAATAAATTAACCCACAAAAATTTATAATTTCTAGTCGCATCTTGCTTTGGAAGACCGATCACCCATCCATACGATTTGTTTCACAAAGGTACGTCCGACAGAAAGACACAGATTAGAACACCCTCTTAGAAATGGAACAGCTAGTTTTTGACCGTGGTTGCTTATTCATCCCAATTTTTTTATGGCTCGATCACAGAACCTCCCTCAACTCTTAATGGCTATAGCAAAATACCCTCTTAGAAATGAAACGACTAGTTTTTGACGCGTGCTTAATATCACAGAGACAAACGCTTTAATTATATGGATCAAGAACCATCAAAAGACAATGATACGACCACCGCAATTGTTTTTTAATAAACCGTTCAATCTTGTCTTATTATAATGACAGTCAAATTTGCCCTAAAGATGCTGCTTTCGGTAGCTTTCATGAAATTAGGTCTGAGCTTGGCGTTTCTTTTTCTTCAATCATGCAGTAATTTCAATAAGGGGCGGATCCATTGGACTTTAATTATAATAAAAAGAAAAGGGAAGACCAGCCAAAACTTACAATCCTTGAATTGAAGAGGAGGGACCATTGCTCTGTGAATGGCGCCAGGCAATAAGTTGACGAAACAAGCCACGCATATATATGCAAAAGATCGCGTGGGTGCCAGGAACTTAGATGGGCAGGGGTAAAACGTGTTTTTTTTTTTTTGGAGAGAGAGAGAGTGGGTGGCAAGAAACAGAAGATCAAGATCATGCAACGACTGGCTAGAAATTAAGAGGAGCTTAATCGTCATGAAAAAACACTAGCTAACACAGTGTCCTGAAAATTTGAGCTTATGAGATTTAGAGTATAATTTTAATTATTTTTTAACATATTTATTCAAATAAAAGTTCTTTATACTTTAAATTTACATACTCAAGTATCTTACTATCTTATACTTGATTTTTATTAAATAAAATAGAAACTGTGAAATTCAAACTCTCTTAGAATTTTTATTATTTTAAAGTATCATCTTCACTAAAAAAGGCACAAGAGTATAATTTGTATAAGATCTTAGACATTTCTGCTTGTCTGGTCCTGGTCCTCTGCATGAGATGATGGGGTAATTAACACACACCCTCTCGAATGCAGATCGAGTGCAGTGCATTGAAATTAGACTCATTGTCAAGATCTTAGCGACTTTAGCCTGTACGGATTTGTGCTGTTGTTTACACCGTTAAACTTGAACCCGTGACCGGCTACTTTTTCCATATATAATATTGAAGTTTTCACCGACTAATAACACTCTATAACTATTTTTTATAAACCACCAGTGTTAAGATATTTAATAATATTAATTCATGTTTGTATCGGGTATATCCTAAAAAGATGAAAGTGTTTCTATATAAGAAAAGGGGTCAAATCCTTGTATTGCACCCTACAACTTAAGTCTTAATCGCTTGATCGATGATCACAAATATATATATTTATTGTGCTGAGGTCGAAGCTAATATATATATTAATTAATTATGAAATAGAAGTGGATTTTGAGGTCGCCATGTCCTCGAAAAATAGGCACTTGCTGGCAAATAAACAAGAAGGCAAGCGCATCTTGAGGCATTAGGCGGCAAAGGACACCATCTGTACTAAACAATAGAACACGGCAACCACACGCAAAGGGTGTCCTTAGAAGAAAAACACAAACCCCACCACTCCTTTAACTCTCTCCCCATAACCGTGGATCGGCGGGACCACCAAAGATCTGCACCAGAGTTCCACAAATGCTTCTCTCTGGTATATCAAAAAAAAATGAAAGGTTAGAAAACGAGCAGGTTTAGTTATATTTTAAAAAATAATATTCTTTTGCTACGGGTTGACTCGCAGGTAAACCCGTCCGGACCAGGTCATGACACAGGAGTCTCTTGACTATGCTAGAGAGTAGAGAGCACGTCCGAAAGTTCCTTTTTCTCAAGAACCCGGATCCATTTTATTTATTTATTTATTTATATACAGCATACATAACTCTCGAACAGTCTCTTGTTCTTATTTGATTGGTCATAAAAATGGAAGATAGATTCTTGCACATTTGATCAGAAATAGGATTTTAACGGTGATTTTACTAGTTATTATCCCAGCTCCAACCAAGAAGTCAAACTTAAGTAGAAAAGTCATATCCCAGATTTTGTCTTGTTCAAACGACGAATCATTAGCTCAAAACGTTAGATTCCAACAAGGACGAGCTCCACATTAATGCATGAATAATATTTTCATGGCATAAATTATTTTGCGTTTCCATTCTTTGAATTAAATGATGATGGAAGAAATCAAAGAAATGAATTCCAGGTCTTGAAAACTAGAGGAGTGGCCAGGTTTTCTTCTTTGAAAATTAATTTCCAGATCTTGAAGTTGATAATGATAATAATGGACTTATGGTGCAGACAATGTCATGATCATGGCACAACTTAAATGACTTTTATAAAGACCCCATGAAGCAAGATTCAAAATAACAAATCAATGGCAGTAAACTCAAGTGTGATCTTAGCCTGTATGCATGTGCCACACGTAAGTAGATGAAATTTAATTATAGTTATTACATCCGATTCTAGATTGACTTGTTATAAAACCCGAGATACAGGTTGATGGAATTCAATTGTGACCATGTCGGCTGCGTTTGGAAAATGCGGTTGAAAAAAATTAAAATTTTTTATTTTAATTTAAAAAAATAATATTTTAAATTATTTTGATGTGATGATATCATTAAAAAATTAAAAAAATATCATTTTGAATATTTTCAAAGTAATTTAACTAAACTACCAAACAAGTATTAAATCAAACGATTATATTTTTTTTCTTATATCTAGCGCAGACCACGAACCTGGTTAGCTGAGCGTGCTGGTTTTAATAACAGTGAGCTGAACATTACTCGCGATCATGATTATGATTCGAAGGAAAAATGCTCGGTGCAGTTGCGATTGCAGGTATCTGTCCAATATCTGCAGCTCACGTTATTCAAGATTCATCATGCAGCGGGCCACGAATAGAGACCAGTGAAAATGATCATGTTTCCTTGCTAAAATGTTCGAGCAAGCTTGTTTTGTTTACATGGAAAGGTAAATCTTGAGGCACAGAGTAGAGCATAGCATATGTATATGTATATGTATATGTATATGTATATGTATATGTATATGTATATGTATATGTATATGTATATGGCTAAGAAGATAGTCAGCCCCACAAAGAACCCTTCAAAGAAAAACACTCATTTTTTGAGGTCCACAGCCACCCACCTCACCGCTGGATTCTTCCCTTCCAAAAATTCTCATGACAACTTTTCTTTTCCTCCTCATCACTTACCAGGATGTGCCCACAAGCCCAGCAGCCAGACGCTTTGCTTAGTGTTTCTGGGATTTATTCCGTACCTCAACGCCCTCCAAGAATACCCTGCACCATTATGGTGGTACCCGGCCCGGGAAAGGAGCAAAGTTATTGATAAAGTTTCTCTGTCTTGGTGGGGTCCAGGGTACCTACCAGGAGAATTGACTAAATGTTTCCTGCAATCTGGGCCCATCACCCGCATTACATGTGAAGCATACATCAGTGGCGGGGCCCACTGGATTCGTCACAGTAAAAGCCTCGGACCTATGCAGATTCTCCGTACAAATTGCAATGCATCCACGAGTTAATAGTTTTGGATTTCGCCCGTTTTGATCGACATGCTCAAAATAATATTTTGTGCTAATTAAAAAAAAAGTTATTTTAATTTAAATTTAAATTTTGATTTGTTCTGAATTTTTCAGTCTACTGTCAACCGAAACATACCTGTTTTATTTAATTCATTTCGTTTCAGTCAAATAGTATTTTTTTAAATAATAAATAATTTACAATATCAATCATATTTCTTAATGCGATCGTTAGATTGGTATGAAATTTTATGAAAAGTTTCTTGACATATTTATATATATATTATGTTAAAATTTTAGAATAATCAGATAATATAATGACCTTGCGAGGTTAATGATGACATTATCGTAATATTATAAATATTCATAGTTTTGTTCAGAAAAAATAATATTATTGTGTCTTTTTTATATTAAATTGCATAATTTTAAATAATTTTATTTTTGGATTTGAACTATTTTTTTGAATTAATATATTTAATTATATAAATATACATATATAAACAATACAATCCTAAATAATCTCGTCAAAACACTCCAAAATCAAAATATTTTGTTTTAATTGAAAAATCATAACATCAACTTAAATGACATTAACAACTTTTCTCGTTGAGAGTCGACATGCTCCGAATACGGGTCTGGAGTTAAAAAGATGGTTCCCGGTTTATTCGAGTCCATCAAGATTTTATTTATAAAAAAAAAAATGCATTTTAATAATAAAAATGGAATTTTCTCACTGGTCGCCTCAGGTTAGGCAAAAACACGCTAATTGTTAGTTAATTCATGATCTTAACAACCATGCAGAACCGCTATTCATATTTCCTAGAGCGGGCATATGTTAGTTCAATTTAGTTGGGATAAAAACAAATTAACTAAATTGACTTTTTATATATAGTTCAAATCGGACGGGTTGGTATGGTTATTTACTTATAATAGTTGATTTAACCTACTGGACTTTTTAGTTGGACATTTTGGGGCTTTTTTTATATAGGTTTTGATTGGATAAAGTCTTTTGGTTTATTATATTAAAGAAATTTTTTTTTATAAAAAAATCAAATAATAAAACCAAGCCAAGTCTATTGTTTTTAATCTTGTATCAATGTTTGGACTTGGCAGGAGTAATTTTTTTTATAAATTTTAGAAGGGTATTTAGAAGTGCAGTGGTTGCTTTTTAAAATAATTTTTACTTAAAAAAATTAATATTATATTTATTACTAAAAAAAATATTGTTTATATTTATACATCAAAAAGATCTAAGGAAAATACAAAGGTAAATCAAGTTTTACATACGGTGTTTAATTTTAATATATTTTTAAATTATTTTTTAAAAAAATTGATATTTTTAAATCGTTTAATGTGATATCAAAAATAATTTTTTAAAAATAAAAAATATTATTTTGATCCTTTCAGAATGAAAAAAAAAAAAAACAATCACAAATAGTAAATCGACAGCTTCACTGCCAGGAATTTGCTCCCGTTACAGGTGAGAAGTGAAGAGATCATAAAAGGGAAGGAAAAGCAAAGGATAATACAGGCGCATGGGTTCAATAGGATATATACAGAGAGAATTCCAGCACAAGGAAAACGATCCAAGCCCAAAAGAGAGCAAAAACAGAGACGTGAAAAGTAGTTTAAAGCATAGTATCAGAGTAAAAAGTGCAATCAAACTCCACAATATCATTACTTGAATAAGGAGATTGGTGGCCATGGGTGAGGGTCCGATGCTGCTGCCGTAATCCCCACCCAAATTCCCACTCGGCCATTTCATCATGCCTGGGGTGGGGAAAAGACTGGATCATGTCTCAGACTTTATCCTGTTAAACAATATTCGGCATAATTGGATTTCAGAATCTATGTAAAGAATGTTTTCTTTGCAGTTTCGAGCTGTAAAATCCTAATTTCCCTTTCACTGCATTGAACTTATGAAGGTGCTTTTTTAGGGGAACAAGAACTAGAAAGTTAAGAATTCATATGGGATCAAACAAGATCAATGGCAATTGCCGATGCTTAACAGTATTCTATCCAAGTTTTGGAATTGTGCCTTTAAAGCACAGCAATGCCAATCTGTAATCCAAGCAACTCGATGAGAGGAAAGTCATGAAAAAGCAGCAGGTTTGAGTGAGAGAAAAGAGATCGGTGCAAGACGCACATCTAAATTTCCCCTGAAAGAGCTTATAATTCTTAAGCTTTTGGCAGCTAACGAGACAATGGTTTCCTAGCTGTGCAGCAACCTTAACCAATAAGCAGAAAGGATTGCCATGTGGTCGGACCTATTTGGACAATGGTTTCCTAGCTGTGCAGCAACCTTAATCCATAAGCAGAAAGGATTGCCATGTGGCCGGACCTCAATTTCCCTTGAAAAAGCTTATCATTCTTAAGCATTTGGCAACAGCTAACGAGACAATGGTTTCCTTGCTGTGCAGCATAAATCCATAAGCAGAAGGATTGCCATGTGGTAGGACCTATTTGGACACGGGGGCATCCATATTCCTGATCGTTTTCCAATATTTAGATGAAAAGACCAAAAAATTGTTTTGGTTTAAAATTAAAAGTAGAAGGAAGATTACATCTAGAACTCAACAAGGGTCTTGAGAAACACATGGGAACAAAAGGAACAGTGAGGTTCCCGTTTTGGACCGAAGAAAAGGGTGGTAGGACACAAGATGGGCTGAAAATATTGAAATGTTATAATCTTCTCAGCAGAAAGAATAGCGTTGAAACGCAAATAATTTTTTTTCGAAAAGACTACCCAAAACTACCTCTGAAATGCGGCTTAACTGTCAAGGACTCAGATGAGATGGCAACAGCCAGACACATGGGAGAGAAAGCACACGTACAAGCAAGAGAGATAGAGACGTCATCTTCCATTCGCTTCATTCATGCATCATAAGAAATTGTGACTGCATGGAAAAGAAGATCCAATATGAACAAGTTTAATCTGCACTGATCCTACAAGACAATGTCTACTCTTCTGATACAAAAAAAGAAGTTGCGTTCATACTAGTAATGAATAAAGCATCTGCAAGTACAGAGACCAAGGCAAATTAATTATCCATGGCTTGCCTGTTACGAAGAAATAGCATTTCAGATCATTCAATAATCAAGTGATTTGACTTGGCTGAAGGGGCTCTAGAATCAGATTACAGTATAGTGAGGAGAGAAACTTTGATACAAGGAGTCTCTAGAGTTGATTTCATCCATCTAGATCTATCTCCAGACAGAGTTTGGAAGGTGCTGGAGGCTAGATGAAATTTAAAGAAGCAGACCATTCACTGCAATCACATAAACAAGAAATAAATTGCATAGAAAAAACAGAAAGACATTAGATAGAGGTATTATAGCAACGGCATAAAACAACCACGCCTTGTAAATAAAAGTGTATAAGCACTTCGGAACATTTATAGTTTCATGAATATAATAGGTGCAGTATGGAAGTGGTAAATTACCAAATTAATACAGTACAACTCTGCAACTATGAGGAGCTGTTCCACAACTCAAATGAATTCAGATAGAACCTGAAACGCATTGATCTAGTTAAAAAATATAGGATGCTATTCGATTTTATTAAGCATTAAAAGTATATAGACATGGTTATCTGATTATAAAAGCATCAGATCGAAAAGAAACCAGGCACCATTCACACAAAAACCAAAAAAAATATCAATTTAAGATACAAATGTGATTAGGAAAATAAATGTTCTTCATTCTAAAAGCTTCAGTACTTAGAGCCAGAGGACATATTATACTTCTTCCGATATGAATTGTCGTATACAACTATAAGTTTTTTTTTTAAATTTCCCCGGATTCCAACCAATCTCAAACATCACTGTAGTTAATCAATAAGCAAGATCAGGCAAAATTGCAATGCAGAAACATACATCACAAGCATAACAAAGAAACTGCAAAATGACAGTTAAATGTAGGTTCTAAAAGAAACACTGGCTTCTAGAGAAACAGCAGCAGCTAGAGAATGTATTTTTTCCATTGCATAATCTCAACGTGAGATAATGCATTTTCAGGAGGGTCCTATCATCCCACCCCTTTGTTCACTGATGCAGGATCATGGGGTGAAGTAAGGCTAGCTTTTGGTGAGCAGGGGCACTAAAAGGTAAAACAGAAGATCCAGAACTCTTTGACAGTAAGATCCATACGAGATGGTGTAAATGACAGTGTGGACATACAAAACTGCTTGAAATAATTAGGAGGGGGTGGGGGGATGCTGTAAGCAAACCTTCTTCTTTCCTTCTCGGCTATTGAAATTACCAGTCTTCTGGGTTTTTTCCCTTTTAGTAAATATATTGCCAGTCATATCTAGCAAGCTCTAATAAGAATTTCAGACAGCATGCACCATTCATCAACTTCATCTACAAAATATTATCCCTTAGTTATTTCAACTCTGACAAAGATACCTCTCTTATTTTCTCCTGAATTTACATGAGCGAGTCCATGGCACATTCCACTTCTCTAATCACTCCAAATTCTATAGGATCCATATGTTCAAACACTCCATCACCAGTAGGACAAAAAAATTTCATTTCCCAACATCACATCACTTATTTAGTAAAATTACCGCAGAATTTATGCATTCCACCGCGGCAATTACAAAAAAAAGTACTCCAGCCACAATTTTTCATGACAATTCAATGACAGGTAAGCGAGCACTTGAATTACAAAAAAAAACAGAGAGACAAGAACATGAACAAGCTAAGAGTTCTATTATCCACATAATTCGAGCACAACAATTAGTGGCCTATTTGGACAGCGAAAAAATGTTCTGGTAGCTGCACTATGAGGATTAAAACCTTATTAATTTGAGATGCTTACAGTCGCGTCTTGAAAAAAAAAGGTTTGTTCGCGAAAATATCCAGCAAAAGAAGCCATTCGCAGTTCTAATTTCAGTGAGGTTTGAGTAAATCACCACATTTTTTACCTTTCATTCTTTCCAAGCATAAGGAGCTTTATCGACAACTAAATAATCTCCCCTGATATCCTTCACTACTCTAATGTCCTCGTCAATGTACACCGATTCAAACCTTTACAGCACAAAACATATACACACCACTTAACAAAAAAAACATCATATTAATATTTATATTCATATAGTAAAAAGAATTCTAGTTTTGGAGAACACTTACCATCCCTGGCCGAAAGGCGGCAACGGTATCTCCCAACTCTTTCCTCTTAAAACCGCACTTGTAAATCTAAAACAAAATTGAAAGAAAATAATAATCAATCAAGATTGAAACAGTTATATAGATTAAATCTTAGCGCTAGAGTACCTAAAATTCACTCTCTGAGAGGAAGCAACTTCAATACTTGAGCGTACAAAGAAAACCCCATCAGGTGGAAACGTGATAACATTATTAAGAGTCCTTTTTTCAACATCTATAACCTGCAAAACATCACCAGCTTGAGTACCAAACAGTGGAGCTTTCTCTATGATAAAAAGCTGCTCCTTCTCTGTGGTCCAGAGCAACCGCCAAGTGGCAGAAAGTGAATCCTCAGTGGTGACTGTATCTTTGCCTAGATCAGCCATTGCATCAATGGCTTGGATAATTGAGGATCTTTTAACGGGATCGTTTTGGGTTTTGAGGCCACGGTGTTGGTCGGAGATTAGAGTGAGGAGATGTTGCTTGGCTGATTGTGATTGGGTTGTGATTGACGAGCAGGTGATTTTGGAGGTGGGTTTAAGAGGGATAATGGTAGGTTTTAAGGGAGCTGGGAGGAGGAGGCAACGGCATGTGGCCATGGAGAAAGGGATACAGCCTACAAGGGGAGAGTGGTTGAGACTTGAGCGCTATGAAGTGAATATGGCGGTTGAATCCATACCAGAAAAAACGATAATTTGTTCAATAATGGATCAACTTGTCGAAGGCCCAAATATACACAGTACGGCCCACATACATACATGAAATTCAAGTCACCTTGGTTAAGATAAAAAAAAATGAAAACTCAATCAAATCCGGAAAAAATATAACAAAAAAATAAAATAAACTGGTTAAAGATAAAAAAAAATCAATTTTTTGTTTCCATTTTAAAAATTAAAACCAAATGAATTTATCTAGACTACTCTAAATTTAAGAAATTATAACCTTAAAATCAATATTTAAGTTGTCTTTCCTCTCCCCATACAATAAATAAATAAATTTAGTTTTATTATTTTTATTTATTTAAAACCCTAAAATACCTAAAATAATCACCGTTACACCTTACAATAACCTTTTGAAAAAAACCCATGATTCAGAAAATAACTTTGTTTTCAAAATATCCATAATTATAAATAAAAATAAAATTTTAATAAATGAAGAAGTAATATTAAAAAAATATATTTAAAGACATTTGAATTAAAAGATAAAATATTTTCTAACATAACATGACTAACCTATTTTTTATATTCATACAAAAAAAAGGGAAGAGGAATTATCATTTATATTCTATGAAATATTTGCTTTATAAAGAAAAAACACACACGCTTGTCGTTGATGAATGGGCTTGGGCTTGGAGGGAGGAAACCAAGATTTTCAAATGGACAGTTTTAAATAAAATCTCTAGAAACCCTCCTGAGAAACCCCCCGTCCTTTTATTTTAGGGTTGAAAACTTGGAACGCAACTCAACAGCTCACTGTAAAACGACATCGTGCAGACTCTTAAAATAAGTTCGCCCTCTCCATTCTAGACTAGAGAGCCGCCTATTCTTCTTCTTCTTCTTTCTTGTAGTTACAGAAGAGTACTTCGTGCTTCTTATTCACTCGCTAAAAATCACCCACCACACGCATTCTCTCTCTCTTCCCCTCACTCCCTAACAGATCCGATCCAGGGTTTCAGTTTTTCCACTAACATGTCACTCGCCGCTCAGACACTTGATATTCTAGGCGATAGACAGTCCGGCCAGGACGTCCGCACTCAAAACGGTACTCACTTTCTCTCTTTGTAGCTAACTACCGCTATATTATTCGTCACTAAACCCCACTCCACTGGCTGTTTTTAATTTTTCTGGTGATTTGCAGTGATGGCTTGCCAAGCAGTCGCCAATATTGTTAAATCCTCCCTCGGTCCTGTTGGCCTCGACAAGGTATGATCGCATTTCTCTTTATTTCTAGTACTTTGTATTTTGGGCCTTTTACTTTTGCTGCTATTTTTGTAAACCTAAAAACAAATTTGCTTGTTTTTCTATTGTTGAAGTTGAAACTGACATCGAATTCGGTAGAGAAATGTATGAAATAGATTAAGTTTTAGTTTAATTTGTCAACACCATTTAAAAACAAATAGTTTTATGTAACATAAAGTCTTATAATCTTCCCTGCATTTATTCATTGCTGATGGATTATATTCAACTTCTTTGAAGTGAACTGTCCAAATCACCTTCCAATTTTATGAAATAAACAAGCCAGTTGAAGTCACTGGAAAAATTTGCACCGATGAATAAATTTGTTGTTGTTGTTTTATTTCTTACAGTTTTTAGGGGATGGAATACTTATTTGGTGTTTTATTTGTTGATGATTGGGTCATTGCAGATGCTGGTTGATGATATTGGAGATGTGACGATTACCAATGATGGCGCTACTATTCTTAAGATGTTAGAAGTAGAGCACCCGGCTGCTAAGGTGAATGAATATAGTCCACATTCCGTTTCTTTTTCTTATAACTTAATGTGTATGAAGTTGCTGCTTTGTTTGATGACTCTTATTGTGTCTGTTTAATATTTACAATTTTGAGCTCTACAGGTGCTTGTGGAGTTGGCCGAGCTTCAAGACCGAGAAGTTGGAGATGGGACAACTTCAGTTGTTATTGTTGCTTCAGAGTTGCTTAAGGTAATTGCAGTTAGCAGACTTCCAATTTTTTTCAATGAAGTTTTTGGGTGTTATAATGTAAAAGGACGATGTGTTGAAGTATATGATTGAATGATATTCTTTTGCAGAGAGCAAATGATCTAGTGAGGAATGGGATTCACCCTACTTCTATAATTAGTGGATATAGAGTAAGTGTTTGTTTTCCAGCATATATAGCATTCTTAAAGTGTATCTATTTGTGCAAACACCAAGAGCTTCAATTTCTTATATCTGCTTGTCTATTAATAACATTGCAACTGTATTTGTTTGTATCTAACCTGGACAGCTTGCGATGAGAGAAGCATGCAAATATGTTGAAGAAAAATTGGCAGTGAAGGTAATGCTTTTGCTTCAATAGATTTTTTGTTTTCTTTTCTTTTTCAGAAAGAGTAGTGAGAATTGACCAAGTTGTGTTGATTTGAAAATTCATGCATCAGCAATATAAGCTGTGTTTCACTTACCACACATTATGGAATGGATGAGACCCTGCTCAATCTTTACCTGTGAACATTGACTAGAATTTCTGCAATTATTTTTTCATTTGTTGGTTATGGAATTAGATGCATTACATTCCAACTGGTAGAGCGTGTACTTAGCAATCTGTCCGCTATGTCATGTTCTTAATTACATGGTTCTGTGATTTGATTAGGTTGAAAAGCTTGGAAAAGACTCTCTGGTAAACTGTGCCAAGACAAGTATGTCGTCAAAGCTGATAGGCAGTGACAGTGACTTCTTTGCTAATATGGTATGCTTAATTTTTTGAGCTCTCTTGAGAATTATACACTGGTCAAAACAGATACTTGTTAATGAGTTTATATTATATATTACAGAGCTGTATAGTTTATCTTCCAAAACCAGTTGGATGTGTTGGCTTTTGTATTTCCAAAATCCATAATGTCTTATCATCGATTAACATGGGTTAAAAGTTAAATGGAGACCTTCTGTTGCTGTCAATGTGTTTTTGTTGACACCTACTTTGGCCATTGTATTTTGTTGTGTTTTGTCAAACTTCTCTAGTTTACAGCATTTGATAGCTCCAGTAAGCACTTGATTTTGCTGCAGCCAATGTCCTTTTTGTTTGCTGGTCCTTGATCAATTTTGCTCTTCCTTTTTTTCCCCTCTTGTTTCTGGGTGGAAGCATGTGAAATAAACTCCTGCTTGTTATTATGCTAAATCTCCTTGCAACTTAATTTGTCTAGTTGTTTATGTTTGATGTTGAAATGCCTGCTCATAGATTTTTTTAGTTGTGGTCTTTCTTTGTGTAGTACTTTCTGGAAAGAACTGATAGAACAATTTGTTGGCAATCCTATGCTGGCTTAGACAAAATAAAAGGCCTGACAAATTAATGTCTTTTCATTAACATGTATATAAATTGCATTTTGTTATAGGTTGTTGATGCTGTACAATCAGTAAAGATGACCAATGTAAGAGGAGAAATCAGATATCCCATCAAGGTCAGCAGTTTTAATTCTACTTTAAGTTGTCTTTGCAGGGCTCCTTGTATCTTGTCAGTGGTTCTTATAATGTAAGCAGACAATATGTGATATTGCTAATCTTTGCGTCGAGCTTCCTGTATTTACATCATTCAATGAAACCAGTTGATTTTCATGTTCATCCCACTCGGATGATTCTGCCCAATCTGCATTGCTTAGTGATGGTTGAAATATCCCATTGCTTGTTTTGATTTCTCAGGGCATCAATATTTTGAAAGCTCACGGCAAGAGTGTGAAGGATAGCTACCTTTTGAATGGATATGCTCTAGATTCTGGTCGTGCTGCTCAAGGAATGCCTATGAAAGTCTCACCTGCAAGAGTTGCATGTCTTGACTTCAATCTTCAAAAGACAAAGATGCAACTGGGTGTACAGGTCTTAGTCAATGATCCTAGGGAGCTTGATAAAATTCGTCAAAGGTATTTAGATTATAGACTTCATTTGCTTTGTTAATGAATGTGCTACAATATCTAGTTTACTTTGGTAATTAGTCTATGGAGTTGTGTAATTTACTTTTTAACCCTGCAGTTTGTTGTTGGCAAACATAATAATAATGATCATGTCAAGTATTTATTTGTTTATTTTTGTATTAAAATTGACGTGATGTTACCCTTTTCTTCACAGAGAAGCTGATATGACAAAGGAACGCATTGAGAAACTCTTGAAAGCTGGAGCCAATGTTGTATTAACTACTAAAGGAATTGATGACATGGCCCTTAAGGTAAGCATTTGTGACTTTCTCTTCCAATTGCTGACAGCATTGTTACAACTATTATCCAATCACGTCGTGGAATTGATGGCATGCTATGCTTTATTTTATTCTGATATTGACAAGTTTTTGGGAGCTGTATGCTGCCTGATTAATTAATTTTCCCACAATGGTCTCAACAGATATTCACTACCTGGATTTATATGCTTGTAAATCTGTGTGCTACACTGTAGTTATATTTATGCCCATCTGGTAACTATTTGCCTCTTTGTTAATTTTATTTCACTCACTGCCATTTATTTCAGTATTTTGTGGAGGCTGGGGCTATTGCCGTGAGACGTGTTCGAAAGGAGGATATGCGCCATGTTGCCAAGGCGACTGGTGCAACCTTGGTGCGTTCTTCTGTTCTTTCAGTAATTATTCTAGTCAATATCTTACATGTATAATTTTTGCTGTTTGTCGTTCAAAGAAAGATAATTCAGCCACTCCAACTATGCTGTTTATTACCTATGTTATGTTGTTGACCCTGAACACTCTCTGGCCGGTCCATAGGTTTCAACATTCGCTGATATGGAAGGGGAGGAAACATTTGAGCCATCCTTTCTGGGATATGCTGATGAAGTTGTAGAGGAGCGAATTGCTGATGATGATGTCATAATGATTAAGGGGACAAAAAATACAAGTGCAGTATGTGATTCCAATTATTTTAGTCTTATGAGCTTGAACAGTTATTTATGCATGGCCTAAACTAAATCCTTGGAGCTATGATTAACTTAGAATGGATGTACACAGCAAATGGAAAACATGATCCTCTTTAATGAACTGCCTGATTTATTATTTTTACCTAGGTATCCTTGATTCTCCGAGGTGCAAATGATTATATGCTTGATGAGATGGAGAGGGCACTTCATGATGCCTTGTCTATTGTTAAGAGGACACTTGAATCTAATACGGTAAATTTGGATTCTTTCTAATCACATGTTTGAATTCTGCCTAGTAGCTAGGCACTTGAAAAATGAAAGCCTTGCCCTGGCATTGCCATTGCAGGTAGTAGCAGGAGGAGGGGCGGTTGAGTCTGCCTTATCTGTGTATTTGGAGTACCTTGCTACAACTCTGGGATCGCGAGAACAGTTGGCAATTGCTGAGTTTGCTGAATCTTTATTAATTATACCAAAGGTGTGGCATCAATTATTGCTATTTTTTGAAAATCAATTTCCTAATGCCTCCAATGCGGAACATTTTATGTAGAAATGCTGACTTGTGTTAGTACAGGTGCTTGCTGTCAATGCTGCAAAGGATGCCACCGAGTTAGTTGCAAAACTACGGGCTTACCACCACACAGCTCAGACAAAGGCTGATAAGAAGCAGTTGTCCAGGTTCTTTTAGTTTATTCTATCAGATATATTTGCTGTTTTCTAAAGCCTGGCAAAGTTCTAGTGGGAGAATGTTGAGAGCACCATTCTCTGATTCACATGGCTTATTTGTTCCTATCATCCTCAGCCCACTTCTCTAGGCACAGAGAGGGGGTGGGTTAGGGGTTACATTTAGATCTTCAATCGCATTTTTGTCAGCTAACGTGATTGCATATGATGTCCCCTTTCATTAATGGAGGAAGAGATCCATAGAAAAGATAGATTGTTGTTTTCTTTCCCTTTGTCTCACCTTTGCTTATTTATAGTTTTGGGGTACTTTCTTGCTGAATCTTAATGGCATTTTTGCAGCATGGGACTAGATCTTGTAAAGGGGACTGTTCGCAACAACCTAGAAGCTGGAGTAATTGAGCCCGCCATGAGCAAAGTGAAGATAATTCAGGTAACAACTGTGGAAATGCAAATGCAAGTCATGTGTTTAAAGTGAATTCTTGCCATTAAGCTGCCACAAAATTCTAATGATTTACTCTTGTTTTCTAGTTTGCCACTGAAGCAGCAATTACTATTCTTCGAATTGATGACATGATCAAGCTTATCAAAGATGAGAGTCAGAATGATGAGCAATAGGGACAGGTCTAGATGAAGATCCACATCATTTTTCTAGGTTTCTTTTTTTCTCCTTAAAATTTTCCTGTCTATGATGAGAGGAGAAGAAGGGGGTTGTGGGTGATGGGTTGTGTTGCCGAAAGGGGTTTGGTTCCTTGTTATAGCCCTTGAATTTATTTGTGCCAGTTTTGTGGCAACCTAGTCTTTACTCTTTCTCTGAAGGTGAAGTGCTTTAGACTTTAGATGGAGTCGAAGTCCTTTGGATCTTGGAACTTGGTCTGTATTTGAAGGGGGTTGTTGACTCATGATTGTGGCTTATGGTAGCTTGAGCTCGTTCACCTTTTAGCATTTTGACGTTTTGTTGTATGAAAAGGAATGGAAAAAAAAGATCCTCGAGCAATGTCTGCAGCTATTAGAACATGCAAACTGTATTTTTATAGTCTGCTAAACTGTTTATGGTCTCCTCTTTTCTCCGTTTACCCTTTCACCGTTCTCGCTGGCAATCACCATCCCTCATCCGCTCCTCGACACCACCAGCATGGTGTCATTTCATGTCAGTCGCTGAGCCAATGGTTTTACTTTCACCATCTCATGAACAGAACAATTCTACGTGCTCTACAGCCCATCATGTATTTTATTATCTATCTCAAAACCTTTGGAAATCTTGCCGGTGGTGTGAGATATGGTGTCGGTTTCGAATAAATTAACCTCTGCTAGCCTGGCCAAGGTTATAAATAAAGGATCGGTCCAGTAATACTAAAGGAGCTCTTGCTCGCTGCAACATTATTTAGAATCCTTCTCCGTCTAAATAATAAAGGCCTCCACGTGCGTTCCTTTGCTACTTATTTCGCCGATTCATGTGCACCTCTATTAAACTACTGCCATTAATCAGCTGCACTTTCTTTAAAAATAAAAAAATAAACCTGCACGAAATAAATGGTATTAAGATAGTGAGGCTAGATTCTCGTGTCCAGCTGGATCGTCAGCAGAAAAATTTGCCGTTTCATCACGTTTCTGTCAAGGGAATCGTTCATTCGTTGAACAAAATATTCGAACATCTTTTGGAGGAATAGGTTGATCTCTAATCTGGAGCTTAATCAGAGATACAATTTTAATTAAATTGGATAAGATATTTATGCATTAAAACTCAGTTGATAATAACCCAATTAACACAATAAGCTCACTTGGATAACATCAAGTAAAAAAGAAAGTAACATTATTTTAATAAAAACAATTGACTTGGGTGGTCTAATAGGTAGCAACTTGAGGAGATACTCTCTCCTTTTTTTTCTTTTTCTTTTTTATCTAGTAGTAGTTGTTCTTCTTTTCGAATAATCGGAATTATATATTATGCTTCACATGTTTTATTTAAAAAAGTCACGGCCCATATCCACCGACAAAGCCATTAAACATGGTTCATGTGAGTTCATCAATATATTACATGTTACGCCACACAAGGAGTCCCTTTCATGCAGCAATTTTACTTTGGGATTTGGACAGCTAATTTTGAATAGGATACATAATTGTTAAAGTATAGTTAGTAAAACTTGGCACAAGACAATTCTGATTGATTAGGTATAGTTAATAAGATTTTTTAAAAACAATTATCCAGATTATAAGTTGACATGTCAATTCATCAAGTTAAGCTAGATCAATTCTAAACTGATTTTTTATATATATTTGTTTAGACTACAGCAATTGATATATTAGAATGAGTTTATTATTATTATTATATAAAAATTAAAGATAAAACAGTGATTTTCTTATTTTACTTGTCGGATTACAAGCTAGGGATTAGCTTATATAAACGATGATGATTTTTATTATATACAGAGTCACATGATCATCCACGTGCATTTGCCTTTGCTGTGGGATCAACGCACCTCATCATGTCACGTGATTCAAGGTATTCTCCCACCAATGCGAAAACCTTGTTAAGTATTTTTCTTATTCCAAATCTCTCTATCCTACAAACATGAATCTCCAGCTACCGGTTCTGTATGGCAGTGCTAATAGACAGGGACAGCTTCTGCAAGAAGAGTTGTAATTCAGGGCTAGATTGTCTCCTGATTATTTTAAGGTATGCTCGTCGGAAAAATAAAAATTCAGGGAATCACTCACCGTGCATTGCTTGACATTGAATACTCGAAATTAAGGTCCCATGGAGGCATTAAATATTGTAGGAAATGGGGCAACCTAATTCCGTGTGGGGGTTGAGACTTGAGAAAGGAAAAAAGAATACATGCAAGGTGCTCAAATCTAAATCAATGTCAACTTCTATGCCAAAGAAAAGTGAATACAGAGCTTGAACAACAAGTGTTTTGTTTGTTTCAAATTAAAGCATGTCGTTGTTTATTGCCATAATTTATTAAAAAACTTCAAAAATTTCTGTATTCGCTTTTGCTTGGAAGGAGAGACGATCGACTCGTAAGTATTTTTGTTAGATAATAATATAAATTATATTTCAGGGTTTCAACTAAAAGTTTAAACTCTTAAATAAGATTGGTTCTTGATATGGTATCAAAGTCTTGTTGATCTGGCATGAATTTGAATTTTATCACCCTCATTCTATTTGATTAAAATTAAGCATAATGTGGATATATTTAAAAGTTTCAAATTCAAAAAAAAAATTAAATAGATATTTTAAAAAAATAGTATAAATCATATTCTACAGTAACCTAAAAACTTAAATTTACTTTTAAATGAGCTCATAACATAATTTTTCTGGCAAACAGGGGCCAAGGGATGACAAGGATCGAAACTGGAAGATTTTAAAATATAAAGATACAAAGGGAGAATCGATCGAATTATAAGATAAAGTAACTGTCCATAATTATGATTTAAAAAAAATATTGAAATAATTTTTTTAAAAAAATATTTTTATCAGCAGAATAAATTGATAAAAATAATACCGCTACGATGGCGTAGGTATCCATAAAGCTGAACGTAACCGCAGTGGACACGGGCCTGTATATTTGGAAAGAGCTCCTATTCAATTCGAGGCGGCATGGTGTGTGGGTCCATGGGGGTTACTTCTTTTTGTTTCATCTGCCGAGTCCAGTCAACTCTGCTACTCTAAGGGCAGTGACCAATCTCGGAGGGCGCTAGAAATTTGCATGGGAAATGCCGGAAGCACTTTGTGTCGAATTTATGCGTCGCCGACTGGTTAGCTATAGCATAAATAACGTAATGCATGTTGCTGCAATGTCCCTCGTACATCAACGAGCTGATTTTTTGGCTGTTGATACCAGAAAATCTAATTTTTCAAAAAATATATTTTATAATTAAATCGAAGTTGTTATATACTTTTATAAAATATATATTAATTTAAACTCGAAATTTGTTATATAAATCTAAAACTCTTTATTATCGCATCATATTTCTTATATATAAAAATCACGAGCAGATTTGCTCAATGGAATGAAGCAAATTAATGCATGTTGCAGGTTCTAAATTTATTTTTGATAATAAAAAAAAACAAAGTAATATGTTGCTTATTCTTTCGTTGCTGATGAATAATTCTAAAACTTCAACAGTAAATATTTAATGAAGTAAACTTACAGATATACACGTTGTTGTTGCAGCGCCAGCGGCAACGGCGGCAGCAGCAGCAGCATTGGCCTCGTAGATTTCACTGCCGATGCAAGAAAGGTATATGAATAACGGTGGCATGCATGTGATCGATAATAATAATAATAATAATAATAATAATAATAATAATAATAATAATAAGATAAGCAACAAGGGAGACGGGGTGAATGCAGAAAATATACCTGACACGATAAAGATTTAATGCAATGGTTTTTGTTTTTTAATGTTTTTAAAAGCATATTTACTTTGAAAAAAAATCAAAATTATATGATTTTATAACAATAATTAAAAAAAAAACTCCGACGTATATTTATTTTCTTGGACACTCTTATTGGTGCACTTGAATGCATTCACCATATATAACTCGATTGATAGATATATCCTTTTAAAGTAGAGAGGGCAGAGGCTTCAATATGATCAAACGATGCGTTTCATGCTCGCTCCAATATGTTTTTTTTAAATAGTAAATTCCCCATGAACCTTCCGATATCAAGCAAGGTGATGGCTAAATAGTATTATTTAAGTTTATAATAAAATAAAATTTAAATGGAATGCTATCATCTTTATTATATTAACCCTACATAAAAATTCACTCGAAAATACCACTAAAACGTAATCAATTAAAAACGTGCATGCCACCATATCTTGAGCATTGGTACCTTAAAATTGTCTAATCACAGAAACTAAAGCCAATTAGCAGCCATTGTTTTCAGTGCTTATATTTAAGTAAGTAATTAAAATTATCTAATCACAGAAATTAATGCCACCCATAACTGGCATCACACCATAATCAGGTCAGCTCCTAAACTAAAATAATTATAAAAAAAAAAAGTCTCCCTAGAGGCAGCATAAATGCATTAACCCCCATGAATTCACATAAGTCAAGACAGCATGTGGATCCACGTGTCCATCATTGCATGAAAAAACCCACACTTACTTGACCCCTTTAAAATTCCTACACTCTCTCTTCCATCTTGCACCCCGTCTCTGGTTTTCTCAAGCCAATCTCTCTGCTGAGGTTCTCTCTTCCTCGATTGTCTTTCTTCCCCAAAAGCAAAGAGCTCGGTAGAGAGAAAAGTAAGCCCACTTCAGTGAAAACACCAAAAATGGATGTCCATGGAGGATTGTCTACCACCACTGCACCTGATTATTTCCACATTGATGACCTCTTAGACTTCTCCAATGATGACCTCCTCTCCTCACCCTCCTCCTCCACCGACCACAATCTTCCTACTCCAGAAACCCCCTCCATTCATCACCACCACTTGCCCTCTTTCGCCTATATCAATAACCCTTCTCCTCTCTCCACCGACTTCACTGACCATCTCTCAGTACCAGTAGGCCACTCTGTCACTTTTTTAATTAAATAAACCTTGTATAACAAAATAAATTTACTAAGATGTTTTTATAATTATACCTGGGTTTTTTTTTTCCAGAGCCATGACGTGGCAGAGCTGGAGTGGCTATCGCAATTCGTGGAGGACTCGTTCTCCGACTTTCCGAGCTTCTTTAATATCCCAACCGACACGTCGTCTTCCAACAACTACAGCAGCAAACGCTCACGAGCGGCCGCCTCGACGTCCTCCTCGCCGGTGTCCGAGACCGCGGTGACCGGTAAACCGAGGTTGAAGAAAGAAAACAGCGGGTCGCGGCATTCTCTGGCAGAGACGGAGGGAGGAGTGCGGAGGTGCACGCACTGCGCGTCGGAGAAGACGCCTCAGTGGAGGACGGGTCCTCTGGGTCCAAAAACACTATGCAATGCTTGTGGGGTCAGGTACAAGTCGGGTCGGCTTGTACCAGAATATAGACCCGCAGCGAGCCCTACTTTTGTGTTGACTCGGCATTCGAACTCGCACCGTAAAGTCTTGGAGCTCCGAAGACAGAAAGAGGTGACGGTGAGGCAGGAGCAGCACGGTTATCAAGGCCATGAAATTTGCTAACGTGTCATGATATCAGTGGTTATAAATCTGAAGGATAGTAACTGCCGGTTAGTTTATGAAGTTCCTTTTTCTTGTTAAAAAAACTGAGAAAGAAAATACTCCAGTGTTGTTAGTGATTGAGTTTTGAACCTGATTATTTGTAACATAATTTTGGTCTTAAAGTTTCAGCCGTTATTTACGATGGCAGCTCCATTCGGGAGCTCTCCGGCCAGAAAAAATAAATTACAAAGAGCAAGAACATGTCTCAGATCAATGATCTGTATTGATACATGTTTGACTCATCAATCATGCCATATGATTTATTTATTTTTGAAAAACATGATTTTATTTATGTGAATATAAAAAAAGAAAAAGAAAAGAAAGCGGGAGGTTGATTAAAACTTTTTTAACCTGATAGATTACTTTATAATTATATCCCTTCCCCGGTACCTTACAGATTATTTTTATAATAGATATATGGGCTTCCCTACGTGCAAGGCAAGTCAGGCTATAAAATACACTGACATCATAAGAAAAGCTAAGCTAAATGGAGTTGTGGTTTTACTTTACAAAATCATTGTTCATCATTTTACATAATAATGGGAACAATAATATTTTTTTTCCAAAAAAAAAATTCTTAAACTTTTTCACAATTAAGCTTTTATTGGCCCAAATTAACATTCAATTGAGGTTTTTTTTTAAACAAAAAACTTAATTTACAGATATAGAGCCGAAATGGAGAAACACATGTAAAATGGATGGTATCATTTAATTTTATTTGAGAAATACATTTAAATCTCCTATATTTTAAATTTCATTCAATTCACTTACCGCCTAGATAAAACTTTTTGTTGTTGCTCCTTTAAGTTTTTTTCTATTTAATTTTATTCTTAAATATTAAATTGATTGAAAAATTAACTGCTTGATTTATTTTTATTTACTTTTCATAAAATTATCACTATCTCAAATAAATATTTATATCTAGGTTAATGCTCAATTTTTATAGCCATGCATTTTTATTATATAAAAAAAGCTAATCCATAAAGAATATAAAACTCAATGAAATTAATAAAACAAGTCTATGAAAGATTAAGATTCGTTCAATTTCAAAAAAAGTATCATCTAAAGTTTTTTAAAAAGTTATAGCATGTTGTTCTCGGTTATCAAGAATGCATCTGAACCCAAATTTAATTGATTTAATTCAAGATAGCTCTGCCAATTTTTTTAATGAAATAACGAGCTTTCAATCGTTTGGCTGAAATGAGCTTGAGAAGTCGAAGAGATCTCAGAAAGATACTTGGACGGCAGTGTTAAGTGAACCTTGGATGGTTTTTTGGTAAATAAGAGCTCGTTGCATTGCGTTATCGATCCATGGCGCGGTTACTGGTTTCGAATTTAATATCGAAGCAAATAAATTTCTGCTGGTGGTGGTAGAGATGGTGGCCGCTGGGTGCTGGGCTTCTCCTCCGGTAATCTTGATTCTACGTCTGTCGCCATTTTGGGAACGATGGTCGGCTTCGATCAAACACAATGTTATGAGTTTCAGTTATCGAGTCGCTAGCGTAAGTGGTGAATTGGGCCTTGATGACCCACCCTCGTTTTCATAGTCTGGATTATATTGTGGGCCATTAATGAACCCGTGAACGACAATAGTTTGCTCATCTGCACTGACCAGATGGGCTTTGACTAGAATTCAGATTTTTTCATGGATTCCAATTTTAAATTTTAAATTTTTACTAGAATTGAACCGTCATATCAAAAAGATTTTTATGTAAAACAATGTTCACATGATTTTGTTTCTAGTGAAGAGAAATATTAAAAATATGCCACGTAACTCATGAGAATACGTATAACAAAATATATCATGAACATTTTTATCTGATAAATCAGATAATAAATAATAAAATAATAATTAAAAAAATATCATGAAGAATGTTGCCAAAACAAAAACCTACCGAGTTCTTGTTTTTTTTTTTATTAAGATGGGTGTCTAGTACAATTTGTGAGTATCTCAACTAATTTCATGGCTCCTGAAATTAATAATCATGTGATTCTTTGATGGTCATTATATTAGCAATCACAGGATTCGAATCCGAGACAAAAAAAAAGCAAATCGATTAATTCCAAACTCTTACCATTAATCTCCTAATACATTGTTATCATGTCACGGTGTTTGGTTTGATGGATATGGGGGCTAGATTTCGATCGTGGGAAAAGGTTAGACCATTGTTTTATTTTTAAAAAAAAAATCCATGTCAATTTTATAGTTTTAACAATATAAGGCTATTTATTCACTGTGATGGTGCTCTTTAAAAAGTTGTCAGCTTTTTTGGTATATTCTAAAGTGTTATGTAACTTTTAATATATAAGACTGTAATTTCCCGAAAATAAAATAAAATAAATGAAATGGAGGCGTGCTAAAAAAATTAAGGGTGAGGTCATTTTTCAATTTCTATTCCATGTATCTCTAATCCATGCGAGTTTTATTTCTTCTGGTTGGTGTGATTTATGGACTGAAATGCATTTATTTTGTGTAGTTTTCAGCAATAGTTGACAAACAAAAAATCACTCAGGTATATCATTGATTATCTCGTAAATTATTTCTAAATAAATTTAATTTACTTGAGAACAATATCAATACAGATGATAGATATATCACTAAAAAAAACTATATAAGAACATAAATTCACTATCATCCATAATTTGAGTAGTGAAAAGAGAAAATGATTAAAGATGTCCGATATTATTTATACTAATTGTCTAGCTCGCGCTCCACTACAAGTCATAAATTTTTATTTAAGAAAAATAAACATGTTGGCTACTTTGATATGTTATTTCACATAAAAATAAAATAAAAGTGTAAATCAATTTTTTTTGCAAATATCTAGTCAAATAATAATCGATATAAATAAAATACATTAAAAAAAGATGTTAATAGTAACTAAAAGATAAATTGAAGAATAAAATATGAACGGGGATTAAAATATTTAACCTCGCAAAATGAGACATTTACATGTTTATGCCTACTAATTTTTTATTTTTTTATAACCAAGATATCTGGATCAGTTTGTGTGCACCTCAGCTATTTTCCGGATCCACTGAACATTCTGCAAGCTGAATGAACATATAGAGTACCGCGGGGATGACAGGCGTGCCTGACAGGGCTCGAACTAGGATATCGTGGAGGGGAGCTCCCTTTATTTACCACTAGGACATTACCTTGCTGGCAATAATTTTTTTTATTAAATCAATATAAGGTAGTATAAACAAAAACACATGTGAAGCTGAATAAATGATTGAATACAAAATCAAGCCAGGGCAAACATGATAGAAATGTTATTTCTTAAAAAATATATTTTTTTAAAAAATAACCTTTGTTAAAAAAACCAATTTAAAATTTGTGACATGGGTCATAAGATCAAAATAAACTAAAACAATAAAGAGAATAACAAAATTATATTTTAAAAAATAACTTAAATTGATGAAATCATAAAAAAAATGTTAAGTTTCATTTTATTTTTCAAACTCGTCACATGTGTTATTGTATTGAAAACATTGTAAATAGAAAACTATCAAAGTCCAGTCCACAAACATGAAACATCGAATGATGAAGTTAAAAAAAAATTATTTACCAACTTGAAATTACTATAATGCCCTCCATGAGTTTGGATTTTTTTTTAAATTCGTGTGGAGTGGAAAAAATATCCCCCAATACATGCCTTGTTATGTGACTTTTACATGGGTAAAGGTGGATTTCAATGTATTAAAATGGAAAAAAAAAAAACAAAATGAAAAAGAGAAGCACTAAGTAATGTGCCATAATTTCATAAAATATGCACTATGGTCCTCAAACTTTGAAAATCATGCAAATTGTATAATTTGGTATCTTAATATTTTTTTCAGTACAATATTGGTGCAGAAAAATATTTCCATCGATATGGAGTATATACCATTAAAATAGATGATATCCATGTCAAATTGTCTATTTGACAAAAAATCATATCAAATGTACTCTAGCATTGAAAAATATGAAAAATACAAACATAAACTCAAGTTGATTTTTAATTTCAAATTATTTTGGGTTTTAGCCCAAGTTTTGATCATGAATAAGTTTATCATGTTCAATAAGTGTTTCAAGTGGTTTTGGATTCAAAAGAACTTAAACTTTTATTTCACCACCAGTACATTGGTTGAAATGTAAGCGAAGTTTGAAGTTTGACATAGGCCAAGGGGGTTGCCCCCACATGCCAAGCTTCACATCTCCTAACATTTTTTTTTTTTGTTGTGCATTTAATTTTTATATAATATTTATACGATCAATCTATGTTTTTTTTATATTTTGTATGAATAAAATATATCTCTAAAAATATTTGTTTTTCAAAAAATAGTTATAGCCTTGCATAATATTATTTTCTATTTTATTCATTGAATTTAATGTATTTGTCTATTTCTTCATGTTTTAATTAGAAAAAAAATATATCTAAATATATATATTTTAGCAAATATAATCAAGAAAAATATCATATCTTGTGAAATTAAATATCTGGATTTACATTTATCTATTGACCTTTCAAGTTTTATTTTTAGATATCATTGATGGTTTTTTATTTATTCACTGGCACTTATAATTATAGGTTGATTTGATTGCATAGATGCATTGAAAAAACCTGAACATGCACTTTCTTTTATAAAAACTAAAAATATTTAATCCATAATGGTGCGAGATAGTATTAGGATGTTTTTCTTACAATTGAAATTGTTTTTTTTATGATTGTTTGAATTTTAATTTTTTCTTGATTTTTTAAATATATTTAATTTATTTAATATGACAATATTAATTATTTTTTTAAATAAAAAATACTACCTTAATATTTTTTTAAATAAAAAAAATTATTTTTTAAAAATCACACACAGACCAGCGTAGCCCTTTCTACAAAACAAAGAGCGAAACCCTAATCAAATTCATTTGCGACGTGGCGTGTTAAAAACTCGACCTTTTCTTCCCTCTCTACACCTAACGGTGACCAACGCGCAACCCAGACAAACACCACACCTGTCTCTCTCTAAAATATTCCGCTCGACACGAAAAATAATCATTTTCCCCTCATCAATTCCCAGTGTAAATCTTCAAAATCACCGACCTCTTGCTTTATCTCTTGCTGCAAAACAAAAAAAACTAAAAAAACTAAAGAAGCCCTAATTTATCTTCAACTCACCGAGTCACTCGCCATGATTGAGCTATCTTCAACAATACCGAGTCAGATTCGGTTCCTTCTTCACACCTTGAACGAAGCCAACGTTGACTCCGTGTTTCGTGACCTCTGTCTGGTACTCTCTTCACATTCCTTTATTTTCCCTAATTTTGCAATCGATCGTTTATCTGTCTTTCATTTTTTAATTTTCAAAAAAACCCTAACATTTCATTCTTCGTTTGACCGGATTATCTTCAAAATAAGAAATTATTTTAGGTTTTGCAATTTTAATTCAGTTTTTATTGGGTTCAAATTGAGTTTTTTTTATTCTATTGTTGTTGGCAACTCAAAAGTCGACGCTTTGTTGGGGTTTTATTGATGTTTTGCAGTTCATGGAGTATGGAATTGAAGGAAGTATTCTGACGCTCCAAACATGTTTGGAATATTTGAACACAGACTTGAAAAACATGCAGTTGGAACCCGTACTTGTTTCGGTTTTCAAGTTTATTTTGGACAAACCGAACTCCACTACTGTGTTTTGTCAGTCTTTAAGAAGTTTGGAGATCACTGTAAATTTCTTAGAGAAGCTGTCTATTTTGCCGAAGCTATCTGTGGCTGAGAAAATTGGCATTGGTCTTGCGCTCTCTGATGCGGAGAATGCGGATACCAGGATGTTTGGTGAGTTGTTGGTTTATTCCTCCTTTTTTGCCCCTTTACTGGCTTCGAAACTTGGACTGCATTTGTTGATGGGTTTGTTGTTTTTTCAGCAAAGAAGTTTTGTATGGCTCAAATTGAGGAACTGTGTGCAAATCCTGTCCCGATAAATTCAGTTGATCAAATTCAGAATATTGTTATGTTCCTCCAGCGGTCCGAGGGGCTTTCCAAGCATGTTGATAGCTTTATGCAGATGATTTCGTTAATGCAGTCAAAAGATGTTACCCCATTTGTTTTAACTCCACTGATCTCTGATGAATTGCGCGAGGCCAATTTTTGGAGGTGGTCTACTCTTTTTATTGGCTTCTAAATTGACTGAGGGTAAAACTAACACATGCAATGTACTCTTTTTTTGTGTTGCAGGAATATGGATCTCTTCCATGGAAGTACAGAAAATGAATTTGATGCTATTTTAGCTGAAATGGAAAAGGAGATGAGCTTGGGGGATATTGTGAAAGAGTTAGGCTATGGATGCACGTTTGATGCATTGCACTGCAAAGAAATATTATCTCCTTTTCTGCCACTGACAGAAGTTACAATCGCTAAGATACTTGGAACAATTGCCCGCAACCTTAGTGTGCTTGAGGACAATCCGAGCACATTTTCAACGTTTGGCTTGGCTCTTGGTTGTGACATTACAACTGATCTTCAACAGTTAAGCTCCTGGGATGCTGACATCCTTGTAAAAACAATCAAGCAACTTGTGAGTTCAGCTCTGCTCTTATTATCCTAGTTTTTTTTTGTTTTAGATGTGATAATTGCTAGTATTATAAAACAAAAATCCCCTGATTTATTGCATATGGATGCTTTTTACAGGCTCCTGGTATTAACTGGATTCAAGTTATTGAAAACCTGGATCATGAAGGATTTTTCATACCTAATGAGGAAGCATTCTCCTTTCTGATGTCTGCATATAGACAGGCATGCCAGGTATATCTTCATAATATGTGAAATACATGCACTGCTAGTTTAGTTTCACTATCTTTGTTTGGTTTTTCTGGATCCGTATCTTTGATCTTTGCAGGATCCATTCCCTCTCCATGCAATCTGTGGGTCTCTTTGGAAGAATACTGAAGGTCAACTATCTTTTCTGAAACATGCTGTTCTTGCACCACCAGAAGTGTTCACCTTTGCTCATTCTGGAAGGCAGCTGGTATGGTGTTTTCCTATCAGTTTTTCACTTCCATTTTGAGGTACCCCCTCTGTTCCGAATATGACTATTTATCTGCTATTGTTGCAGAGCTATATGGATGCTGTGCATGGCCATAAACTCCAAGTTGGGCATGCTAATCATGCATGGCTGTGTCTTGACCTTTTGGATGTGCTTTGTCAACTTGCTGAGACAGGTCATGCTAGTTCTGTTCGACCAATTCTCAACTATCCTCTTAAACACTGTCCAGAATTGTTGCTTCTTGGGATGTTCAATATCAATGTACTTCTCATACTTCTCTCATGATTTGTGGATATTATACCATAAATGTTTATTTTGCTGATCAATTTTACCTCTCATTGCAGACTTCCTATAACCTCCTCCAAAACGAAGTGTCTTTTACGGTTATCCCCTTCATACTCAAAAGCCCTGCTGCTGGTGGTATGATGCTTTACCTCTGGCATCTGAACCCTAATCTTGTGTTGCGGGGGTTTGTAGAGGCTGGCAATGTTGAATCAAACATCATGACCAAGATATTGGATGTATGTCAAGAGCTAAAGGTAAATGGAGAAAAATTGTGACTTGATTTTTGTTCTATTCATGCCTTGTGCAATGTTGTTATAATAATAATGCACGTGTTCCATCATCTCCTCCAAAATTTTTTGAAGCTGCCATTTTGTGAGAACTTTTACTGTAACCTTGTAGTGTTCTTACTGATCTGATCATCTGTGGATTCATCTTTTAGATTTGTTTTGTTTTGGTGTATGATTCATTTTGAGCTCAAATTTCTGGTTACTTGCAGATTTTGCCATCAGTATTAGACATGATTCCCTTTCCTTCTGGTATCCGATTGGCAGCCCTTGCTTCAAGAAAAGAGCTTATAGACCTTGAAAAGTGGCTGAGTAATAATTTAAACACATACAAGGATACATTCTTCGAGGTAATGTTCAGCTTCCCTCCCAAACTCTTCATTAAGGTTCAAATATTCAGTGGTCTTGCCAAATCGTATCTTGGGTTTTTCTTACTATGATATAGTAAAATTACAACTTAGTTATGGACATGGTGAGACTTGACATGCTGGTGTGTATTTTCAACTCTGCAGGAATGTCTCAGATTTTTGAAGGAGATTCAGCTCAGTGGATCACAGGATTTTTCTGCAAAACCTTTTCATCATCAAAGCAATATCGTGAATCTTTATTCAGAAACTAGTTCATCCTTCCTTAAGGTTCCAACTTCTACTCTTAATTTATTCTGGTATTCTCCATACAATTGCATAGTGATTTTCTAATTCTCTGCATATTTTGCAGGTCCTTCAAGCTCACACCAACTTAATTATCTCTACCCAACTGTCTGAGGAAATGGAAAGGTTGCACGTGACAGTAATGGACTCTAATCCAGGGCTGCAAAATGGTAGCGCAGCAGATTCATCTACCCCTGATGGGTTTTCAGATGATGTCGAGGCAGAGGCAAACTCTTATTTCCATCAAATGTTCTCTGGTCAGCTGACAATTGATGCAATGGTTCAGATGCTTGCTCGATTCAAGGAATCTTCAGTGAAAAGGTATAATGTTAATCTTTAAAATTGTTTACTTCTTTTGGAATCTTACTGTGCCTTGTTCACCAGTAGTCTAAATTACTGAACTACGTCCTAGGGTTTCTTTGATGATAATTATAATAAAGAAGACTTTTTAGAGCGTTGAAGTTAGCTTTGAAATTATTCTACCCACAATAATTTTCAGGGAAGAGTTCAATATTTTTTATTTATACTCCGTGTTTTATTCATATATCCTGAATCATATATTTTATGCTGTCTGCATCTCTTCCAAGCAATTGGAATGATTGTAGTTATTTTATTAGTGTTTTTTGACAGACATGCATGAACAATAGTCTCAACCTTGTGTGCATGTGAAAGCTAATACTTTTCAGACCAGTACCATCTTAGATTTAGATGTTTTGATATGATACTCATTTGAGAGTTTGGGTGTTTAATATTTTGCTTTGTTGGCGGACCCATCAAAGAGTTTGGATTTCAGTGGTAAGACTAATCTCCTGTTGAAATCACTGACAGGGAACAACTGATTTTTGAGTGCATGATTGGCAATCTATTTGAAGAATATAAATTCTTCCCCAAGTATCCAGAAAGGCAACTAAAAATTGCTGCTCTTCTTTTTGGTGAGATTCATAACAGAGTTTAAAGTTGATAGCATGACTTATCTTTCTGGTATTGTAGTCCAATGCTTGATATCAAGTTACCTCGATTGGCTCTGGTCTTGACAATTATGCATGAGAGCTTGAGTCTGGACGCTTTGTGTACAATTTTAACAGTGCTATCTTTACATCATTGTTTGCTATAATATCAAACCTTCTCCTTTTTTCCTTTCATGAGCTTGGATTTTTTGCATGTATTCCCTTGTTCAGAACACGGTCCCTTTGTAGAAAAATGTTATGGTATTTGGTTTCTGATATAGGCAAAACAAAACTGCAATACTGATTTTATTATTTTTCTGTTAATCACTCTTTAATTTTTATTTTATTTTGATGGGTCCTATGTGGTTTAAGCTTGATATATAAATTTGATTGCAGCATTAATGCTAGTGCATTGTTTGTTACTTGGTTGCTTACTACTTGATTGAAAGAATTTGATTTGTTTGCCTGTGATGGCTACCTGTATTTGCATTTTCAAAGCTTGAGGCATAAAGCTGTGAAAATCTTCTGTTTAACCAGTCAAGCATGATTAACCAGTAATCTTGAGATTTATGTAATTACTCAAATAAGTGTATTTTGGAATGTCTTCAGCAGATTTACATGGTCATGTTTTTGAATTGTATTTCAGGTTCTGTTATCAGGCACCAGCTTGTTACTCATCTCACTCTTGGGATTGCTTTGCGTGGTGTTTTAGATGCACTTCGCAAACCTCCAGATTCCAAAGTCTGTACCATCCTTAAGTGACCTTCAAATTGTATATGTATATATGTGTGTATGATGTTGCCAATGACCGCTCTTTGCAGATGTTTGTGTTTGGTACCAAGTCTTTGGAGCAGTTTGTGGATCGTTTGATTGAATGGCCGCAGTATTGCAATCATATCTTGCAAATATCTCATCTGCGTGTTACTCACACCGAGCTTGTCGCTTTCATTGAACGAGCACTTGCCAGGATTTCATCAGGTCATTTGGAAACAGATGGAACTAACAATGATTCTGCTGCTCATCACCATGGTTTGTTACAGGCTGCCTCAGCAAATGTAGAGGTAAGATTTTTTTCATTGGTACTTTTTGTGCCCTCTCCTCCTGTCTCGTGCATTCATTTTATTAACTATATCCATGAATGTTTGACAAGGCTACATCTGAGATGTTCAGAAGATATTTGACATCAAACTTTGTTGAAAGTGATGGAAACCAGATACATGAATGATGAATGTTTGGCAAGGGTTCTATATGAGATATTCAGAAAAAAAATTCACATCAAACTTAGTTTGTTGAATGTGGTGTAGTTTATTAAATTTTGTCATAAACCTTTTATTTTCTATACACAAACATATTTGCAATAGAAGCAGCAATTTGGTGGTAAGTCAGTGCAATAGTGTCAGGGAGCTAGAGTTTGGGAACAAACACATGCTCATTGCTTTATGTGAAGTACATAAATCATTGCACATCTCCTTTCCATTTTATTTTCAACCATTGATTGTTGCCATGATCAATCCCTGCATTCTCTATTGTGTAATGTGAATATACTAGTTGTGCCAGATCTTTTCATCCAGGATGTTTAATGCTCCAACTAATACCCTGTATTTCAACCATCATAATAAAGAAATAGCTTGGTCATGCCTTTAATTTGCATGTTACTGACACACTTGGCATAATCATTCCTGCATCTGCTTCTCTTTAGGACCACCACACCTCAAACTCTCTAACACTATTGCGCTGATCTTTCAACACATTACTGCTTTTATTGCAAATATATGTGGATTGGGAGCTATATGACATTGTTAAATCATAACTTGTTCTTATGACATTGCAACTTGATTAGGGGCTAAACTAGCTGGTTAAGCTAAGCAGTAGTCTCAACAGCCTTTTTGTTTCTAACCTTGTGCCATAATTGCAGTCAAATAGCATTAACATCCCACCACATGGGCAGCAACTTTCCTCTACACTTCACGGTCAACAGAGACATGAAAGTTCTCATGATGATCGTCTGAAAGCATCTGCAGCTCCATTCGATGACACTAAACCATTTCTATCTTCTGGTGGTCAATCTTCAGCTGCTTCAAGTGATGCATCTAGCATTCAGAAGGTAGCTTTCACAACTGATTAGTTTAACGTCAATATTTTAATTTCATTCCCATAGCTCTTCACTTTTTTGTAAGTTGTGATTGCAGAATACAGTTACTTCTACATCTTTGTTGTCTTCTTCACCTGGTTTTGTCCGTCCTTCCCGAGGAGTTCCCTCTACCAGTAAGCTCATCAATGATCCTATTTTTTTCTTGTTTACTTTAAGCTGCCATGCCTTTAACTGTTTTAAAAATGCCTTTGTCAGCATTACATACGAATCATTATTTATACAGGGTTTGGCTCTGCATTGAACATTGAAACACTTGTAGCTGCTGCTGAAAGAAGAGAAACACAAATAGAGGTACAATGTTTTATTTTAAATTCATGCATGTGGTAGCATTTTTGGAGTCTATTGGAGCTTTCATTTGTTTTTATAGAGATGTATAAAAGCCTCTATAAGTATGAAATTCAACACATCAGCTACTGCCTGGTTTATCCCCCTATTCATTTTAGCCATCAAGAGATGTTATCTTACAAGCAACTACTATCCTCATACCTAATTTATGCTGAAAACTTATCCTGGAAGGAATACTTTCTGTCATTTAAGCATCAAACTTTGAATGGAGCTACTTGTTATTCAAAAGTGGTGGTTATTTGAAGTCTTCAAAGTCTTTAGTGGCTACTTGTTATTCATGAAGGGTTGTGCTTTGAACAATCTATATAATTATTAGCTGGCGAGATTCCCTGAAATCTTATGTTTCAACGGACCATGGTTATTGGCGGTCTAGCAATTGTGAAATATGAGGTGCACTGTATGTTGTGTAATGATAAATGTCATCTTTGTGTATTGTTTGGATGGCCTTACTGTTTGGTTGGATTATAAGGTAATTGCATAGGTAGCTCTTTGCCTTTGATAAATAAGTAGGGGGTACAGGATTTTTTTGCCCCGTGCATTAGTGGGCTTGAAGGAAGAGAATACTTATTAAATCTGGGATATTTCCACTGGTGAAAATAGAGACTTTTCAAAGAATTGCTCTTAAAGAAGCTGTTATGGGATATTTTCTTAGTTCAGTCTTCTAATGGGGTTCTGCTTCCTGGAACTTTTCCAGTGATAGCCTTTAACATTGCGAAGTTCTCCTTCTAATTACTTTCTTCTTACATTGTTTTATTTTCTTATCTGTTCCTGATATGAAGAATTGCTTAGCCTTTAGTTGTTCCTTCTTTAGCTTCACTTTCTAATAATATATTATCCAAAGATAAAAAAGTAGCGAGGTTCGTTGGATGGATTCATTTTTCTTGTGTGCTGTAGTTATCTGGTTTCACTTTCTGTTTTCAGGCTCCAGGATCAGAGATTCAGGACAAAATATCGTTCATAATTAATAACATCTCAGTTGTAAATGTTGAAGTTAAAGCAAAAGAATTCACTGAAGTACTGAAGGAGCAGTACTATCCCTGGTTTGCCCAGTACATGGTCATGAAAAGGTGAGAAGCCTTTTTAAACTACCTTTGATTCTTTAGTCTGTAAGTGTTTGTATGCATATTTATGTAATATATTAATCCTTTGTGCTGTTTCCCTTGTTGATCTTCGCTTATGTCTTTGTGCAGAGCAAGCATTGAGCCCAATTTTCACGATTTGTACTTGAAGTTCCTTGATAAAGTTAATTCAAAACCTTTAAGCAAGGAGATTGTCCAAGCCTCATACGAAAACTGCAAGGTTTGTGTCATCACATGTACCTCCTTTGTGCACTGGACAATGTTGAGCAACTTCCTTTTCAGAAAATCAAGTCGCTTGTATAAGTCTTCTTCAGTTTAAAAGTAGAATAGATCAGTATTACCTTTTGTTCTGTTTCAGGTTCTTTTGGGATCAGAGCTTATAAAATCCAGTTCAGAAGAACGTTCATTGCTAAAAAATTTGGGAAGCTGGCTTGGAAAACTAACCATTGGAAGGAACCAAGTTCTGAGGGCACGTGAAATAGATCCTAAATCTTTGATCATAGAGGTGATTCTTATACATGGAGACAATGTGTGCTTCAATAATAACAAGTCTCATTAGATCATTCTTTTTCATCTTTGTTTTTTGTCATTTGAAAATCACAAGTTCACTTGAGTTAATCTTGTAATTCGGCAGGCATATGAGAAGGGATTGATGATTGCTGTTATACCATTTACATCCAAGGTACACATGCTGTCAATTGAATGTCTCCGATTTTAATTGTCATGTAATTCTTATATATTTTTTACTTGCTGTAGATTCTGGAGCCATGCCAAAGCAGTCTAGCATACCAACCTCCTAATCCTTGGACTATGGGCATTCTTGGATTGCTGGCTGAGATCTACTCAATGCCAAACTTGAAAATGAACCTCAAATTTGACATAGAGGTAAAGAGATACTATGAGCACTGACTCGCACAAGTGTGTGGACTTTTTTCTGCTATAAAAGCCTTACTAACATAGGTTGTATTTGGTTGACTTTGAATAATTTTCTTTTGGCACTTCAGGTCTTGTTCAAGAACCTTGGTGTAGATATGAAGGACATTGCACCGACTTCTCTCCTGAAGGATCGGAAAAGGGAAATTGAAGGGAATCCTGACTTTTCCAATAAAGATGTTGGAGCATCCCAACCACAGTTGGTTCCTGAAGTTAAATCTGGAATTATATCTCCACTAAATCATGTTGAGCTACCGCTTGAGGTTGCAAGCCCACCAAATTCTAGTGGTCATGCTCATTTGTTATCTCAGGTTCGTGTGCATTTTGTTTTCTATTTTTTGTCTAGCAGTTGATGGGTATATATATATATATCTGAAGTTTAATCTGCTTGGTGTCTTCAGTATACTTCCCCTGTTCATACGCTGATGGAGGATGACAAACTCGCTTCATTAGGCTTGTCTGATCAACTCCCTTCTGCTCAAGGACTATTCCAAGCTACTCCATCCCAGTCGACGTTTTCTGCTAGTCAGGTGCGGTTTAATCTCACATGCTCATAGTCGAACAATAGACTGACTTCTTTGCTCTCTAATTTGCTAGTTTTCTGTTGTTGGCAGCTTCCCACAGCAATACCCAACATTGGAACTCATGTTATTATCAATCAGAAACTAAATTCTTGGGGCTTGCATGTGCATTTTCAAAGGTTCAAACTGTTTCTACATTACTCTGATGATGCCTTGTAGTTACATTGGTGTGTGTTTCTCTGATGATCTATGTCCTATTAACAATTGACAGACTGGTTCCTGCTGTAATGGATAGAGCTATCAAAGATATCGTGTCTGGTATTGTTCAGCGAAGTGTTTCTATTGCAACACAGACAACAAAAGAGCTTGTTCTGAAGGTCTGGATGCTGAACTAAACAAGGCATTTGGTCCATTGTATTGGGGCTTGCTGCATCTATCTTGGCAGCGAGCTCTATAGACACTGTCCTCTTTTAGTTAATGCCTTATTGTCGTGATCAAAGTTTTCTTGTCTTTGCTCACTAAATCATACATATTTTGTATCTAATATTGTATTGTTATATATCCACATCTTATAGATACTTTTACCAGTCTTTATTTCTCATACATTTCTGATACCTTCCTGTCATATTGCACTTAATTATAGGATTATGCCATGGAATTCGATGAAACAAGAATATATAATGCAGCACACTTAATGGTTGCCAGTTTGGCTGGAAGCTTAGCTCATGTAACATGCAAGGTTTTTTTCTCACAGAACTTTTTAGCTTCTCTCTTCTTTGTTTGTCTGGAACTTGAAATCATTTATCTGATTTACTGAACTTTTCATTCTTCTCAGTTAAGTAAACTGGTGTTCTGTCTGTTTGCCAGGAGCCATTACGTGGTTCAATATCAAGTCAACTAAGGAATTCAGTTCAGGTTTTTTCTTTAACAAGTGAAATTCTGGAGCATGCTGTGCAACTTGTTACCAATGATAACCTTGATCTCGGGTGTGCAGTGATTGAACAGGCTGCCACAGATAAGGTCCCATTTTAGCTTTGATGTATACCTATTTCAATATCCTCTTCCTTCCTTTGGGGGTGTTTGTAGTCTTGAGTGATGTGCAATGTGTGAATTATATCTCATGTCTGCACTGGCTAATGGGCCTGTCTCTCTCCTATTTCTGGTGCTCGTGTCAGATCCCAGAAGTAGCTTTAGAGTAGGCTAGGGCTTGTTAGGTTGTGTATTGGTAGAGCCTTTTGTTTTGTGTTTGATGAACAGCTTGACATGTATCCTTCACTATGTTGCTTGGACTTGGGTATGTGTGTCTGATGCCAGACTGCGATCCAAGTGTCAACTGTCAAATTTTAAAATTTAGGATATGATGACTTAAACACGAGTAAGGGAATATGTTACGGAGAATATTCATATTTAGATCTATCTTTAAAATACTGGATTTATGTACCTGTGGGGAAGAAACTTGTCTTGAATTGGGCTTTTCTAACACCCGGGCTGTTTTTAGTTAGGTTGGCTCAAAAGTGTTGTGCTTGCTTCTTAATGATACCAAACTTGATTCATGGGCCGTTTTAAATCACAAAACAGGGCTTTGTCATCCAAATGGTTGTTTTAAATGCTGCTATTTTATTCTCACCCTTTACTGGTGGCCCTATTTGTTATTTAGTTTCTTGCCCCTCTCCCTTATTCATTGCGGAGCTTTGCTTCAACAACACTGTCAGGAGTTTTTCGGCTGAATTTCAGCAAAATTAATATTTTGTAATGGTTTTGCTTTGGTGTTGTTGGGCAGTGCTCTGTGTTCTCTGACTTGAAGGTTACTTTTCATTCCAGTATTGTATTTTATTTTTTTTAGAAATAACCAAACTTGGTATGCAGGAAATCACTATTTGATCAGACCTATTTTTAGGAAATAACGTGAAAAATATCACTACTAAATGGCTTCCACTATTTGAACAAAAATGTGGTGGATTAATTTTGTCCTCTTGTCACTGTTTTTTAATGGAACCGTGTTTCATGCAGGCCATACAAACCATTGACACAGAAATAGCTACACAACTAGTACGAAGGAAGCATGGAGATGGTCCTGGTCAAATATTTTTTGACGGAAGCATGTACACCCAAAGTTCTATGGGTGTTGTACCTGAGGCACTTCGCCCAAAGCCTGGTCACTTGTCTGTTTCTCAACAGCGAGTTTACGAGGTATTTACCTGTTGATATTCTCCATGTGGTACATTTGGTTCTGAGAAAGAAAGCACCTAAAAATCTCCTTAACACCGACCCTTCCTTTTATTCAGGATTTTGTTCGTCTTCCATGGCAAAACCAATCTAACCATAGCTCACTTGTCATTCCCGCGGGTTCTGCTTCTTCTGTTGCTTCTGGTCCTGCTAGTGCATACGGTTCAGTTTCATCAGATGTGGCTTCTGAAGCTATCGAGTCTAACTCAGCTGCACTTCTTAGGTGCTCTATTGCTATTGATTGGTGCTTGATATTTCTGGTTTTCAAAATTTTGAATTTCTGCATGTTATATTTCAGTGCTGCTTCAATTCATAGCACAGCAGCTGATGGTGTTATCCCACAAAGTTCTGAAAACAATTCAATCAATGCTTCATTCTCTGCTAGTGCTGCTTCCCCTGAACCCCACCCAGTGGAATCCTCAGATGTAAAGGTTGGAAATTTTTTTACTGCTTCTGTTTTTATGTACTTAGGGTCATTCTATTGTTTTTGAATCGGTGCCTCTCTTTTTGTTTGAAGGAATCGGGAGTTTCTTCTGAACCATCTTCAACTGCTTCTGAGCGTGCTGGTAGTAGCGTTGCAGATGCTTCCCTGAACACTAGGGATGCATTGGACAAGTACCAGATTATTGCGCAGAAGGTTGCTTTGAATCCTTTTTCTTGTGTCTCATTTGCAACATCCATTCTATCAACTCATGTCCGAGCAACGGGATAATTGAATGCATAATATGGACGTTCATTTTTATGTTAGATGTGTCTGTCCTATCTTTTGGACTTGGGATTTGGAGGGTGTACATGCACACGCACACAAACACACTCTGTTCAAATGTTTTGTCCTTCTAATTAGGTTAAGGTATAGGGAATGTGATTGTAAGCAGAAGTGTCAGTGATGTGAGTATTGCAAGCATGTTTATTCTCCTTTCTTGTATTTTTAGTTGCTGTATTAAAAGTGGCTATATTCTTCTGCTGAAATCCTTTCTTAAATGGTTTCAGTTGGAGACTTTGGTGACTAGTGATTCTAGAGAAGCTGAAATCCAGGTACTGTTTTCCCCCTTCCTGTTGGTATGTATTGCCACCAAGTTACATTTTCTTAAGCTTAATTTAAGTTTGTATCCTTTTCCAGTGTGTTGATATTGTTTTATGTGAATTTACCTGTTTGAGTTTTTGTTATCTAATGTGTAACTGTCCTTTTGGTGTCCAGGGTGTAGTTACAGAGGTTCCTGAAATTATACTCAGATGTGTCAGTCGAGATGAGGCTGCATTAGCTGTGGCACAAAAGGTGGGCTTCCTTTGACGACTAGTTATGTGATGGTTTATTGTCTGTCCATCTTGGTTGCTTGTTATCTGTTGATTTCAGCTGGCTGCTGCTTTTGCTACTCATTGAAATGAACAATTGCTCATATATTTTTTGTTCACAAATTGAGTTTTTCTTATGATCTTACAGGTTTTCAAGGGTCTATATGAGAATGCATCAAACAGTTTTCACGTTAATGCTTGCCTTGCAATTCTGGCTGCTATTCGTGATGTGTGCAAGCTCGTAGTTAAAGAACTCACTAGTTGGGTATGCCTTAATTTTAGGCTATGCATAACATTCTCTAGCTCTGTTGTATGGTGGTCATGAACTTGGGTAACAGAATGGATTCAATGTCCTGAGGCAGTAACTTGTATTCTTTCTTGGTTATTTCTGATAATATCAAGATTTTCTTGTCTTGATACTGTTTGAGTGTTCTTCTATCTGCATTTGTGCATGTTACCTAATCAGTTTTCAACCTTTTATTACAGGTGATTTACTCAGATGAGGAGCGAAAGTTCAATAAAGATATTACTCTTGGCCTGATATGCAGTGAATTGCTCAATCTTGCAGAGTACAATGTTCATATGGCAAAACTTATTGATGGGGGAAGGAATAGTACGTCCAAGGAATTCTTCTTGTATAGATTAGGCATTTTTGCACCTGACTTGATTACTAATTCCATAAATTGTACAGAAGCTGCAACGGACTTTGCCATTTCCCTTATCCAAGCTTTGGTTGTTGAAGAACCAAATGTCATCTCTGAACTCCACAACCTTGTTGATGTATTGGCCAAGGTCAGATTCTTACATCTTTATGTTAGTCCATTACATCCTGTTTTGTTTAACTTTTTTTATTAATTCTGACTTGTAGCTTGCCGCAAAATCTGGATCTTCCGAGTCATTACAACAACTGATTGAGATTGTCAGGAATCCTGGTGCCAGTGCGGCTTCTCTAACTAGTTTAACTCTTGGAAAGGAGGACAAGACAAGACAGTCTAGAGACAAGAAGGTCAGTGAAGATGCAATGGTTTATAACTCACTCCCTTGTTTGCTTGGTTTGATTCTAAAACTTAATATTTCTTGTTGAAACAGCCTATCAATCAGTTGATAGCTAGCAGGGAAGACTATAGCAACATCGAATCTGTGGAACCAGAAGGTTTCCGTGATCAGGTATCCTGAGCTTAGCTTAAGTAGTTTTATGAGAAGTTTTGGACTCTTAGATTTTCTCCAACTGGCATATGCAAGTTTTTTAATGAACACTTTAAGATTTTGCTTTGTTAGCTTGCTGTAATCCTGAAAAACTTCACATGTTGGTCTCTAATAGAGTTCAATGCAAGCTCGCTTGTTTTCTGAGATTGATCAAAGTGTTGCAAATTCTCTATCTAAGTTCTTTGAAGATCATTGAAATTTCAAGGGACCATGCTATCTTCCTTAGAGTGGAGGATACATTACCCCCCCAATCTTATGCAACCCATACCTCACATACCGATGACTTCTATCTTCCTTGTGTTGTCATCTTCTGTTAACTTTAATAGTTGGGGAGGGTGTATAAGAAACTTCCTATTACTTTTCTGGTATTTTCAAATGCTTATATTCTTATGTAATGCAGGTTTCAAAGCTTTTTGCGGAATGGTACCGGATATGTGAACTTCCTGCTGCAAATGACGCAGCTTCTACCAATTACATCTTCCAGCTGCATCATAATGGATTATTGAAAGGGGATGAGATGACAGATCGCTTTTTCCGTGTACTCACGGTACTTTTTCTTTCCTTTGCACTTATATATCAGGAATAATGTTGAATATGATCATTTATAATTTCTACAAAATATTTCAGGAGCTTTCTGTTGCACACTGCTTATCCTCTGATGCAATCAATTCCAGTGCACTGCAATCACCTCAGCAAGTGCAGAGTCTCTCCTTCCATCTTATTGATATTTACGCAAAACTGGTCTTTTCAATCCTAAAAGTAAACTTTCTGCTGATTAACAGCACTTTCACAGTTTTCCCCTTGATACTGTATTAAGTTTATGATGCTGTAACATATTTCAATTTATTTTCTTGCCTTGTTAGGTGGAGCAGGGATCAAGTAAACTTTTTCTTTTGTCAAAGGTAAATCTTATCCACAGGGGCTTGTATTTTTGAGTTACACATAGATCATTAGATTTTTCTCTTTGGGCAAAATCGCCACTGTTGCTCTTTGTTTCTTCTTAGCCTTGTATGATATTTACTGTATTTCAACAGATTTTGAGTGTCACTATGAAACTGGTACTAAAGGATTCAGAGGAGAGGAAAAATTCTTTTAATGCAAGACCGTATTTCAGATTGTTTATAAGCTGGCTTCAAGACCTCCTTTCCCCAGAGCCTGTTGTTGATGTTGTAAACTTACAGGTATTGCTTATTTTGATTCATTTATACATCATTGTCTGTTCAAAATGTATTCGCTCAGTGATGTTGATTGCATGTGCTACAGATCTTGACAGCCTTCGCTGGTGTATTCCATAATCTGCAGCCACTGAAAGTTCCTGGTTTCAGGTCAGTATTATGAGCTGTGCAGCTAATAGCTTATTATAATGATAAGCTCTTAGACAATACGATAATATATTGAATGTATATTAAAGTTTCTGACTTATCTGATACAGAAATATATGGATTGGATGGCTTGAATTAGGATACTAGGATAAAATTGTGCTAACGTGCAAGTTACCTCTTTCAGAACTTTCAGTTGCATCAACATAGTGGGAAGATTTTCAGAATTGTTCTGTTTCTGAACTTTACGTTTGTTCGATGAAAGTAATATTTGTTTTGCATCTAGGTCATCAGTGTTTGGCCATAGCCAATGATCCTTCCAATTTTTTACTATACAAGACTATCCCTTCCCCTCCTACTTCCAAACAGAAACAAAAAGAAGATAAAGGGGGCTAATATAGCTCAAATTTGAACCCAAGGAAAAAATCCATTTAACAAAATCATGATTTGTAAAACATTGGTTTCAAGAATGATGATAACTACCTAAAACACAACACAAAAATTGCTTTCTGAATTTCTCGTAACTTCAAGATGACATGGTGGATTAACCACCATCAATGTTAGAAATTCTAAACCCTAAACATTCTTGAAACTAATGAGCATAGAGGTCTAGTTTTTTAATTGTCCTACTTGGAGTTGCTATGCCTTGGACAATAGCATTTCAGAATTGGCAATTTATTTTCTGAAAGTTATTTCCCCCCTGCTCTTTGTGCATCACATATCTGAATAAATGCTTTTGCAGCTATGCGTGGCTCTCATTAGTGAGTCATAGGAGTTTCATGCCAAGATTGCTAACAGGAAATGCACAGAAGGGCTGGCCTTATGTCCAGCGGTTGCTGGTAGATTTGTTCCAGTTCCTGGAACCATATTTGAGGAATGCTGAGTTAGCAGTGCCAGTATGCCACTTCTATTTACTTGTTTGCATTATAAGCTTAAGATGATGTGTCTGATCTAGTTCTTTGTAGGTTCACTTGCTTTATAAAGGAACACTCAGGGTGCTTTTGGTGCTGCTGCATGATTTCCCAGAGTTCCTTTGTGATTACCATTTCACTTTCTGTGACGTGATTCCTCCAAGCTGCATACAAATGCGTAATATTATTCTCAGTGCTTTCCCTAACAATATGAGGCTTCCGGATCCATCTACTCCCAACTTAAAGGTCTATTGATTTTATTTTTAGCCAGTAATCAATTACTCATCTAACAGATCCCAGAGGGTTTTATTGAGTTTAATGGTTGTGAAAATTGATGCCAGAGGGTTTGCTTTCTTGTTTAATTATTTTTTCAGATTGATTTGCTTCCGGAAATCAGGGAACCTCCTCACATTTTCTCCGAGGTTGATGCAGCTCTTAAAGCAAAGCAGATGAAAGCTGATGTAGATGAGTATCTCAAGGTACTTTATAATTTCTCTTGTTTCTGTGCTATGAGTCTTGGTTCATGAATTACCCAACACCTATGATGCTTCTTCATTTTTCATCCCTTACTATTTTCACTTGCTGTAATCATTTGCACCAGGCATTTCTGTTCTATTCACTCGACATACCATTCTAAGCATTCACATCCTGATCTGCAGTATATTGTTTTGATGTAATCCTTGTTAGTATTATCTTCCCAGCTATCTAATTTTGGAGCTCTCTGCAGACGAGGCAACAGGGTTCTTCATTCCTGACTGAATTGAAGCAGAGATTGCTCCTTACACCCAGTGAAGCTGCATCTGCTGGAACCCGCTATAATGTACCGTTGATCAATTCCCTCGTGCTTTATGCTGGAATGCAGGTAATCCTCTGTTCTGTTAGCCATTTTCTTGTATTCTCTTCTAGTTGTCTCTCAGACTTTCTGCTGTTATCTATGCATGTAGTATGGTGTGTTTTGTCTTTTTATGTTCGCATGAGGATTGATTATTTTAGTTTTGCTTGCTGTGAGATAAATATACTTGATTCTTCCTAATGGACAGGACATCATACTAAGAAAATAATATAATAACTTAATGCCTGCATTTCTTTTTTCCTCCTGATGTCTCTTATTGACATTTTAGTTCTGTTTAGATTCAGAAATTGTGCTTGATTGTTTGGTTAGATGGGACTTTATAATAAAGGGTAAGGAAACAATTGAATGAATTTTTTTTATTGGAATTATTATACAGGCCATCCAGCAGCTGCAGGCAAGAACACCTCACGGACAATCAGCAGGAAATACTGTTCCTTTAGCTGTATTTTTGGTGGATGCTGCCTTAGATATTTACCAGACGCTAATACTGGACCTAGACACTGAAGGCCGATACCTCTTTCTAAATGCCGTTGCCAATCAACTACGCTATCCGAACAACCATACACATTATTTCTCTTTTGTCTTGCTTTATTTGTTTGCTGAATCAAACCAGGTAAAACATGGTTTTTGTTTGATGGTCAATGCGGCATCTATTTTGTCCTGTCACATGCATCTAGTTACTGAGTAATACACATGTAAATCACTTTGAATCTTGTTGGATAACTTGATAAATGACACTTAAATATGAATTAGTGTCCACTCTAGATCTTCAATGCCAAAAGATGAAAAATGTTTTTGGCGTGGTAGCCATTGGACTCTGAACTTGCTTAGGTTTTATTATAACTCCAATATATATGGTGTGTGTGTGTGTAAACATATATATTATCAAGGAGAGTGCTTAATAAGGTGGTCTTTGGTAACACGTATGACAACAGCACTTGAAAGACCTTTTTTTTCCAGAGATACGTGGAATAGGCGTTTCAGTATATGAAGAATTAAGTGATTTATTTAGTTATTTCGGTGGGCATGAAATGTTTGTATTTGATCCCTTCTGTTTTTTTCCGCTGGCAGGAAATTATCCAAGAGCAGATTACAAGAGTGCTTTTGGAACGCCTAATTGTTAATCGACCCCATCCATGGGGCCTTCTGATCACTTTCATCGAGCTCATCAAGGTGAACCAAACTTCAGAATATTGCTTTGTGTGATCTGAATTGACTGCAAGTTTCTTATGTGGATCGATGTGTATATTTTGCAGAATCCCAGGTACAACTTTTGGAATCGATCATTCATAAGGTGCGCGCCAGAGATAGAGAAACTTTTTGAATCGGTTGCAAGATCATGCGGAGGCCTGAAGCCCATGGATGACAGTATGGTCTCCAGTTGGGTTTCTGAGAGCACACATTGAAGTGTACTGATTATGCATGATGCCTTTTGAAGTTTTCAAATTACAAATTAGTCTGCGACTAAAATCATTCTGTAAACATTTTTAGAGGTCTCAAAAGTCCCCTTTGAATATGGAGTACTCATCAAGTATCCATTCGCAGTGGTAATAGCCAACAAATGAATGGCATGATAGCAAGTCATCAATATTGGCCTTTGCCAGTTTTTATATCTTACCCTGGAATCCTTGGAACTCTTTCGCACCGGGTGGTATTTTCTTGAATGTTGATTTTTCACCTTAGGTAATGCTGAAAGGTAATGCTGTTTCGTTAGATCCACTGTCTAGACCCCGGTATACAGGAATCCTGACTTAGCAAGGCTGTCAATTCTGTGTTGGTTTGTGTTTTGATGTTTGTTTTGTTTTGGAGTAGTTGTTTTGTTTAATATATATATATTAATTCAAAAAAAATATTTGAAATCTAGTTTTTTTATTATTTAGAATTTTGCAATTTAATCTAAAGAAAAGATAAGATAGTTGGATGATTTTTCTGAACATGTATGATAATGAGAATATTATTATTGATCTTGAAATGTTATTATATTTTTTTTATTGTTCTGAAATGTTAATATAATGTATATAAATATATTAAAAGATTTATCGTAAAATTTTATCTTAATTTTATTTTTAGATTAAGAGATGATTGAGATCATAAAATTATTTATTATTCAAAATAGACACTGGCATAGAAAAAAAAATAGGACTAGACTAGAATGTTATTTTGATGAGATTTCCGGAATAAATTAAAATTTTAAATAAAATAAAAATTATATACTGTTTACACCGAAATGAGATGGATAACACTGGATTTATGCCTCCAATTAGAAGTAAATCTTGAGGGGTCAGTTAGTCAATATTTTTGTGTTTTATACAATAAGTTGCCTAGTTCAGTACAATGAAAGCTTGTATTCATATCTGATGGTGGACGAGAATTAAACAGATCAGTTTCATAAAAAGAAGAAATGAAAGGCTACAGGAAATAAGGTGATTTCTAATATCGGGCACATAACTTCAAAAGCTTCCTCCAAGTAGGGTTTTTGGTGCCTTGGGTTTCAGATTCTCTTGCAATTTTTGTTACTTTCTTCATTGCTGATTCTCTCACCTTACCCGCAGCCTTATTTGCCTCGTTCCTTGCTTTGTTTATTCTCTTGTGTGCTCTCTCTAGTGCCTCGGCCCGCTTCCTTTCCAGTTTGTTCTGCACCCGTAAGAAAAACAGATGCCTCAGTAAAACTAATGGGTGCTAACATTAGTTGCCACGTCAAGCACTGTAGATTCTTATAGTCTTGAGACTCGTCATTACAGATTTTGTTTTCAGTAGAGGATCTGGAGGGGTTTTGTTTTGATGAAACCAATTTCATTAGTAATTATTACTCATCCATTACTCCTTGAGATTTTATGAAGCAGGCAGGGGACCATTTAGGGCATGAATAAAAGTATCTTGGTGCAGGGACAATGCGTATACCTCTACTTTCCTCATGTCCTTCAATGCCTTTTGTGTCTGTTTATACTCCCGATCATGGATAACAGCTTCGTTTCTGCTCAACCTGGAAAAGAATCCACGAGATGATAGAAATTAGTGTGCAAGAAAGTTTTGTAGATCGATGAACATAAAGAAGTGGCAAGCTGTTTCCCACTTGGTCATCAGTTCCCTATGTTTAGCCTTCTTCCATGCACCCATCTGAGCTTCAAGCTCCTGGGCCTTCATTTCATCTAAGAAATCATTGTAAGGTTTTGGTCGAGTCATCAGTTTGTGGTTTCCAGAATCCACGCTGCCAGCATCTGAGCTGTTTATGTTGTGGTCGTATTTTGGGTTTGAATCATAGGGCAGCATCTCGTTGTCTTCATTAACAAAAGAAGATAATGTCCTGCTGTGAACTTCAGGATCTGCCACCGCAGATTGCCTCAAGCAGTATTTTGCGTGGCGATTTTGCGTGGCGATTCCATCGTCTAATGATACATAGATATGAGAGCTAGAACGTAGAATTTGCACGCACGCACACAAAAAAAGTCTGATGCAGAAAGAGGAACCTGTGTGACGCTGGAAGCCATTCAAGTTCTTGCCACTTTGAACCCATTCCTCTATTTCGATATTGCTTGATACGGGTGGTTTACTAAAGTTGGACCTAGCACTCTGACAATTTAAACAAGTTAATTTAAGCTAGAACAATAGGACTTCTCTTTATGTCCTGGGAAATTCATCAAGGAAAGAATACAGTTGACTGGGGCAAAAAGAACTTTCTTTAAACCAAACCCATCAAAGACAACATGCATTAGAAATAAGAAAATCAAAACTTTGTAGAACACAAGCAAGGATATCACTTCGAATCAAGGTAACAGATAATGCTTTGAATAGATATTCAAGAAAACAAGAGTTTATGCTATTCATGAAATGAGAAACCAGTTTCTTGAAGGAAAACCTGGGATCTTGAAGTGGAAAGCACAGTTGGAGCCAAAGAATAGAATATTGTGGCAGAACTACGAGGGGGGCTAGAACAGTCACTACAAATGGGTGGTGGAGATTCTGGCAAAGCTGCTGATAGTGGACTGAGGTTCCATACTGGGCGATCAACAGAAATACTACTGTCATGAAGAGCATCAGCCTCTATAGGCCACGAGTTTCCAAGTGATGTTGCAGAGGAAAAAGAGTACTGAGAAACGTTGTTCTTGGCGATGGGAAAAGGATTGATGGTGGGTTTGCATGCTGTTGTTCTCATTATCTTTCGTTTTTCGTCTTGGAGTTCTTTATGGGTTTCTTGATTGAACAACAGAGAGGGGAGGGAGGGAAAGCATAAACAGTTCAAATTTTATAAAATTTACAGGATATGTAGATTCCTGAAGCATGAGAGAAGATTGAAATGCGATGAGAAATCGAAGGACTTGTCATTTCAACTCATGATTGAATGCCCTTCTTTATATATGATCTGATTTCTCGAAAGAGAAAAATTGAAGACAGTTCAAGGCTAGAGGTGTCATTGGCAGTGGATGGATATCAAGTGGGCTGAGGTTGCTGCTACTCGATAATGTTTATCTAGCAGACTTCCCGCTAACCCGAGTGAGCATTCAAATATCTGTCCTACATTCATTCGTGAAGGTACTCCTAATGGGTTGAAGACCATATCAACAGGTCCTCCATCTTGCAAATAAGGCATATCTTGTCTAGGCAAAATTTTGGAAATGATGCCTTTATTTCCATGTCTTCCAGCGACTTTATCCCCCACTTTGATTTCACGTTTCTGTAAAATATAAATACAGGAGAGTCGAGGACTCGTCTTTAACGTTTTCTTTTCCTAGAAATTCTCATTGATCAAAAAAAACTTGTAGGGATGTTATACCAATTACATTCTTGTACAATAACAAAATGAAATCAGGAAAATCATCGTCGGTTACAATGAACAGAGAATTTGGATTGTGCTAACATCCCCAGAAATCCTTGTTTGAACAATCAGCATAGGCTAAAGTATATCCATCCACCCAAAACTATAAGGGAAATGATGCCATCCGTGCTGGTATTGCAGTCAAGAGCAGTGAGAAATTCGAAAATCACCAATCTGTGTGTGTGTTTTTAGCCCATGCTATGAACTTAATTTTTGAGATAGAATAAGTCTGGATTATTTTAGGTTCCAGTTCCTCCTTTGCATTAAGCAATGTAATTGGGTTTTTCATAATCTTTCATTAAAAATAAACAAGTCTTTTAAATACATCCGAAATAATAACTACCCTGGTCATGGTTATAAACCACCCCTGTTAACTACCCATTACTTCTTAATAGACCTAATAAATCAATTAAACAAATACATAAAATACTGAAGCAAATATACGGAATAAAATAAACATGTACTGAAATAATTAAACATCCAGTTGCCACGTGTAGACCATCCCACGCATCCTCTACTTGCCATGTGTCGCCTGATCGCCTCCTCGAGATTGTCTTCAGCCAGCCAAGTGTCACCCGATCTCCTTCCCTTGGGGATTCTCCCTCAGCTCCCTCAACTGCCATCTGTCCCTCTCGTCGCCAAGCTCATAACACAGCCATCCCCATCAAAAGAACTCGTCCTCGAGTTCTGGGTGTTTCTTCCAAAGATCTTCCAAGTCCACCCACAACGCGTCTTCTTCCCACTGAACCAACACCTCCGTAGCTGCCTGATTCCCCTTCTTGACCATCCTTCTAGCAAGAATCTTGTGTATCTTTGGGGAGAGAGTGTCGTCTGCCATGAGTGTGGGTAGATTAGGACTTGTTTGAACCCTAGCCCCAACTTGTTTCTTTAAGCATGAAACATGGAAGATCGGGTAGATCTTCGAAGTGGAGGGTAGATCAAGCTTGTATGCGACTTTTCCCACTCGTTGAATGATCTGGAAGGGTCCATAGTACCTGGCCGAGAGCTTCAGGTTGCGTCTCATAACCACGCTCATCTGACGGTAAGGACGAAGCCTCAAATAAACCCAATCTCCCACCATGTACTCTCGGTCTAACCGATTTTTATCTGTAAAGTGTTTCATTCTAGCTTGTGAATCTTGCAGGTTTTCACGGGCCAAGGTGAGGATGAAGTCTCTGCTCTTCATCTCATCTTCCACTGCTTGGATAGCCGTGGATCCTGGTTCGTACGGCTGGAGCCATGGGGGAACTTGTCCATAAACAACCTCAAAGGGACTCAAACCAGTAGAGGAGTGAACGGATGTGTTATAAGACCACTCTGCAACGACCAACCACTTCGACCAGTCCTTGGGTCGATCTCCGGTAAAGCACCTCAGGTAACCCTCAAGCCACTTATTCATAACCTCTGTCTGTCCATCAGTCTGCGGGTGATACGCAGAACTCATCATGAGTTGTGTGCCACTTAGCCGAAATAATTCCTTCTAGAATGCGCTTGTGAAAATAGCATCTCTATCACTGACAATACTTTGTGGTATGCCATGTAATCTAAAGATGTTATACATGAATTTGTGTGCTATAGTGACTGCTATATAGGGGTGTGAGATTGGAATGAAATGACTGTATTTAGAGAGTCTGTCAATTACCACCATAATCACATTGTAGCCCTCTGACTTTGGTAATCCCTCTATGAAGTCCATACTGATGTCTGTCCATGTTGTTTGTGGAATTGGTAAGGGCTGCAAAAGTCCTGCTGGTTTCAGATTTTCAGTTTTGTTGTGTTGACAAACATCACACTCACGAATGAATTTTCTTATATCTGTGCGCATGCCATGCCAAAAGAACTCCCTTTTAATCCTTGTGTGTGTTTTTTGAGTACCTGTGTGCCCTCCAATAGGACTGCCATGATACTGTTGTAGCACCATTTTCTGAAAATCTGTCAAGGTGCCCAAATGCAACCTTCCTTTATAGAATAAGAATCCCCCTTGTAGTCGATATTTCTGCGAGTTTAGTTCACCTTGTTTGCTGCGATGAATAAGTTGTTGCAACTGAGGATCTTCCATGTAGGCCTGCCTTAGTGTGTCCCACCAATTATAATGTAACACACTGATAGCTTGTATTTTCCCCTCTGTTGCCACTATCTCTGAGGCAGGAGATAAATTGTCCTCGGTAAGTCTGCGTGATAGAGCATCAGCAGCTCTATTTTCTCTTCCACACCTATATTCAACCACAAAATCAAATCCCAGTAATTTAGCGACCCATTTATGCTGAAAAGGGGTACCCACCCTTTGTTCTAGCAAATATTTTAATGCCTGTTGGTATGTCCGGACTTTGAACTGATGCCCCAATAAATAATGTCGCCATTTCTGGATAGCCAATACTAGAGCAAGAAACTCCTTCTCATAGGTAGATAGAAGTAGATTCTTCCCCTTCAAGGCTTTGCTTAAATAAGCCAATGGACGTCCCTCCTACATCAAAACTGCCCCAATACCACCCCCAGATGCATCACACTCAATAATAAATACTTTTGAAAAATCTGGTAGCCTTAAAACTGGTGGACTAACCATGGCTGTCTTTAGAGCTTCAAAAGCTTGAGTAGCCTCTTTTGTCCAGCTAAAAGAGTTCTTCTTTAATAAAGCCGTTAAAGGAGCTGCAATTTTCCCATAGCCTTGCACAAATTTCCTATAGTAGCCAGTTAGGCCCAGGAATCCCCTTAGTGCCTTTGGACTCTTAGGAATTGGCCAATTGACCATTGCTGAAATTTTCAGTGGATCGGCCTTAACCCCTTCATGTGAGATGACATACCCCAAATACTCCACTTCATTTGCTCCGAACACACATTTAGAAGCCTTTGCATATAAATGATGATTTTTCAGAACACTTAACACTGTAGTTAAATGCAACACATGATCAGTTACTAATTTGCTGTAAATAAGAATGTCATAAAAAAATACGAGCACAAATTTCCGTAGTTGCGATCTGAATATCTCGTTCATCAAACCTTGAAACGTAGATGGTGCATTAGTCAGCCCAAAGGGCATAACTAGGAACTCATAGTGCCCTTCATGAGTGCGGAAGGCAGTTTTTGGCACATCATCGGGGTTCATCCTGATTTGATGGTAGTCTGACCTCAAATCTAGCTTAGAAAACAACACTGCTCCATGTAATTCATCTAACAATTCGTCTATGTTAGGGATAGGAAACTTATCCTTGATGGTATTTTTGTTGAGTGCCCTATAATCAATGCACATTCGCCAGCTTCCATCTGCTTTCCTCACAAGCAGAACTGGTGAAGAATAGGGGCTTTGACTGGTCTGTATAACTCCAGTCTGCAACATCTCCCTGACTAGCTTCTCAATTTCTTCCTTTTAATAGTAAGGATAACGGTAGGGTCTTACACACGTAGGTGCAGCTTCTGTATGCAATCTGATCTGATGATCATGCCCCCTTGAGGGAGGCAAACCCTTAGGCTCTTCAAATACTGTTTGGAAATTATCCAAGACCTCCTGGATCACCATGTCTGGCTTGGTTTGGATTTTGTGTTCCTCTGCCTCCATCAATTGTAACCACAGACCCCTTCCTTCATTTGGAGTAGCTTTGTTTAGCCTCGGTTCCTCTTCTAGTGAGCTACTAGAAAGTCTTAAGCCTTGCAGCACCTCGGTTTTACCCCCAATGGAAAATTTCATGCTTAGGTCCAAGAAATTCCATTGTATAGTCCCCAAACTTCGCAACCAGTCAACTCCCAACACTACATCACACCCCCCTAAGGTTAACAAATACAAATTAGCCAACACATCACACTCCTGCATCTTAAGTAACACTGCCTTACAGCAACCTTGGCAAGGAAGAGTTGCTCCATTAGCAACTTGTACTGCCAAGTGGCTATCTTCCACTGGTAGTTTAATCTTCCGTGCTACATTCTCATCTAGGAAACTATGGGTACTGCCAGTATCAATAAGTATAATGACAGAATACTTTCCAATTTTCCCAACTAATCTCATGGTCTTAGGGGAAGGAACCCTTGCCAATGCATGTAGGGATATGACTAATAGTTCTGCTGCCTGTGGGACTTGATCAGTAGGGTCTTGTACCTCTTCTATTCCATGGCTATCCTCTTCTAACTCCAATCCTTCCAACAAAAATAGCTTAGGTTTGATGCACCTATGCCCCATCTGGTATTTCTCATCACAGTTATAGCATAATCCTTTTTCTCTCCTTTCTTGCATTTGACTAGCACTAAGCCTTTTTATGGGAAATGGATATTTTCTTTGAAAGTTTGAGTTATTTGGTGGTAAGGCTGGTGGGTTATACAGCTGTACAGTGGGTGCAGCTTGAATTTTAGGTAAGATATTGGGTCCTGGAAGTCTTAATGGTGCTTGTTTTGGGTAGTTTGTGGTTTGGTTGTAGTTGGTGTGTAGGTTTCTTGAAGGTTGCTGCCTTCGGCTTACCTCTTCTTCTTGCAACCGAGCCAAACCAAAAGCAGCAGACAATGTGTTTGGTTTAAACATGGTAACAATGGTACGTAATTCATCTCTTAATCCACTTAAGAAAGTACTAATACGAAATTCTTCACTTACCCCAGAGATTTTGTTTGACAGGACTTCAAAATTCATCTGGTATTCCTCTACACTTCCAGTCTGCCTCAGCTTGGTGAAAGCACCAACTGGATCCTCATAAGCTGATGGGTCAAACCTAATTCGGAGGGCCACCAAAAACTCTTCCCAAGTGGCTGGTGGGCTGGACTCCATAAGCCAATAAAACCATGATAAGGCCTTTCCCTCCATGTGGAAAGAGGCTAGTTGCAATTTGTGGTCTTCTAGAGTGTGACAGTAGATAAAAAATTATTGGGCTTTCAAAATCCAGTCATGTGGATCACCCCCATCAAAATGGGGAAAGTCTAGGCGAACAATCCTCGCCTGAATACTGCCCGATCCCTCCAGCACTAGAACTGCATTCCCTCTTGGAAAATTAGAAGTTCCTTCACCAAAACTGAGTCTAGTGGTCAATTGCACCAAATTGTCATAGTTTGTTGCTAGGTTATTTAGTTGCTGTAATACCTCCCCCATTAGAACCCCTTGTCTGCTTTGCTCCTCCTTCAAAGCACTGTTCTCACTCCGTAATGCTGTAATGGCTTCAGCCATCTGGGCTGATCTTGTTCCTTCAGCCATCCCAGGATAGTCTTGCTCTGATACCACTTGCTATGAACTTAATTTTTGAGATAGAATAAGTCTGGATTATTTTAGGTTCCAGTTCCTCCTTTGCATTAAGCAATGTAATTGGGTTTTTCATAATCCTTCATTAAAAATAAACAAGTCTTTTAAATACATCTGAAATAATAACTACCCTGGTCATGGTTATAAACCACCCCTGTTAACTACCCATTACTTCTTAATAGACCTAATAAATCAATTAAACAAATACATAAAATACTGAAGCAAATATACTGAATAAAATAAACATGTACTGAAATAATTAAACATCCAGTTGCCACGTGTCGACCATCCCACGCGTCCTCTACTTGCCATGTGTCGCCTGATCGCCTCCTCGAGATTGTCTTCAGCCAGCCAAGTGTCACCCGATCTCCTTCCCTTGGGGATTCTCCCTCAGCTCCCTCAGCTGCCATCTGTCCCTCTCGTCGCCAGGCTCATAACACAGCCCAACCATGCTTTCAACAGTATTACCAGACATACATTACAAAAAGAAACTCGGTGTGGTGAGAACAACGTAACCTAAATACATCGCCTGGTGGATGACAACAGTGTTGTTATCATTTTGCCCTTAAAAAAACCAAAGTTTTGGGGTGTAATAGACTTTGCAGATGGACAATTTAGACATTTTAAAGTTGATTCAGCATGCTTCAGTTATTTGTAATCTTAAAACGATGCACGCGGTTGCCTCTGATAGTGACAATAGAATTCCAGGGCAGCATTTGATTCTTCTTGGCCTTCCCTCCTTCCCTGAATGGTGTGCAGCACAAACAAACTTCTGGTGTGGCGCAGGTAATTATTTTTTCTCTTTTTTTTCCCTTGATTTTTTATTTTTGCATGGCTCTACAATTTTGTTTTTCTTTGGATTTAATTCATTACTATTTTTTATTTTAAATCATTTATAAAATTGATTTTTTTTTTATTTTTATCATCGTTCATTTTTTAAAAAATTTACTCTCCATTCTTTTAATTTATTTGTCTAATTTGAGATAATTTCTAAAATTGATTTTTTTTTATTTCATCGTCCTTCAAGGTTTTTTTCTATCATATTTTATCTTCTTTTTTTCTGTCCTTTTCATTATATATTTTTATCCCATCCTTTTACATTAAATTTGTTTGAAATTTAGCTCTTTCATTGAGCCCGGGTCTAACATTTCACGAGTTGCAAGCATGGGGAGATTAACCTAGCTTTAGGTGATTTACTCGAGATTGCTTTGTGTTTTTTATCTCTCTTTTTTAAACTAATATTATGTCAATTTTATTTTCTTTTTTTTAAACAAATATTATGTCAATTTTATCTTTTAGTATTTATTCATTAAAAAAATTGAGCCTTGTTACGGTTTTATGTATGCATTTATAACTTTTGCTTTATACTTGTTTTTTTTGTTTAATTAGGTTATTTGTAGTTCATTGATAAATTAAATATAATTAAGATGTTTATTTAATAATATTTTGTTTTGCTTTTTCAGTCTTTACTCTAACAGTGTTTTTGGCTGCTGTCATGCGGTATTTTCAATAGCATTTGTCCAGAACTGGGACGACGCTGCAGGACAAGAGAGTGATTCTACATCATTGTCCAGAACTGCACCACAAGATTATTCAAATAGATACCTGTATTAGAATACAGTTATTCAGGCAAAATGAATGATTCTATCGTCCTGTGAATCTGGCCTGAAAAATCCTGAAACAGTGAAGATCATATATCATCGGGGAGTTGCCAGACCTCAGACTACTCCAGCCTCATCAAAGTTTCAAAAGTGAAGTCAGTAATGACTTGAAGCCATTATAACAATCATCTGCTGTTAAATTACATGTCAAATGATTATACATCATTCTCGTGATTGTTCCACCATAAATATAAAATAAATTTTGGTTCTCTAAGTGTAGAAAACAGAGAGTGTGATAATTGCAACAACGATTAGCCTATTGATTAAAAACCGACATCCATTGCTTAAAACATTAGTCTAATGATTCAAAAATCCAAAACTCGGGATACCAAACTGGGCTTCCTATACCAATTAAGCCTCCCTGCGAACAAGGTAAAGCTTGCCGACAACATGGAGAATGGCAACAAAAGCAATGAAACCAATGCTCATAACAAGCACGACATTTGGAGAGATCTTGAGTCCAGGAGCATCATCGGTATAAAACTGAAGCATGGTCCCAGCTGCTCCTCCCGAAGCTCCACCACTTGTTGTCCTCCTCCTGCGCATGCTTGCAGCTGCTGCTGCACTTCCTCTAGGAGGAGCAGTTCCGCCTACCGCCATTTCTGTACAACACCCACCAAACACACAACTATTTCAGCCCCTTAAATGACAACCCAGTTAATTATCTCACTTTTCAACCCAAATTAATACCACTTAATAAAACACACAAATCTGCGAGATCAAGAGCTAATACATCACTAGTTGAAAAAACTACTAAACATCAATGGCGTAAAATAAAGAATGGCTACTGTCAAAATTCATGAAAACCCAGAAAACCTCAAACAAATCCATCAAGCATTCAACGTATAAATCAATTTTTGTTCCGTTTTTACTACTCGACAATTGAGCCCTTGCAAAAACCAATTTTCAGTATTTTGTTCCCCGTATCATTATACTCTAAAACCGTCATATAAGCCATAAAATACAAGCCTTTATCCAGATACCAATACTGACGCTAACAAATTGCTCATGAAATATAATATATTAAATCTTTTTACAAAATTGAGATCTTGAATATCAAGAGAAAAATAAAATATAAAATAGATCCATTCATGATGCAGAAGCATATGATCCATAAGATACAAATAATTAGGATAAAAAAACCTAGTTTTTTTCACTCAATTATAAAATCAGTCTACAACAAAGTAGGAAAACAAATCTCAACAATTCGATGCAAAGACAGGAACAGATCTATAAGGATATTCAAAATATTAAAAGAAAATCGAAACCTTAATTGATTCGAAGAAGAGAGAGATCGGAGGGGGGGGGGCTTTTGACAGGAATTTGGATTCTTCTTTTCTTCTCCTCTTTTAATTTTTGCGGTTTCTAGGGTGTAAAAATCTATGTTTTTATACTGTGGGTTACGTGTATAAACACATGTACTTCCACGCATGGTAGCCAATCGTGTTTAGCCATGTCAGATTTCAGACAATTTAGATGTCAAATTCGCCGTTTGTTTTCTACTTATACCTCTGAAATGAGTTTGGGAGAACCTCGCCTTAGTCCCCTAATAATGTCAATCCTTAATATGGTCCCCAATATATCATACATTTCTGAATTGGACTCCCTATTTTGAATATTCCCCCTTTTTGACTGAAAATGTTGACATTTTCTCAAAACAAGTCGTTTCCATATAGGATATAATAATATATATATATATATATGGAAAATATTAAAGTATATAAACAGGAGGACACGATTGAGAAGCGTCTAATACTTTCCGATCGAGAAAACCGATAGTTTGAGAGCTAATTTGGGAATTATTAAATAGTTTGCAGACTAATCCGAGGTTGGACCGATTAGTTTGGGCAGCATCTTGGAAGCCGGGCCTCTTTTTTCGTCTCACAGGTTACATGAAGGGCCCGTCCAGTAGGCCCACAACACGACTGATCATCATTAGCAGCCGTTAATAATACATAATTTTAATTATTTTCATATTCATTATCGTTTTGGGCTAATTGCACTTTTCTGCGAGTGTGATTCAACCGTATTTTTTAAAAGAAAAAATAATTTTATAATATCTTGTATCATTTTAATGTGTTTATATTAAAAATAACTTGATTTATAAAAAAAATATATGAAAAATATTTTAAAGAATCTTTATCACATTGACTTTCTTTTTCTTCTATCTAGATGCCAATAACCCACAACAACATCAGCTTGTACATTAGTTTTCACTGCATCGCCCTTCAACGTATCTAGAATGCATTAGACAATAATCAAATACAAGATCAGGACTGATACCTTGATCTGATTGACAAATAAGCAACTTGAAATCTGCAGACAACTGGCAAACAATCTGTACCCTGGCACTACATTGAAGCTGTAGCGTCACCAATAATCTGAATGACAGATATAATGATTCAGAAAGTCATGAATCATGCATAGTTTTTAAAACACTGAGATCCACACAAATAAAAGAAGCATAAAAAGTTACTGTATTAGAAGGCTCATCAAGCAAATTCAACAAATTAAAATGTAATGTTACATGTGGTGGAGACCAACTTTCTGGGGGGAGGGGGCCTTGCACTTACTCTAATTCCTAGCAACTCAACCATCTATTAACTAGCTGAGTTACAATATCTGGCCTATTTGAACGTTGGAGAAAACTTCTCCTGACAAAAAAAATCAAATTGACAGAGATTTCACCCCTGTAAATAGAAGGGGGTTCTAGGGTATTGGAATACTTCTCATAAGCTCCATTTTGGCACTGTCTTTCAGAAATGCACTGATAAGTTCTCTGCTACTACTGTGCTAAATAGTCAAAATTAGATATGAAAATTGCTACCATCTACAGTGTACACTTATTGTCAAGTTAGTTTGTAGCTGCCAAGAAATCATTTAATGTTCTTCGAATTAAAACCAAATTTCTAAGCATCAAATGGCCAATCAGACTTTCAATCCCTTGAAAAATCTGCCACCTTTATTTCCCACTCCAGTCCCTGCAAGACCTGCTGACAGGAGAGATTTGGAATCTGGTCGCCATTTTAACTCTTTCAAAACAGAAAACAGAGTTGCCAGATCAGGAGTTATTTCACTGTCTTTTACATTGTTACAAGAAATCACTGTTAGTCTTTCAAGTTCCTTCCAATTCAGAATAACTGACTCCAAACCGCCTGTTGTCAGCAATGAGCATCCTTCCAAAGACAAAAGCCTTGTTCTCCTATCAAGAAAGGAAACAAAAAGGCCCATCAAAAGACTGATGGAAACTGCTACATTAAGTAATATACCAAATTTCAGATTGTTTCCATCCTTGAAATTCTATGAATAATTATTGTGCTAACAACATGTCTTATCATGCTTGCTGCTCATTATAATGCTAAACTTGGCAAACTAAGGATAGCTACCACAAAATTCTGCCGATTGTCATCCATGTCAAAGCCCTTTTTCTAGCAAATTCAAGTAGACTTTAAGCTTTCAAGTGAAGAAAGGTACTGAGTAAAGAGAATAGAAGGGATAGTCGTTATTTTACATGATGTATATGTGGAAATCATGTTTAGTATACACGTTGAAATTGCACAGTTTTTCACCTTTGGAGGTTGAGTTTCCTTCATCCTCTGCCTCTTATCAATATCAAGTGTATAATTTAAAATGCATCAACAAACAAGGAGAATAACAAAAACCAAGTGACAAAACTCATACCTACAAACAGTTGCACTTGCAAACGCTTCATCCTCCAATCCCCAACAGTTCTGCAAAACAATTTCCCTGACAGTCTTGCAAATTAAAAACAAAGCCTTCACCGCTTGCTTATCCCTCAGCTGACACTGCTGCAAGTGCAACTCTTCAAGTGTAGGACAAGACCCCAAATGCTCGAGCAGACCAGGACTTGAGTCAATACTCTTACATGACTGCAACCTCAAAGTCTTCAAATTTTCGCAAAACGATAATGCAGCCAGCCAACCACCATCCATTCTATGATCTCTAATAGTCAATTCTTCAAGCATTTGACAACACTGCCCTATCGCTTTAATCCCATCATAGCTCCCTTCACACCCACATAACTCAAGCTTCACTAACCTCCTACAACCTTGAGCTAATATTGTCAACCCAATATCACTCACGACAGAATTATAAAATCCATCAACACGACCAATCAATTTCAAAACTTGCAAATTCCTACACCCAGATATCCCCATCAAAGACATATCCCCGCAACAATGCAACTCCAATTCTTGTAACATTTTGCACTTACTCGAAACACACAGCAACCCATTTTCACTGCTGCCAAATACAACGATTCTCCTCAAGTTAGGATACCATTTACTAATCAACTCTAGCCCATTATCAATCAAATCCGACGATAATAAATCCCTCTCTTCGATAAACCCATCAGACAACAACTTGGCACCAACATAAACAGAAAGACTATTCCTAGCAATCAAAATCCCAGAATTCCTGGGCATTTTAATACAAGCATGGGCAATATCAATATTTTCCAAATTTGGGAAGCGGGTAAAAGCCCGACCCGAATTAACGAAACCAAAATCTATTACCTTTATTGATTGCACCAAACGTCCGTGAATGAACAACCATCTTTTGCAAACAAGAGAGTTGGAAACATAGTGTGAAACTGGGACTTTCCTGAAGACTTGAAGGAGAATCTCATCACTGAGAAAGGAAGTGTAATCGGGTCCGGTCGGTTCATAAGAATGGAAGCCTAAAATTCTTCCAGGGATAGAACGAGGCGATGCAAACGGGCTATTTGACCGAGATTTCATTATCAAAGTCGCATGCTTTTGTGCACGTTCTTTGGACAGCAGCTCTGGTAAGCTTAAGGTTCTGATTTTTCTGTCCAGGTATGTTAGTGTTGGTATTGGTATTGGTGGTGTCTTGGAATTGATATTAGGGTTAGGGTTTGTTGTTTCTTCCTCCTGTAAAAGTGACATTTTTTTCGGGCTAAAAATCTTTTCTTCTCTCTCTGTAATTGGAGGGAATTTTTTTATTTTTTTCCCTTCACGTCTCTCTTTGTTCTTTAAATAAAACATTAATTTTGTTTAGATCTGTTGGGTTCTTATGGGTTGTGAATTTTTCTGTTCTCGTTCATTTGGTCATGATTTTGCTGGGCTGGTTGGTATTCAGTGTGGAGATGTCATGCAAGGTTTATCCTTTTGGCTGTTTAGTGGGGCCCTTCAGCTGACGTGGGTCAGTGATATTGGACAGATGGAATAGTGCTTTGTTTCTTGTACAGTGATGAGAGAGAGAGAGGATGTAAAATCTGTCTTACGTGTAGTGTGTGTGTGGCAATGTTTATGGGAATATCTGGCATGACTTGGATCACCTTTAAGGAGACAGAAAACGTCGCCATAAGAGTTTGGATAAATAAAGATGAACAGCACAGTCCAACGTTGTGGATGGATACTGATGTACGATAAAAACCTTCTAAAAATGTTTTTGATTTTCCAAATAAACTGAATAAGTTTATCCTTTCCTCGTTTATTTTTTCAATTATTAAAATAATAAACTTGATCGAGAATACACACACACACACATATATATATTGAAAATATGAAAATCAAAATAATAAAAATTGAAGAAAAATATTATATAAAAATAAAAATATTATATTTATTTTTTAAATTTTTTATAATTAATTAATTAATTAATTATATACAAATATCACAACCCAAAATTAAAATATTTTTCTGAAATAGAACGGAAGTAAAACAAAAGGCTCAAGCAAGCCCAAGGTACGGAGCTGCGGTCGAGCCTATGACACAGCTACCGTGATATCTTAAATTCTTAATTCCAATAATTCTGTCGTGGAACAAGACTCGGATCCTGTTTGTCATGATTCTTAATACTTCCAATAATTCAAAAATCTTTTTTCCTCGTTTGTTTTTTTTGCTATATATTCTTATTGTATATTGGTAATTTGATAACTCTCCTATTGATCATTCATTAAACGATAGTAATAGTTAATAAGTCTCGGTCACCTTGTCTGAATGCAGAGCTATAGGATTATAATCTCATTATCTCATCAGAACATCGATCCTATTCGGACAACTCCATTAAACAAAAACTGGAATCTTAAAAACGTTTTTTCAGAAGAACACATCAAGGCCCAGACAACGATAATTTGAAAAAGGCCCAGACAAACATGAGCCAGGCATATCTTTTTAGAAAGGGCCTCGACACTAGGCCCCTGATCATTCCAGGCCGAAGCTGACTTGAAACTGAAGCAAATCCAATCTCAAACGTAGATTCAGATGATAATTCGGAAGGAATTATACAAACCGACTAAAACCACTCCCCAACTCCCTGTAAACCAACCCATAAAAATCTAAATGAGCCCACCATTGCAATGACTGCAGTATTCCACAATCTTCTCCTTTTCGGTTTCTCCTTTGCCTAGTTTCCCCTCTAACCATCGATTTCGGCACGACTCAGGTACACAACACTGGCCTTCTCCCAAGCTTTCTCTCTAATCTCTCCTCTCTGATTTCCATGAAAAGAAAGGAGAGTGTGTGTGAAGTAAAAATCCCAAAGGAATCTGTGATTGTTTATTTAAAGTAACAATATTTAATTTTACTTTAAAAAATATTTTGTGTGAATTAATCCACAAGTAATATCGATAACTCATTCCATAGAGGGTGTTTTTCTCTCTCCCTGCAATTACTAGTAATTTGGGGGAAATTCCTTAATCATCTGCTCATGTGTTTGTGTCATCTGGCAAAGATTCATTAAACGTACCCAGTAGCTATTGAGGGTTAATTTCTAAGAATCTTTCCATTAATTAGCATCTTTATTTGATTTTTCCAATTGATTTTGTGTGATGCAGATTTGCAAGTTTATTACTACCTGCACAATGAAGCCAGAGTCCAATAAAAAGCGCAGCCAAAGCACCAACAAATCAGAAGGCAAGACCGTTTCACCTTCATGTTACGATTTAACAGCTCTTTCACAGGCCCTTGATGACCAAGAACCTGCAAATAGCAACAAGGATAAATCTTCTTTTGACTTTAGCAATATATCAGAGGCACTCAATAGTGCAGTTAAAGAGGATAACAGAAAGGAGATGAGAAGGCTGGAAGTATTGACATCAATTGCCCGGCCGCAGGAACAAGTGAAAACGAGGCAAATGCGAGCAAGGAGACAACGGTATGTCTGCGAAACATGGAGTGCGAGAGAGAAGACAGGTGGGAGAGTGCATGGGGGTAGGAATTTCTTTCCTATTCCTATCTTTAGTTTGGGTGGTACGACGAGAGGTAGGGCTTCCCATTGGATTGTGCGTGGATTGTACAGAACAGAGAACACTGTAGGGGAAGTAATGGATGATATTTCTTAAGTAGATTAATGTGGTGGTGGGAATTTGGCAGGTTAAGATGGCGGCATTAGCTTTTACTTTCAATTTTGTGATTAATGAAGATTATTAGTCAGTTTTCAGTCATCTTGTCTAGGATTGTATGCAGTTCATGATTTAATTATATCTGATAATCACGATATACGTCTGCTAGCACTGAATCCCATTAATTGTTTGATTCTTGCAAATTACCTCAAACTCTTTAGAGGCTGGATTCATTCTATGAAGCTGTAAATTGACTCTCGGGGAGAAACAAATCACAGCATCAAAGAATGGAGCAAGGCAGCTGCTAGATTGCCAAGTGTTTGGGAAGTCTTGGTTATGAATGGTCAAGTCTCGCACAATGTCGATGGCCACTGTTCGAATCCATAGCTACTGGGCTCACTATAGTAGGCTGCAGCAAACTTTTTTTTTGGTGCCTTTAATTGGTAAAATTTAAACCGGACTGCTCGTGCAAATCCATCACACACTGTCCCTCAGGCTCCTATTTCGACTGGGAGACTATAAACCGACTTAAAGTAGTTCCGATTTGACTAATTAGACGACAAAGCTGTATCGTGTTAATTCCCAGCATGGGCTCAGGCTACACCCACTGCATTTGCATCTGGCTTCTACCCAGTGCATGGACGCCCAGTGCACTCTAGCTGCGAGCACCGAGTTCATTGACCTTAATGCCCTCTTGGGTATGGGCTGACATCCCGAGACCAGCGTCCAAATAGTGTTCTTGGATCAGTTTCATCTCTAATAGGCCCAATCATCTTGCTCGACCCCAACACTTGCCCCGTGATTTTTTTTCTTGGGCCGCACTTGGATCTTCCAGTATTTTAAATCGATCCAGTTCTTGTTATTTTAAATATAATACAACTTAAAAAATATCAGAAAGAATAAAATTACACTTAAACCCCTCTTTTCTATGAAATAACAAGATTAATAAGCTATAAATATATCTATGATTCTTTCAAAGTCAGAAGTTTACAATCTCTTTATTCTTAGTGTTTTTAACATATATATTTTTAGAATTTATTACTTTAAAAAATTATTAACTTTTACATCGGAAAATCTAACAATTATCATATAAGATTTTTTGAAAGCAACAACTACCAATCACCTGGCTTACCAGGCGTCACTTGCTTTTATAACAATTATTAGTCACTTGACGACTTATCAGACATCATCTGTTACGAGTTACTAATCTCAAATTTTTTCATAGTAAATCGTTATATATTTAATTATAATAAACATCATATTATTTAAATTAAAAAATTAATTAATTATCAAACCCATCAGCTAGATTCTTAAGCATCTTGAAGATTCTTCTTAGTATAATTGTTACACGATGCAGCAAACAAATAATTTAATTTTGGCATAGCGACTAATTGTTAATATTGATATTAACGAAATACGACACGACCCGAGAGGAAACAGTCCTGGCTTGCGAACGTACTAGCATGAACGTAGGAATTGTTGGGGAACTCTGGTAGTCTGGTAAATTTGTTTTCCCTGTGGCCTTGAATTGTCTGTAAGAAAAGACAAGACAAGATGATAAACGCGCGCCAGTGTGAGTGTCCACATTATTTAAAATATTCTTTATTTATAAATATATTAAAAAATATTATTTATCTTCTAATATTTATTTTAATATTAAGATATTAAAAAATCAATTTAAATAACTGAAGAATGATTTTATTTCAGAAATATTTTTAAATTACAAAAATAAACTTGCTCGTGAAAAAATCAATACGGTAAGTGCCCACACTAAAAGAGATACCGAGCAAGATTGTTTTGAAACTCGAGAGGGAGGTCGTCATGATGATTTTTTTTACTTTTTAAAATTAATATAAAAAATATGTTTCTCTAAATCTATTAAACTGATATAAAATATTTGTTTTCAGTTTATCTTACTAATAAATTGTCATTCGAAAAAAACATATAAACAGTTTTAAAGTATTTACTAAATGACACAAAATATACGGTTTCAAGAATCCTTAATCTTTGAAGTCTTATAGCATTAATGTTTATTTGAGAATATGATTGTGTTTGTTATTAAAAGTATTTTTTTATTTTGAAATGTATTAAAATTATATATTTTTTATTTTTTAAAAAAATGTTTTTGATATTAGCACATCAAAATAATTTAAAAATACTATTTTTTTAAAAAATTAAAAAATATGTATTTTTATTTTTTAAAAAAAATATTTTCCAAAAAACACTCTTAAATACACTTTAAAGTGGTAAATAAATAAATTCCTAAACCCTAGGATAGATTTGTAAGGAAAAGTACTATGGTAGATTTTAAATAATTTTTATTTTATAAATTTTACTCTAAAATATATAGTATACAAAGTTGTCTAAATGCAAAAAACAGATGTTATTAATATTAATTTATTTTTAAAATATTATTTAATTAAAAACGGAAAAAAATAAAAACCAGCGAATGATTCATCCATCGCTACATCAAATCAAACGGCTACTAGAAATGCCATCAAGAATGCAAAATACCTTACACAAATGAATCAATATGTTTTGTTTTTTTAAAATAGATATAGAGAAAACCTGACTCCAATTACTTTTTTTTTTCTCTAATCACCAAGGCAGCATCAACAACAAGCCTTTTAAAAACAAAGAATCTTTCTGCACGAACTAATATAATCCCTCGCTGCTGCTGCTAAGTGTTAACCCGTTAAATTTATTGAATAATTTACGTCACCCACCTTCCTCTCCGATCTGACCCCACTTTCATTAATGTCATGGAAGCTCTCTTCTTCAACTTTTATGTTTTGTTTTTTTAAATAATACCTTTTAAAATTTAAAATTTATTTTTCACATAATTATATTCGAATAATTTTAAAATAAAAAACAGTTAAAAAAATCAAGTACGAAAGAACATTTCAACAACAGCACCAGCATGCCTCTAATTTCGTCTTTCCCTTCCCCTCTCCCCTAACACCTTCGGAACAAAGCCTTCACCCCTCTCCATCTCAAAAACTCCACAACAACAATGCCGATCTTCACAAACCTTGAATTTCTTGAACCTTCACTGTCTTCACTAGATTACCCTCTAGTCTATCGAGAGCCCCTACACTCTTTCCCTCTCTCTGACCCAAGGCTAAACCTCTTTCCTGCCATTTCTTCCCGTTTCGAGCTACATGACAATGTCTTAGATTTAGCCCACCTCGAGAGAAGAACCCGATTGCCGTCTTGTTACAGGAGGATCAGGTCCACTTCTGGGACAACCAGATTGTATGATCGGGCCGCTACTCTGGATCTTGAGGCATCTGACCCGTTTTTAAAGGATGTTTCAGAGAGGAAGTATACGTGGACTGCTGAGATTAAGTGTCCAGGGAAAAAGTGGCTTGACCAGAAGTACAAAGTAACGGAAGAGATTAAGGGGTCCGAGGTTGACCGTAAGTATAAATGGACAGCTGAGATTGAGAGTCCGGAGAAGATATGGAAGTATAAGTGGACGGCTGAGATTGAAGGAGACAAGCATGGCGAAGGGCGAAAACACAAGGAAGTCTCGATCAATATCAAAAAGCCTGAATCCGGAGCTGTAGTCTGTACAAAAGATCACAAGTATAAATGGACGGCTGAGACTGATAGTCTGGAGAAGGTCTGTTTTGGCAGGAAGTATAAGTGGACGGATGAGATTGAAGGAGACGGGCATGAAAAAGGGCAAAAACACAAGGAAGTCTCGATCAAGATCAAAGAGCCAGAATCCGGTGCCGTAGTCTATACAAAAGATCACAAGAGATCCACGCGTCTTGTGGAGATTGAAGAGCCACTAGATAAAGGTGCCATCTATCTACGACAGGTCAGTCACTCATGATCGATCTCCAAAAAAACAAAAAAAAGCTAAACGACATGTCGTTTGACCCCCTTGTTTTTCTTTGTTAGGCTTTTGCGAAGAGAGCTGGAGCTCTGACTAGAGCAAGAGGGAAAGCGAAGGAACTGAGCCCAGAAGCTGCGGCATTGATGATACAGGTGGGCTTCAGGACGTATCTGATCCGTCGATCGCAAACACTTCGATCATTACGCGAGCTGGCAATCACAAAAGCTAAGTTAAAGGAGATCAGAATGCTGTTTAACAACTTCACTTACCGAAGGTGCATAACCAGTGATGTAGAGGAGCGTAAGAGCTTTGCTGGGATGATCATTGCGCTTCTTCTCTCTGTCGATGCAATTCAGGCAAGTCCCGAGTTCGAGTCTTACACTTAGCTATGTTGTCTGAAAAAATGTTAGTTTTCAGATTGTTAATTGCTCAATATTTTGTATCAAAATGGTTCGAGCTGCGAGGAGGTCAATGCTGGATGAGTTGGAAGCAATGCTTGATTTGGTAGACCCTCAGCCTCCTGGGAAACCAGGTTTCTTGAAGGGGAGGAGGTTTGAGAGTAGCATTCAGAGAGAAATTGCAACAGGGGTGGCCGATGTTGTCCAAATGCTCGATCAAGTTGAGAAGTCTGATAATGCTACCTTTCAAGTGTGTTTGTGAGGAGAAGACTTGAATTAGTTTGTTTGTCCGAATTTTCTGCTTTATTAATCTTTGAAATCAGGTCTGTCAAGGGTTTTGGCCTTGCTTTTGCATGCTCATGTTCTTGTAGCCGAACATTCTAAACGGAGTTTGAAGCTTAATGTGGTTGTTATCTAATTCCCCCCCTTGAAGTTCCTTGTTGCCAATGAGAGTAGAATTTGGAGCTTCAGATTTCTTGAATCACAAAATGGCCTGCATAAATTGTCTAGTGCCCTTAAATGATGCAATTCTCTGGCTATAGAGATTGTCTTGACTTAATTGTGTGATCACTTGCTGTGTTTGACCAGTGGGATTTCTTTGATACAACCTCCAAGTGACGTGTAAATCTTTTATACAGCCATATACGGTAAGCTTTGGTTGGCAACATCTGATTTCTTTGGTTATCAAGCATTGCATTAACATCTGCGAGGTGGGGGGAACTCCCAGTTGTACTGGCCAGTAAAATGGCCAAGGGGACACTATACTTTAGCGGTAGACTTTAAAATCTCATGTATTTCAAAACTACCTCGTGAAAGTTAATCTGGTTACATATTTTTAATTTTGATTTTTTATCTCTGGTTCAAACTGTTTTTTAAAATAATTTTTATTTGTAAATACATCAAGAAAATATTTTTTAATTTTTAATTTTTTTTACCATATGAAAATGATATAAATATACTATTTTTTTATATGTTTTTAAAAATATTTTTGAAAATCAATAACAAATAAAGCAATAATTTCAAAAGTATGATATTTGTTAAGGAACTATCTCACCTAAAATCTTAAGATTATATATGAAGCCTATAATATCATTATATTATACTCTAATATACATCTCAAGTGAAAGCTCTTTGAGTTTGAAACTTGCATTGACCTATATTGTCTTGTGCTTGATTTTTTTATCAAATAAAATAGAGGTGGTAAGATTCGAATTCGTAATCCCTGGATAAACAAGACTCTGATAATATATTAAAGAACCTAAAGTTATAGATGAGGCAACATAATATTATACTCAATTTAGGAGGAGAAATCACTATCTCTACTAAGCACAAATATTTCTATGCAACCTTACTGTCCAGAACCAGAGGAGACTTCACACGTATACGTAGCATAGCTTAAAACCATCAGCTTCCGTCTCCAATGATTTCACTGTCGCGGTTTCAGCTCTCTTCGCATTAAAAAAAAAAAAATTAAATTAAAAAATTAAGTACAAGAAATCATCACAAGACAAAGAAATCACAAATCAGGACCTCTAACACAGAAGTGCACGATATTTATTATCACCATGGGGGGTTCGTGGTCCCTTGGTACCAAAAAAAAATAGCTGTAAGCCTGCAAGAGAGAAACCACTGCCAACTAGAACTGCCTATAGTTTTCTGACTATCCTTTAAAAATATATCCTCTGGGCCACGTGTAGACACAGCAAAAGCCAAAAATGTAATACATAATAATGCCTGCTTCATGAATGCACCGGTAGGGTTCGGTGATCCGTACATACCTGCCTAGCACCTGTCTTTATGTCAGATATATGCGACATTGCAACGCCACAATTGGACTCCCCCCACGGCTGCTCCCTCTACCGGGAAATTTGTCGCGACGGCCCGTGTATGCTCGAACGATTCCGTTAGTCATCGGAGTGTCTTTTCTCCTTTTCTCATGATCCGTGAAAGGTGGTCATGATCAGAGGTGATGAAAAGAAAATTCAGTGATGTAGATGCATCAGTTTGGATTCAAATTATCTGGTTAGAGAGAGATTTTTAGGTTTATCTGATTTGCAAAAACTGATTATAGGGAAGCGAAGTGGGAGCCTGTTGGAAATCTTCCTGAAGATTCTGCCCATGGATCAAGGCTTAGTGCTAGCCAGCCCTCCCGACTCCAATTACCCACTGGTGTTCCCGAAACATTTATTAATGAGTGTTTTGCGATGAGTTTTAAAAGTATTATTAAAAAAATTGAAAATATTTTATTTTTATTTTAAAAAATAATATTTTTGGATCATGTCAATAATAATTTTTAAAAAATATAAAAACATAATTTTAATGTATTTATGAAAGAAAAAAACAACCGCAATTCTACTACAATAACACCTCGTCATAACTGCTTTTCAAAATTAATTTTGAATTTTTTTATTTTAAATTAATTTTTGATATTTTTAGATTCATTTTAATGTATAAAAATCAAAAATAATTTTAAAAATCTATAATCATTTCTAAATGAAAGATAATTACAAAAACATTCTAAAATTTTTACTGACTGCAAAAGTGCTTTTTGAGCAAAAATTAACGACACCAATTCTTCCTGGCGGGGGTATATCAGAGCAGGAGAAATGGCATGCATGATTCGACGGCTTGTTTGGTTTTTTCCCGAAAAATAAACCACTCCTATAATGGACATGGAACTATATGCCTATGTATGTCAAGATGACCCTGCGCATGTCTTACGTTTTACTGTGTCGTGGACTGAACTATATGCCTATGTATCTTAAATGTAGAGAACATTGGGAGGGGAACAGGCATAAATTATTGATTAACACTGCCCATCAATTTTGTCCCCATGGTGTCCTAGGGAAGAATAAAAAAACGGAAAGGAGGGAAGAAACAAGAGAGAGACAGCAAATTGTGCAATTCTAGGATCTCTCAAGTCACGCCCATAAATACATTTTATTGGTCACTCAAGTCCTCTTCTAGATCGGCATACCACTCTAATAATGCTCTACTTTTTGTCACGTTCTTTAGGACAACAACTCGTCACATTCATTTGCGAGTGCACTTTATAGAAATCAAACATGAAAATCAAATCAATTTTCCGAGTACATGCCATCTAGCCCCACTAGTTTACTAATCATGATTACCGCATTAAGATATCCATGCTTAATTGTGTCATACTTTTAAAATCAAGGTTAAAAATTATAGAGAATACTATCATCATCATCATCAATAAAATCATTAATGATATATTCCAGGACATCATTGACATAATACACTAATAGAATTACCACGAATAAAGTCAACAACAAAAACAAAATTATCGATAACAATTTTACTAATAGATGCTTCCCGTTCATGTATTGGTTTGGAAACTAATTACTGAAGAAAATTATATTCCAATACCAACTGAAATTTATCAGTTAAACAATTAATTCTGGTAGTAATTATTTTTTAAATAAAAACAATATGTTTTTTTTATTTTTATATATAAAAAATAAAAAGTCTAGGGGCGGGTTAACCATAATCCTGTTTGGTAACACAGAAACCTGCAATTCGATACGCATTTTACAATAAAAAAACCGAGGCACACCACCTTCTCAAACCAACACTCGATACTTACATGATCAAAGTGTAAAACCATCCGTTACGTGCAATAACATGAAACTAAAAGTACAAAAATAAAAGTATAAAAAGAGGGTTCTAGGAATTTTGATGGCTATAAAAGTATAAAAAGAACTGATAATTGGCAATGATATGTAAATGGCAATTAGCTCATCTGCCAGGAGAAGAGGCAATAAAACAGGGTTCTCTTGTCACTATTACCTACTGTAGTCAGTCTATAGTAAATGGAGGGAGAGAAAAAAAAGGCAGCAGCACTGATAGAGCACCAACAAAATCGGGAGAATTTTACTTTCACTCCCCTTTCCCTAACCCCAGATTTACCCTTCAATAAACAGCAAATTACCGAGTTCTAGGCAAACATGCCATTTTCTCCACTCCCCATGCATTGTAGACCGTACATGGTTTAATAAAGAGGAGCCCTGCTCGGTGCCTTCTTTCTCCGGCTCATCAAATTAGACGATATTTCGGTAATTCTTGGATACATCGTCCGGCATGAACTTGTTAAGCTGCTCCTTCTCTTTCTCACAATCTCTGTTGTAGCCGTACAAGCAAGTGCCCCATACCCACCTGAACTGGAACTTGTCTTGGTCGAGCCGGAAGGTTCAAGAACCGAGTCAGGAGTCAGTAAACCGTCATCTGAACCCGGTTCAGGCAATGGCAGGAACTTGCAATCACAAAAGAAACTTGAAAGCCCACCAACACCTTTTGTTGTCAAAATATGATCAACCTGCAAATAACAAAAGTGAGAAGTGAAAGAAACCCGGATGAGGAAATGTTGTGAAATGAAATGGGCTAGTCTTTAGAGGCAGAATTGTGAGAGTGAATTTTTAAACACGGTAATTACTATAGCTACCTTGCAAGAAATGGAGCAAAAGAGATAAGGGTACTGCAGGCCTCTGTCACAGGTGCTACAATTGTTGCCTCTGACATTTACTATCCTTGTTTGTGGCCTGTGATTTAAAAATATAACCTTTGCGCTGTTGGTAGTATAGGACTGCAAACACAGAATGAAATTGATTAGGGACAAAAAAATGGGTGCAATTTGCTTTTCAATAAAAAGGAAGGCATGAACAATTGCAGCTAAATTTTCTGCGTCTGTGAAGAGAAGAAAGAATAAATACATAAACAGACATGGACGTTTATACGGTCAGAATTAGCAAGGAATTAGAACAAGAAGGTTGCATATCCATATGTTTTAACTACTCCAGTGTTTCTTGAGTTATCAAGATCTCAACAAAATTGAACTTACCTGAACAGAAGCACAGTCGAATAGTTTTTGAGCATCATCTAGCCTTAAAACATCATTATATACATACCTTCTTATCTGAAATACACAAAGAAACCATCAAAACTTAGTAAAACACATGAAAAACATGTAAGAGCGAACCCTGGTCTTTGGCAGGTAAATTAAGGAACCTGCAGGAGACGGTGAGAGTTGTGAGGAGGCAGACAATGAGGGCAAATACTGACGCAGCAGTCCAAGCAAAATATGTTCCTTTCATTCTTTCTTGCACCTTTGTGAATGAAACAAGCATCGAAGAATTTTTCTGCGAGAAGAGCTTGAAGCCAGGGAGGTAGTACTAGATTCGAAGAAATCAACTGTAAACAAAAGCATGGAAATTAGTACTGGTGCTCCCACTGATTTGAGAAAAAAGAGAAATCAAGAGATCTAAAAAACTAAACACACCATTTTGAATTTTGATGAGAGAGAGTTTGTGGTTAGGGGTTGCAAGGATGGAGGCGAAATAGCTATTACTCTGCAAACACAGAGAGGAACGGCGCCTGGCAAATTGGTAGTAGTACCGGGTGCAGTGTGTTACTGTTACCAATGAAAAAACAGGGAGAGAGAGGGGGAGGGTGGCCTCATCTAGAGGGGTAACCTATTATCATGTTTTGCTTTGGACAAGAGAAACACACTGTAATCTTCTTTAAAAAATCCACTATACCTGGCTAGTGGTAGTATATTATACACTAGGCCTGTGCTAGCGAGGTTTGGAAAGTGAAAGCACAAAAGGGAGGACAGATTTTTTGTAGTTAGATGATAAATAATTAAGGAAAATTCAAATCAAAATCTAAAACTTTCCTTTCCATGGATGTTTTACTAAAAGCTCATAACCCAAAAAACCTCTCGCCATTTGTTTCTTTGTTGATGGGTGGTTTGGCCTGGCTGCAGGTGTCTACACTTTTCCTCTCTTTTTTTCTCTTTGTACTGTGCTTAGTGCTACATGACAAGACTGGAAAAGCGACTTTTCCCAATTCTCGGTGGAAACGGTAAAAAAATCGCAAGTGGCCCTAATAAGATCTTCGCTTCAGCCACCATTTTTATTTCCATGGTTATAATTAATAAGTTTTATACATTGTTTGTTTTAAGAGACATGCACAAATTTTCAGAGTAGCTCGGTTGTAAATACGAACAGATGTTCAGGGGGTGGTCTACATGAACAGTTTCTTCTTTTTCTCAAACAAGAGAAAATGGGAGACAAGTAGGCTATCCAACTTCCTAGCAAAGATTGAGACTAAAATTTATGCTTATTTAGTATGGAGTTCGTGTGATTATTAATATAATAAATAATAAAAATTTACATGATTAATGGTTTTAGGACAAGTAAATAACTCGGACATTATATATACACACACACATGGATTACATTTTCGTTACCCAAAATGTAGTCTTGGAAGATGGACAATTGTCATGGAGACTAGAGATTGTCTTCCTTCTTTTCAATGTTTTATTGAATTGAATAAGGTATTCACTAAGTAAAATCTAACAATTTAAACTCTTTTCCAAATCACTGTTCGTTTTAGGCCTAGCAAATATCAATAGAAATAAAACAGTTAAGCTCTCATGACAAGATGGATTACCTCTCTGCCCTTTTTTTCAATCAAATTTACCATGTAAGTTTGCACATGCCATGCATGCATGCAGCTTTGCATGATATGAATCATGATGAATAGGGAGGTGGTCTTCCATTAAAATTACTTAGTGAAAGGTGTAGTTATTTAAGGTGCTTCATAAATATGGAATAGCAGTACGCTGAGTTCTTCAATTTAGAAGCGGCCGGCCGTATCCAGGACCATCAGAGCATCAGCAGCGGCCAGATACATATGAAAAGCTAAAAATAAAAAATGAATTGTTTGTCCTTTTTGTTTAGTTTTTATACTCCAACGGGAGTGACAAAAGAGAGGTAAAATTAGCAGCTCATGCAAAACATAAAATATATTATAAATAATGCAATATATATATATATATATTAGAAAAGATTATACAGCAGGAGTAAAACGTAAGATATATGATAAATAATGCAATATATATATATATATTAGAAAATAATATAAAAATATATTATAAATAATGTAATATATATTAGAAAATAATGTAACTATATCAAAAATAATTGTACTATATTTAAAATAATATAAAAATAAATAGCTTTTTAAAATAATTTTTATCACTGGAACACACATAAACAAAAATATCATTTTTACATTATTTAAAATATCATTTTAGAGATTTATCTTTAGCATTCACGCCAGAGAATTACTGTCATGTAACCAGCTGAAATCCTTTCTTTTGAGAGCATTATTACAGCCGTCCATTCAAACCGGCAGGACAAAGCGTAATTTCTTATACTTTTCACAACTGTAATAATAGAGATTATAGGTGATGCCTTAACGTTACATGACAATAAGTCGTATATATCTCGATGCAGCGAAATCAACATGGAAAACTGAGCAGCCATCAATAGCCTGACTCGAGTTCATGCATGTTACATTTGGTTCGGTGCAGAAACCGGTTCGGAATATACAAAACCAAGCTGATCTGTCAATCAGTCATGGATGTATTGTCCAATTCTTGATCATTCAGAAGCTCCCTTCCTCGCTAGCGAATCGGACAGTAAAATATCAAAAAAACATATTCTAACACCCTGTTTCTTATATTGATTAGCCAACAAAGCTAGGTTCATCACTAGCTACGATGGTCCACCGTGGATGAATTGCAGGCACCGGAAAGGCTCTGATAATGGAAAAGTGGGCGTGAGAGAGAGAGAGAGAGTTCGGTAGAAACTAGAAAGTGATGACAAAAGAAATTAAAATTTGAAAGAGAGATGTGCGTCGCAGGGAGCAGACAGGGAGGGATGAGAGGAATTGGCATCTATAAGGTGTACGGATTTGAAACAGCAGAGCAATGCATGCAGCAGCTGTTTCATTGCAAATGGTAGGGCAGCTATCTGACTCCAGCAGCCCTTGCCCCCAGAAAATTATAACCCATCAGCTAGCATAGGCTCAGCCTCGGGTACTAGTATCGTCTCCACAGGGTACTGTTCAGATTCGCCTTTATTCCGTGAAAACTACTCCCTCCTTTATTATCAAGTTCTTGCCTGGTTTAGCTTCTGTGTCTTACGCTCCTGATCTATACGATCCTGTTCTCGCCGAGTTTAGCTTGCGTCTTACGTTATGTCTCAGATGTAGGTTTTGTTTTTCGATTATTTTAATGTGTTGTTTTTTAAAGTAAATTAAAAAAACCACATAGCTTCGAACAGTTACCCGGATAATTAATGTTTCCTGTGAGATTCTTCATTAATCGGTGCTCAATTTTGATTTTGTCCATGGAGGGCTCTTTTGACTGTTGCCCTGGATTATTCACGCACAACCCCCTTCTTATTTTTTCTCGTTTCATGTTTGGCTAACAATTTATTTAATTTAAGATAAATTATATAAACTTCTTCATGGAAATTAAAATTACAAGATTTGAAGGGTATCTCTTTTGTCCCAGAATGCTAGCTCATAGTTACTGTTAAGAAATTATAGAAATAATATTTAAAAAATAAAATCAATGAACTTAATGTTGCTCATCTTACGATAATCACGTCCATTTTTTGATATCTCCTTTTTTTTAAGTGTCTATTCTGTCTTTCCTTTTTAGGTAATTAAGCTATAAAATAATTAAGATCTGTGATTTTTTAAAAAAAAAACATGAAAAGAGTTTTGTCATGCCTTCAAGGCATCGAATTAACTGGCTTGAAATCTCAATGATCTACTAGCGTTGTAAGTTAGGATTGATCACAAGTGATGCATGCTATATAAAAATCTAGACTAATTAAAATTTTATTTGTTTATTTAAATATATAAAATATATTTTCTGAAAATTAAATTTTATCGCATAAAAATTTTACTAGCGATGTCCTGAATCCAGATCAACTATAAGGTCTGTCGTTCCCAGAAATCCTTAGTTAGGATTTTGAAGTTCCCCTGAGCAGCCCCCTCGCCGATAGAGAGATCGGCGTTTGCCACTTGCCTGTATAATTTGCAACGACGCTACCATCCTTAATTTTAGCCGGGAGGGGAATCGATCGAGTGTTGAATACAGTCTCCTTACCATGCAAACACATAGTAGGGGTGATCATTTTTTTCAATAAAAATAAAATTATAATTATAATTAAAGAAACTAAAACCAGAAGATAAAATATAGGGTAATAATACGTATATGATAAATATTTAATTATTTTTGTATATAAATACATCAAAATAATAAAAATAACAAAGAAAAAATATTTGTATATTTTAAAAAATAAAGTCGAGCCACAAAAATAAACACGTAAAGGCTTTATGAAACTCTGTTACGGAAAATAATCTCTATCCTGAAATATTTTTCTCAAGAAATTCCAGGGTTCCAAGGGGATTCTGGTCATAAGGTTGGTGATCCCTTGTAAGCAAATTAAACCTTCCAAGATAACGATAAAACCTAACAAATCAAGAAATTAGAGCTCCTATCTTAACTTCACCAACCGTTTACCCTTCACACATAACAACCCCACCGAACCCAATGCCCTCACATTGTTTCATTAAATCGAACGGTTCACGTCCGTCACCCAAATCACCATCGTCATGATTTTACTCTGCCAAATAGCAAAACATAAAAAAAAAAAAAAAAACTCCCTCCTTTCTCCCATAACACATTAAAAATAATTCATTTTCTCTTAAAGAACAAGAATACAACACCTTAATTTTGATTAAAAAAATAATTTTCCCAAATTAAATTTCTACTTTGCACTGAATTAAATTACCAATCATGAGTACTGGAGACCTTCTTAATATTCATCCAACAGAGCTCAAATTTCCATGTAAGTTCCTTTCTTTCTATCTCTCCTTTTCTTTTTCCTGTTTGCTTTCCGAGAAAATGGAAACAAAAGAAAACATCTATATTTATTGATTTTGTGTCAAAATTACGCGAGAGCGGTTCTAACTAGGAGCCAAATTGCTAGTTACACTGTGCTTTCGTAAACTTCTGTTTGGTTGCTGTGAGAAGATCATGGAAAAGGAAGATCAGACTCTGAAGTTAGTTTTTGGTGCATTATTGTAGATCCAAAAATGTAGTTAAATTGTTTGGAAAAGACTGACTTTATTCTTGCGTGTGTTTTTGATTGATAAAAGTTGAATTGAAGAAGCAGAGTTCATGTTCTATGCAATTGACTAACAAGTCAGATAAATATGTGGTTTTTAAGGTATGTTTTTTCTTGTTTTAATTTTTCAAGTTTTGATGTTATTAGTTTATAATAACTGTTATGTAAAAATGTAAACTCGATGGATTAATTTTAGGTTAAAACGACCAATCCAAAAAAATACTGCGTTCGTCCCAACACCGGAGTTGTCATGCCCGGATCGACTTGCAGAGTCACATGTAAATACACTGCAACCAATTGATTATAGAAATTTCCAAATTGTTTGTTGTTGGGATTTGTGAATTTCAAATCCATTGCTGGTAATGCATTCTGCCTTATAATGTTATATGTGATGATAGTGTCTCGTGTAAATTATGGTAGTTTTCCTCAAGTATATGGCTTTTCATTTCGTTTCGTATTGTTTAATGACGCATTCTAGACATTGTTTGAGCATATAATAGTTTTATTCTTGATTGGATTGTGTTAGTTACAATGCAAGCCCAAAAGGAGGCACCGCCAGATATGCAATGCAAGGACAAGTTCCTGCTTCAGAGTGTTGTTGCACCTGATAGTACAACTACAAAAGATATAACTTCTGATATGGTGGGGTGGCTTCTTTGTCTCTTTCTTTCTTTATTCCTGTTTGAAGATTGACGGTTACACTTACTCAATATAGAATTAAGGGTGAGAGTGATTGGTTTTGCAGTTTATTAAGGAGGATGGTAAGGTTTTGGAGGATTTCAAATTGAGGGTTTTATATATTCCTGGAAATCTTCCCTCTCCAGTTGCAGAAGAATCTGATGAAGGATGTTCTCCTTCTAGGCCTTCTGTATTTGAGAATGGTAATCAGAATACTTCGCTGCTTGATGCTGTAAGTATTTCATCTTGTTTCTGTTTTGAGATCTTTCCTCCTTTTTGCTTTTATTGTATGCATATATGCTTATTGGAGTCCAGGTAGCTATGGTATTTTTCATTTATTTAGAATTGTTTTTCAGGTATCAAGATCCTTAGAGGAGCCTAAAGAGAAATCTTCTGAGGTAAACTATGTTTTTTTCAAAATGAGTACTTGAACTTCATTGCATGAAATCTGAAATACACAGGTTCATAATGATTGTATAAACTATAATCATTGAGATAAGATGTTCAGCTCTAGTGTTATTTCTTGAAGAAAAACGGTGACGGCTTTAATTTTCTGTTTGTATTTTGAAAATCCTCTTTAGAATATATAATATTGGATATTAAGGAATTTGGTGTGTTACTGCAATTAAATAGAAGGATTATGTTGGGAGTGTGAAGCTACGTGTGTTTTCATTCATCTGGTTTTTGTTCTTTGCGGGAAAAACATTGTTCTGAGGGCTATTTACAGGGTACATGTGCGGCATTTGAAATATCACGCCATGTACCTCTAGGATTAATCACCAATTAGAGCTTCCTGAAATAAACATTTCTTAAAGCTAAATGCTGCCTATTTACTCTTGAAAGTACTTTGCTTAATGCCACGCTTTTGTTTTTGCAATTTGGGGTCAATTTTCTGACCTATGTTTGTATTTTAGACATGGTCTGTGATTTCAAGGTTGACCGAGGAGAAAACTTCTGCCCTGCAGCAAAATCAAAAGCTTCAGCATGAACTGGTATGTATTGAATGTTAATGTCTCTGTTTTAGTCTAGATAATTGGTTTAGGGAAGTTTGGCAAAGTGTGGTTTTTCTTTTTCTTTATCTTATGTTGGTTTGATTCTCAAATGATTGACGCTATGCTTTTCTGATATTTGACCCTATGCTTTTCTTATATTGGCTTTGCATTAAACTATACAGCATACTTCTTTCATGTGAATTATTTCTATCTTCTGTCAAAGAGATACTGTATGGTGAAAGTAGGAATTGTAGTTGTGTTGCTGAATCCTCTTTTGCCTAAATGAATTCCTTCTAGTGATGCATTCTCAAGTTTTGTTATCAGCGAAATGCTTTAGTTTTATACTAGTGTTTTGTCACTGTTAGTGCTCACCGATCTTGCTATCGCGTGCTATTTACTGCAACAGGAACTGATGAGAAAACAGGTCGGCAAAAAATATGCTGGGGGTGCCTCTTTATTGGTTGTTTTTCTGGTTGGTTTGTTTGGCACTTTTGTCGGCTATATCTTCAACTGAACATCTAAGTGACTGATATTATAGTTTGAATTGACAGAGTGTGCAGCCTTCCCCAAAGGTTTTAAAACTTTGTAGGACTTCCTCGTGCAGTTTGTAAAATTGTAGTCTGATGCATTGTTGGCACTTTTTATTATTGATTTGTCAGATGTTTGATCAAGAACTAAGTCGGTTTGGATGGTAATTAGACTGGCTAATAGCCTGTAAACTTAGGATCTCTTGTGAATGGATTGATTTGTAGGCTAGTGACTGCCATTTCTCTTGCTATGAATGGATTGATTTCTCTTGCTGAAGCTGAACCTTTAAATTACTTCTCACTGGTCTTCTTCCTAAACCCCAGAATGTACAATTCTTTGCTTTCCATCTCTGATTCTTTGCCTGTATATCTGTGGTTTTTTCAACCTGCCCATGCGATTTGTTATCAATCGCTTGGTAGAATTCAGAATGCTTCAAAAGCCGTGGGTTTTCACAAGTCATAGACTAATCCTGAGACTTGAATGAAATGCTCTGCTAGGCAATTTTAGCTTATGGTATCGCTGCAGTCTGAAAATAACAGATTGAGCTATATTGGACCCTAGTTATTTCATGATAAAATGATAAACCTTCAGCCTATGCAAACTTGAGTTTTAGTAATAGAGTCAGGGTACATATTGCTTTATCAAATGAAAGCACCGGTATAGTCAATCACTGATAAAGACGGGAAAGGAAAAAAAATATATAGGCATGATACATGGAAACATAAGCTCCCCATTTTTTGCAAATAATTCACCTATATATTCATGTGAATAAGACTAGTTTCTCAAGATGAGATCATACGATAGGCGCCGAACCCCGTTATGGTGATGGATCAATCATTCTGAAACATCTTCTCTGTCTTTCTTTTTGTCGGGTTTGCGATAGGTTTCTTCCATCTGTTTGGCCATGGAAAGGCCAGATACAGCAAGTTTTTTTATGTTAGGCACGTTGTAGCTCTGGGCTATGTAGATCCCGGATAGTGTCCCGAACATGAACGAGAAGGAACTCCGTATTAAACCCATTTGACTCCTAAAAACTCTTTAATATGAGAAAGAGAGAGACTTGGCTTGATCTGGGAGATGTGAATCAAGATATTTGATAGTCTTGAGAAAGCAAAGATGGGAATGCATAAAGCTTTGGTGTCGTAATTCCCAAGAGTCCTCCTTTTGTGCACTTCACAAAATACGGCGACTCCTCCTGCAAGGGTCAACCCTTCTTGGCCAAGAGTCCTCCTTTTGTGCACTTCACAAAATACGGCGACTCCTCCTGCAAGGGTCAACCCTTCTTGGCCAAGCAAACGTGGCATTTTTTTCCAAAGGATATCGTGTGTCTAAAGCGACAATTATAATTAATTAAAGGATACCGTGGGCGCGTGCAAATCTTTGTTTAATCAGATCGTTAGCCAAGAAACCCATAAAAATATTTATAATCACCAAAAATACATTTAATTTGAAAAAAAAAAATCAAACTTTTTAAAAAATATTTTTTAAACTGACCAATATCACTGCAGTCTGCACTTGCTAGGGTAATAAATCCATCAGTCTGGCACGCCATCACTGTGTTCTTGTTGCTGGGCTTGCGATAGGTTTTTTCTATGTGCTCGCCCATGGAAAGGCCAGACTCGTCAACTGTTTTGAAGTTAGATACTTGCCAGTGTGCCCCCACGAAAAGGAGAAGCTTCTCCTTATCAGATCCATGAGAACGAGGCTTGGCAATATATTAAAAATTAATGCTAGTTGGGTTGGGTTTTTGCAAGGGATTTATGCTAGTTGCGGAATCTAAGAGTATAAAAAATACACAAATAAATAACAAAATAACAGATGAACTATAACACCAAACACATTCCTTTTTGTATTTTTTTTCCGAGTGTCAACTTAACACGGTCAAATTACTACAGAAAATCTTGTGTTTGATTCTATATATCTATATATATATATATATATATATATAATTACATAGCATGAGGAAAAGAGAAAATAGTCTTGAATATCCACCGTCAAGCTCTTGAGGATTTGGTAAAATTATACGTTAGGGACTAACGTTTAAAATTCTAAATTGAGTCCCTCACTAGGATTTAATACTTCAAATTTAATTTGAGGATAAAATGTGATTAGAGAGCTTTGGAGTTATTTAGAATTACTAAATAAACTTTCATTTCAAATTATTTTTTTTGCACTGAACATAACTTCCAGAAAAAGAGAAAAAATGGTTTAAACTTTAAAGTAAAAATAAATAAATTAAATAGAAGTGAAGGGTTCAATACGGCCAAATTGCTTGTAGAGAGTTCAATCTGATAAATTTCAATAATGGAGGGACGATTTGTGACCTTTAAACATTAATTAACGCATGAAACCTACAAAATCTAACTTGAAGTACTCGATCTCAAACGAATCAAATTTGGAAGAGGTAAATATCAACTTTTTCTGTGATGAACTTGTTTTCAAATCACTTGAAGGTCAAAAGAGATTTGATCCATTTAATTAATTAAAAAAAACTAATAATTGGAGTAAATAGAAACATACCAAACTCCATCTCTGTCTCTTGCAGATGGCCATGATCTTATCAACAAGTTTTAACATTACATAGAACTGGATTCGTCCTATTACTAATTGTGATGAGTTAGTCACTCAAAAACGTCGTCGCTCTCTTTCTGGCTACTGGGTTTGCGATAGGTTGTTTCAATGTGGTGTTTAGCCAAAGAAAGGCCTGTCCCGGCAAGTTTTCTGACGTCTGGTGCGTTGTAATTCCGGGATATGTAGATCCCGGCCGGTGTCCCCGACATGAAGAAGAAGCTTCTCCTTATGTGAGACTTAACCTACATGCCAAAGATCTGAAAATAGAACGACAATTTAAAAACTAAAGCAAGTATTTAATAAAAAAAACCATAGTAAATCAAACTCTTATGAACTGTACAGGACTGACATGACAGCAATACAGGATTCTTACTAGCAAGTAATTAAAAAACATAAATCTTCACTAGCGTTCTAATTATTTGTTCCAGTAAGCGGCGTGTCCATGGTTGCTGCCTGCTCAGTTCCTGAGGTTGCAGCCCTGCGTGCTTGACGAGGACAAGTCCATTTTCGGCGAGCTTCAGGATTTTCCCATCGTTGTGCTCCTCTCGTAACAAAGGCTCCAAACATAGCTCCTATAAAAAAGGCAAAAACAGGCTTCATCTCCCTTACTGTTTGTTTATAAACTTTACTCTAGACACTGTAAAAGCAGAAGCAAAACTAGATATGTGTTAGGAATGATGCGGTTGAGCTGGTGGGATTTATAAAAAATGTTGTCTTTAGAAGACACCTTGATGCCCAAGTTGTTTTGGTATATAATTTCCATTAAAATATAGCTAACCTTTTCTCCAAGGGTCAACCCCGCTGTCTTGTCGTGGTAGATATTATTTTAGAGGGCATGCATACTTGGTGGATAAGGTGCAAAACTGACTTCGTCAGCCCCCAGAACTCTACTATGGTAGCATTTTTGGTCCAAACCACTCCCTAACAACCAATGAATTGGCTCTCATTAATGGGACTTCCCCGAAAATAAATTAAAAGAAAATAAAGAAAAAATTAATCAATAAAGGGGAAAAAATCTTATTATACTCAAACAACCACCATTCATATGGGATTTTATTTAATTTTTTCAGATTTTTTTTCAAGAATTTAATAAAAAATCTGGATAAATAAATGTAGACATGATATGGTAGTGAGGAAGTGTGCGAGAGAGAGGGACGATGATGGTTGATTTTTTTTTTTTTTTATTATTATTATTATTTATCTTAATTGTATTCTTGTATTGTCAAATAACTGGTAGATAGTGTTGATGCATAAAAAAAATATCATTTTTGTTTAATTGAGAAAAATACATGAAGCTGCTCGCGGGGAAAATGAGTTACCCTGAATTGGCTGAGGGCTATGAAGGTGAGACAAATCAGAAGATAGGGACCGTGTTTTCTCTAGCTGTTCTGAGGTGAAAGGAGTTTGGTGCAAGCTATATCTTTTCTGTTTGGCAAGAGAGAACTAAGAAAGTACTTGAGAATGTTGCTACAGATTTCTCTACACTGATAAGGCAAATTATTCGATCTGTTCAGTACAGATTAGGAAGACAAGGCTGCTGAGAGATGCTATGAATAATAATCCCAGATATGATTTGTTATATAATCACTGGGATTTTGCTGATGATTTTCTTAGCCAGTTTCTGTAAAGTGGACTCAAGTCTTCTGTTGTGTGTGCTGCTCTCAGTAATTAAGACGGGGACCTTGAGATACCTAAATGTTAATTTCTGCCAGGACAGAACAAAGTGGACGAATGCAGCACATCAGATAGATTGCGAAATGATAAGAAATTATCTCGGCCACACAATCATTGTACGTGGCAATGGGCCAGAGATTTTGCTGCTTTCAAGTCATGCCATTCACATAATTGAATAAAAATCCAGTTTCAGGTACACAGCATTCATGGCTTAACATTGTCCACTGGTTGCCTGTTATTTTCAGTGTTTAATTGTCTATGAACTTGTGTTTCTCTGTATAAAGCTTCTTTTGGAGCTGTGAAAGTTCCATAACGTGTGTTGCATGAAAGAGATGGCCTTCCAGGGTTCTAAAGAAGCAGCTATTTTTGTTCTGCTCAATGTCATTTTTTTCACTTGCGTCTCATCTCATAGCTTACCGGCCCTTCCTCCAAGAACTCCCTCAGCCCCAAAAAAGCCAGCCAAATGCCCTAAAGATACCCTCAAATTTGGTGTTTGTGGCAGCTGGTTAGGGTTGGTTCACGAGGTTCTCGGGACCCCTCCGAGCGAGAAATGCTGTACTATTATCAAGGGTGTTGCTGATCTTGAAGCCGCATTGTGTTTATGCACAGCTATCAAGGCCAATGTCCTGGGAGTTGTCAAGCTCGAAGTTCCCATTGCAGTTAGCTTGCTCCTCAGTGCTTGCGGAAAGACAGTTCCTGAAGGCTTTAAATGCGCGTAGAACTCCTTTATTTCCGTTCATTGATGTTTTTGTTTTATGTTTGAAACTTGTCTGCTCCTGTAAAACTCGCTTTCCTAAGCTGAAAAAATTTCAATAAAACTTGTTTGAGTGTGTTCTTTTTTTATGTACATCTGGTCTGAAGAGTTGGGACAAATTATGGAAAAATGCAAGGACCTGTCGAGGCTAGACTACAGCTTAAGAGCTGCAGAGCATTGTGGTTAATTCATTCACTTTAAACGTGTAAAGGTCTAGAATCCTCATTATCCACCCTGTTTTGTTTATAATAATATATATTTCTTCTATATAAAAAGAAGAAGCTAATAAGATGGTGTAAAACCTATCAGCAAAGCGCGCAAAAGAACCATATGGCCCCCAGACCTAAAAGGGGTTTAGAGCTTGTAGAACAAAGGCTAGAGGGGCACTCCATTTCCAGTACAGCAGGTAAGGTTTGACGCTTTGACTCAATTGTGCAAACGGATTTTTGTAGCAGGGCTTGCTCTAATCGAAAGCATGTTTTTGAAATCATACTTGGTATCTCTACAATTTGAGATGATTTTAATCGAAAGAATGATTGCAGCATGACAATGTCCAATTGCAGTCTCACCGGCGACGAAGAACCCATAAAACACCAAAATGCACATTTCAATAACAGAGCTTAATTACAAATCGTCAGGGTCTTCTTGTGGCTAGTGGAATTCCAGAGAGAAGCATTCAGCGAAAGGTTCCATTTCTGGCCTTGTCAAAACGTGACCATTTTCCATGACTGAAAATGCCCTCTTTTTTTTTTTTTTTTTTTAATCTCTGTGTGATCTCCTCCTCACACTTCCCCATCCAAAATCCAATCCTTAAAGCCGAAGCTCTGGCCATCAAGCAACCCCAAGCTTCAGCACTTGTGGTCCCATTTGTTTCAACGCTGCAATCCTCACCTTTGCTCCTTGTCCAATGCATTTATCGAACCACCAGGCCTCTCTGAAATAATAGCAACCCCACTTCCCACCAGATAAACCAATACAACGGCGCACGTAAAAGACGATTAGATGATACTTAGTCAGATGATTGTATAAGGAAGGAGATAGTTTTAGAGAAAAGAAAGACTGGAAAAGAATGATAAATAAAGTAACAAAGTAAGAAAATTTTCGATTGGGTCAGGAATACATTTTTGGATTTGGTATGAATAAATGAAGCACATATATGGACAGGCGAAGTTTTATTTTGGTACACTTCAACCTTGCTGCTGGTAACACGATGGCATCTCAAGGCAACTGAAACGCGAACATACAATGTGACAAACATGCAATGAGTCTACAAGATTTTTTAGCATTAAATTCACAATCGATACCGAGTTCAACTCTTGAGCTGGTTTGGCTAGCCAGTAGTTCATGTATGCGTACTCTAGCCCAGCTGCAGCATTGATAACCGCACATGAGAGACGGGGTTAGTTCAGGCACAAAGAGTTTTTCTTTTCTTTTTTTGATGTTTTCTCATGTACTTGCCCATGCATCGATGAACATGGAGACGCTTTTTCCATCCAGCGCAGTCTGGTTTTGAGTCATGTCAATACAAAATCCTTTATGAGGGAAAAATGCTAATTGCAAAACCAGAGATGATACGACCGAGTCATATAATAGCTAGTTGGGTACACAAGGACATGATTCAGTAGCTTCACTGATTCCACTGCCTGCAAAACCTGCATTAGACTCTGCAATTGTGGGTGATTGGAGAGTAAACAAGATGGGCTTGAGAGAGTTAGAGGGACAAGTGAGGCGTTCGGCAGGGAGGAGACTTCTACTATTTTCACTGAGTTGAGGGATCCTTTCCATTACGATTTAAAAGTATTTATGAAAAAAAATATTTTGAAGTATTTATGAACAAAAAAACATTTTTAAAAATAATATAAGAGTCGAAGTAATATATATGAGCACCCGGTGATGATCTAACGAATTAAACACCCATCAGTGTTTGTAAATATAATCTTGTTTGTATTTTAAAATGATTGACTTAAAAATATATTAAAGTAATATAAAAAAAAATATTTTTGACATCAACATATTAAAATAAATACTAAAAAGGTCCTTATTTTTAGCAAAAATTTTAGAAAAACACTTTGAATGATTTCCAAACAGACTCCATCTTAAAGAAGCAAGGAAATATACAATTGATTCTATCCATAGCGCATGTATAACTAACTGAGCAAATGCAATGCTGCAATCAGTTCACGCAACCTTCAATGCAGTGATAGGATAGAGGCCTCTCCATTGAAGGAAATGGAAAAGGACAACAAGTGGCTTCAGGAAGTGCAGTAGCCTCGCAGGATTGATATAGGGACATCTATTGTTGGAAGCCAGTAGGGATCTGGGGCTGCAGCAGGGTCTATAACTATACATGCCACGAACTGTTTATGAGAACAAAGATGACACCGATAAAAAAAAAGATAAAGGAAACGAGCAAGAGAGTTCTTGAAGCCAGAGAGTCAAAAGGTATATGATGGGCAGCAGAAGCAGGGAACTGAAGATGTTATTCGTAGAGGGTGCGGGTGCACAGCCTGCCCTGACCACGGTTCTGTATTTTTTTCACATATGAAATTAACACTTACATTCCTTGAAGTTATATTCATGATGTGTTTCACACTTTAGATGTCATCAAGTTTGAGGCTTCAAGAGAATGATAACACGATGATGCCCAATTCGAGTCTCACTAATGCGACCAAGGTGGCGAAGAACCTGTAAAACACCAGAATGCATGGGTATGATATTTCACCAAGTAAACGAACTTGTCAGATATATGAATTTTTTGAGCAGTGTTTACCATTTCATGCTGTCAAAATAACAGCATAACAAGTTTCCAAGAATTTTAAGTTTTGCATCTAATTCCCTGATGCCAAGTAAACCATGCATCTGACAAATTTACACTTGATATAGAAAAGGACCTGCAATTACTTTTATTTGACTTTCTTAAGCATGCAACTAATCATTGTATTCTATGATTTGATTGTGGGTAGAAAAATTATCTTGCAAAAGGTGAAAAAGAAAAGAGGAATAACTTACAGTCAGAATCGCTTTTCCTGTATTGTCAAGCTTCAAGCTAGGTCCTTTTATGTCAGATTCAAGAAAAAAGTGTTTTCCCTTTACTGATTCTGTCATCGCAATATCCCTTACTTCCTGCAGTGAGGGAGATAATATCAAATACTATAACAGCCAGTTTGCTTATGAATACAAAACAATGCTAAATGCCAACTATTTGAAATAAATCACAGACACGTCATGTAGTTTTGACTACGCATGTTTTTTTACGTAAGCACCTCCTAGTTTAGGAAAACCTTCATGAGGTAACTGCTATTCAAAGAACCATTTAACCTTCAAAGGGGAACATAGATAAAGAAATTTAGGTTATACTACCCAGCAGTAAAGTTCACTTACCAATGCTTTTTCCCAGAGATTCTCTGCCAACTTCACAACGGAAAGTTGAAAAAAATCAGAATAGTTGCAAAATTAATCAAGCGCTAATGGAAGTCAGATAAAAGTATTGATTTGAGACCTTCTTCTTTGGGGCTGCAATAAGCTGAGAATTTGAATCGGCATATGCTGCCATGTCATCAATAGCTGCATTGACCTTATCCAAGGTGAGCCTTCCTCTCATGTATCTGCAATCAGCAATAGCACTGGAGTTGGTCGGGAGCTTTATAATAAGAATGCCAGACGGGACTCTTCATTCCCAACATTTCCCCGCTAATATACGATATGAAACCTCATATACTAGCCTCGGTTTCAATATCTATGCAAAAGTATTCAGACCAAGATGGTGCCACTCCTCAAACTCAGTTGAGACACAAGTGTAAACACTAGTCCTGTAATTGCAGAAATACACTACTACTGTTTTGTGTGAAACTTGATATGCCATTGGAAAGCTAGAGCCATGTCAAAAGACTCAAAAAAGCGTCCTTGCTTGTAGTGACTTATCAAGGAATGACACTGGCATGCAAGTCGTCTATGAATGGAATCATGGATTCATCAAAGAAAATCATATAATTAGAAAGAAAAGAGATTAACTTACGAAGATAGGGAATCCAGCTCAGCAGAAGTTATATGCCACAATGGTGGAGAGCTACGACCCTTTTTCTCCTGGAATTTAACAAATTTTAGATCAGTGATTTAAATAGTTCCCTCGCACTCAAGCTACAGCACAGATTTATGAAAGTTATAGCAACTGAACAATCGTTAATTATTTTCCCCTTATCTCATTATTCATTATCCATCTAGTTTTTCCAGGTTCATTAAATTCAAAATAAGAATGAAAGTGAATTTATTGGTCTGAGCCGTACAAAACATCAATAATCAGTTTACCAGAACCAGCATACCTTGTGTGTTACTACAGGCTCCTCCTCAGGTTTCAATGGACCAAAACCAGGAAGTTGATTAGATGCTTCTGGAAGAATGCTGACAGTACATAATAAATAAGCACATTTGCAGCTCAAAATCTTAGACTCCCAGACCTATAATATACGGATAAAAACACCAGTACCTTCTATTATTAATTTCCGAATTCAAGAAGGTTGTTCTTTCTGGCACATGTACAGACATACTTTGCAATTTTTTCTGCTGCCTTAGTGATGCTTCAATTAGTTTCTGATTCCATAAACAAAACAAACCCAAAAACAATTACAAACATAGAAAATAAATACATGCTTAATTAACATTAACAAAAACAGCTCCCCTCTATTTTATGACCCTGAAGACAGTAAAATTCTGTTTTGTTCAAGTTTTTTTCTTCGAGATCATGTTGTATCCCACTTAAATAAACCACACTGATTGTATTGAGCCTAGTTAATTAATTTTTTAAGCCGTATATGACTTCCAGCAAAATCAATTTCCAAAAAAAAATATACTGTTTCTTCTTTTTCTTTTTTTGAAATCATACATGATTCCAATGCTTCTTAAATTCTCTCGATTCCTTTACATTCAAACAGAGCAGAAAAATTATAATCATAAATAGTTCAGCTTAACCTAGATTATTAACCGCAATCAGATGAAACTAGATTTCGATAATTCAATTTTACAATCAACGAAACATGTCTCTCTAACTGCAAAAACAAAGAAATGGAAATCAGAGAAAAGGGGAGGTACTTTAGCTTTAGGGATCGCCAAGGCCTCCTCACGCAAGCGGTCTTTGATAGCTTGTACTTGCAGCTCCATCGCCTTCAATGCTGCGTCCACCGCCTTCAAATCAGTGACGCTGCTCGCTGGATACACTGCACGAACAAAAAAATCCAGTTCCGTATATAAGAGAACGAAACACAAAATGTCACAGATTATTGTTTCGAGTTTGGTAACTCACTGTTTCGGGCAATAACGAGTTCTTGTAACTCAGCGATTCGAGTATTGAATGAAGAAATCAGAGAATCGAGTGAAGAACCAGCTTGCTTCACATCCATCTCTCTCTGCAGGATTAGGGTTTCTCTCGATAATTTTGCAGTTTCTCTCTCTAGTGTTTGAATTTGTATTCCTAGGATTTCATAAAAATGATTTTGGTGGGAATGGATGTTTTGTTTTCAAAATTTTTTTGGATGAAAGCGGTCAAGGGAGCCGTTTTATGAAAATTAGTTTTCTTATATATATAGGCAAGCTTGTCAGGTAAACATATTGGAAAGTATACCAAAATCAAATTAAAATTTCCGACTCAGTCAAGTAGTGTTTAATTAATGAAAACTTTTCTCATTGGACGGGCGGGGGAAATTAGAATTATCATTAAGCTTGAGAAACATTATTAAATATTTGAAAAATTGTGGAGGGAGCAGGTAATCATTTTTTAAGCACGAAAATAAAAACGAAGTTGAAGCTTAAGGACCATAGTGGATTTTAAAAAATGGATAATCTTAAGAGCATGTCAAGCGAGCTGTTATTTGGAAAAGCAGGTTGATGTCATAAGTACTTGGAATTAAAAGTTGAACCTGTTTTTAATTTAAATTAAATTCTTTTTCAATTTATAAGATAGAATACTGAAATTTAAAACGCGGAGGGAATAAATTAGTGTAATACATTCACAATAAATCTCGTTTTAATTTATTTTGTATTTCTAAATTTAAAAGATGAAAGAGAGACTCATAGAAAAAAAATGAAAATAAAGTTGTTGGTTGTCAAGTTTACAACAATCAAAATGAATAAGGCTTATGCTAAAATATTTTCATTGTCAAAAGAAATTTAATGATAATGATTGTCGTAACACATTTATGGATTATTCTCCAAAATATACTCAAAATAAATAAATAAAAAGACTGGTGTTGATGGAAAAATCAAGTTGAAAATTTTGGACAGATTTGAGAGTCCGATCATACTTTTATTATGCTAAAAAATGAAGGGAAATACAAATTCAATGCTAAAATAAATGATTATTGGATAAATATGTATAAAAATTAAATCGAAAGACATAATTATATTTTTTATAGGTCAGTTTGATTTAATTGTTGGTCAATGTAAAATATAATAATGCTCATGAATTAATTTAGGGTCCAAATTGAAGGATTTAATAAGTGCGAGAACTTAATTAAACTTTACATTGGTCAAGTTAATTTTATTAAGGGTCTAATTGATAAAAAAAAATTAAATTTAGAGCTTAATTCAGATTTAATTTAGAAGATTAGAATTTTTACAGACCAAATTTAATTTTTTAAATGCACGTGGGTAATATTTAAATTTATTAAACTAATTAAGTTATGTTTCGACTAATTTTATGTAATTTAATTTTAAATCTAGGTTAAATAAAACACAAAATGAAAGATTTTAAGATAATTTTACTACATCAAATTTAATAACAACATCAAGCATTTTGATTTTTTTTTACATTCATTTTTTTAATTATATCGCGAACATGTAAATAAAATATGAACGAGTTGAGTTCGAGTCCAAATTGAGTAGCCCGTTAAGTTTCCAAAGAAATTTGTCTCAAGTAGGTCTCAAAGGCTGTATCCAAAATCAATCGAGTCCCCCATCTGCTCCCGTCAATGAAATCCATCCAAAATTTCAGCAAAAACGATGTCTCTTTCGAAAAAATATGTTTTCCGTCAAAAAAATAATGCAGAGTAGAGACGGAAAACTTTCAGAATTTCTAAATGCTCTAGGGACTTAATCGAGACAAATAATTCTTGAAGACTCTCATAAGAGACCATGCCGTTTGGTGATCTTCGCATAGGATTTTACTATGCAACGCGAAGTACAGAACGCGCCCGATACATTTGCCACCTTCACTATCTCTATTAAAGTATTATCTATCAAAATACCCCCCATATATGTATATATATTTGTTTTTAAAAAACCCTGCATGCTCAATTTTTTTTACCTCATTTAATTTTATCTGCTTTAAAGTTTAAACTTAATTATTTCAATTTCCATGGCGTCCTCCTCGTTTGTAGAAATTGAGCGGTTCCATTTGATACCAGTATTGTCAGTAACCTGCCCATGCCATCGTCCTCTATTATCTAAAAAATCCCTAATTCTCAATCGAAAGAAACTCAATTTCGACCTCCTCTTAAATGGATCCAAAACCGCAGTTCCGGTTCACGCCAAGAGGGCGACGGCGAAGCGGTGGTTAATTACGTCAGTGGCCAGAGCTGAGGCTGATAGCGTCGACGAAGACAGTGGCAAAGAGGTAATACAAATGTTTTATTTTTATATATATTGGATGCTTATTGATTACTGGGAATTCAATAACTAAGTTTATTCTACCAACTTTTAGACTTTAAATTATGTTGTGGAAGACGAGTGGGAGTGGGTGAGGTTGAGGTGAGGTATTGTAGTTTTTGTTGGAAAAATTGCCATGTAAAGTAAAGCTGAGCCTGAAATCACCTACCATCACTATTGCCCAATGCCAAGGCAATAATATAGTTAAGCTATGAAACAGGAATGTTATCCGACAAGAACACACGCGCTCCCTACTTAGTTCCTGAGTCAATAAAACAAAATGTATCAAATGATCCCTTTTCATATTTCTACATCCAAAGTTAGCCTGTGGATGAAAGGAATTGCTATTGTATGGCACATAAGGAATATTCTCCTTCCTTATGACCTGGAAGTGCTAAGAGTTGCTAGTAGTTATTACTCATAATTCTTTTCACTTCTGTATCATTCCTGATGGAGAGTATTGCGTGGTGGAAATCTCTGCTAATTTCTAGGACTCCTAGTTTTGATGGAGAGGTATTAAAAGGGTTCTGGCTGTGTTTGTTATCGTTAGCAATTCTCTAGGATGGTAACATTATGGCATTTTGTTTTATTGATGTGGTAGTTTTATGAGATTTTATGTTTGCAATCTGTGTTGCAAATTTATTTTTTGGATGGTAAATGTCCTGCACGCCTCTTTCGTGTCTTTCCTGCTGTAAAATAATTTTAGAATCCTTGTCAGGTTCCAATGATTGTACTACTTGCTAGAGGTGCCTCTGCAAAAAGGCAAGCATAAATTTGACAAATGGACCTGGGTGTTAATCTCTAGTTTCTGGATAAAATTATCTGTCATTAACAAAATCACTGGCAGATTCAAGTGTGCTGATTTTCAAATTGGAAAAAGGACATTATTTGGGTACAAAAGAGGTTTCTATTTTCATAAGTGGCATATTTTGCCACATCTTCCACCATCCAAAGGGAGAGTAATATGTGATTTACAAGCAACTTGTGTTATTATACATGGTGAGGTACAATGAAACTATTGAATTTGGGATTTCAGGATGCTTAAAAGTAAATTTAGTTCAGTGTGTGTGCATTTTATTATTTTTTTGCTCTTATATTGCTTGTTTGTGAGGTTAAATGAAACTGTTGAAATATTCATGTTATAGGAAGTCGAGAAAGATCATATTTCACCGGCAGAAGAGGATTCTGTTTCACTGCTACAACAGAAAACGAGTCAACTGAAGAAAAGAATCATATTTGGACTTGGGATTGGGATTTTTGCTGGAGGCATAGTATTAGCTGGAGGATGGGTTTTCACTTTAGCTTTAGCAGCTGTTGTATTTGTTGGTGCGCGCGAGTACTTTGAATTGGTTAGAAGTCATGGAATCACTGCAGGAATGACTCCACCTCCTCGATATGTGTCACGAGTGTGCTCTGTTATTTGTGCTCTCATGCCTGCTCTTACCTTGTAAAGATCTCGGTGTATCCTTATTTATATTTTGAGCATGCATTTAACTTATGATACTCGTAGGATTCTTGCAAGTATTAAACTTTTTTGTTCAGTTGCTAATTAGTATTTTTAAAACTTGGTCAGGTATTTTGGTCAGATTGATATTTCAGTGACATTTGCTGCTTTTATTGTGGCAATGGCATTGCTTCTACAGAGAGGGAATCCTCGTTTTTCCCAGCTTAGTAGTACTATGTTTGGGCTATTTTATTGTGGATATCTTCCTTGTTTCTGGGTGAAGCTTCGATGTGGTTTAGCAGCCCCTGCCTTGAACACAAGTAAGAAGCTGCACTGTTATGCTTATGTAATGATAATGTTAGATTTTAGGAAGCTTATCATATAATGAATGTGTATGCCATATTGTTTAATTGAGATGTCATATGACATGCTATGTTGATGAGTTAAGGACTATCCATTTATTTTACTGATATTTGTGACACATGAAAATGAATATGGTAACATGCATTGTATGCAAGTTTCCAAATAGAAGTATAATGACTGAAACAGCATATGGAGCAATCTAAATATGGAGATGTCCACATCCAACTCACTCAAGATTCTAGATTTTTGTGCTAGTTTGACATTAGACTTTAGTTCATGGACACCCATGTCAGACCAGTTTAGGTTATGTGGGCCTGCATCCAAGTGTGAATTGACAACAAGAGTCTTCACCTGTTATAAATGGAACATGAAATTGGCTTAGGAAAATGCATGGACTTCTCCATCCACGTTTAAGTTTTTTAGGAGTATCCTCAAGCACTATAATATTTTACTTAAAACCAACCTATTTCCATCTTGTGAGTCTGGTTCTCCTATTTGCATATGTGAGGCCCGATCTAGGACTTGGTGCTTTTAGTGAAGTTATTTTCATGTACTTTTAATTTTTGGCAGGAATAGGAACAACATGGCCTGTTCTTCTTGGAGGGCAAGCTCATTGGACTGTGGGTCTTGTAGCAACCTTGATTTCTATGAGCAGCATCATTGCAGCTGATACATATGCCTTTATGGGCGGCAAGGTACTAGATTGCTTCTCAGCTGAGTTCTACTCTCTATTAGAATGTTAATGTACAAGTATTGTGTAACAGCTAACACATTTGGTGTTATATATAAGTTCCTATTTCAATGGGCATTCATGAGCAGCTTATGACAGATAAACATAGATTGCTTCTGATTTATAGTTTCCATACATATCGGTACACATGCTTTTATGATCTAAAAATGTTGGATATCTCGTAACATAAACTCATGAGTCTGCCAATCTGTCATCATTTGCTGAAGTTGTGGCTTCTGCAGTTCTGAGCTTTTAGCAATTATAAATCTTTTTGTTTTTCTGGATTTAACCATCAGTTTTCAAGGAATTGCTGAGTTTGTAAATCAATAAAAAAAATAGAAAAGAAAAGAAAAATCTCGCGGTGGTTTGTGGACATAAATACAAGCTGTAGTATCAAGGTATGATGCTTCTTTCCAGAAAATAAATATGGAAGTCAGTTTCAATGTCTCATAATTCCTCACAGAATCTACTCTCCTTTCTTCTTTGAGTTACGTAGAAAGATATTGATATTCTATTAATAAGGTTGCTGGATACAAGAATGTGATGAGCTTTCTCTAGAACCTGCATTTTTATCTCTTTTATTTGTTTTCAAATTCTCTCTTAGTCCTATCAAAAAAGCAGTGTGATAGTTTTGCTAATCCGATACAGGCATTTGGCAGGACACTCCTAACTAGAATTAGTCCAAAGAAGACATGGGAAGGAACATTTGTAGGCTTGGGTGGCTGTATTGCCACTTCGGTGGTACTATCAAAGGTTTTTTGCTGGCCAACATCCTTGCTAAGGTATTCACAAACCTTTGATCAAAAGCAGGACCAGTGTGTTCTCTCATTTTTATACTTTTCAGTCCATTATTCACGAGTCTCAAATGTAGCAGAAATGTTGGATAACGCTCACCATGATAACTATGCATGAGTTTCTCACTGATTGATTTTAGTGTATAAACAAGGTTCATGGATTTATTATTTGAAATCTCAATTTTTTCTAATCTTGAACCATCACAAAATAAAATTATGAACAAATCAAATGAACTAGGAGGAATGTTGGGTGTGCTTTCTTAAATAAACTGTTTTTGGTACTTGGGAGTGAGACATGTATTCCCATTTTAATTTAGTGTTGCAAGGCTTTATTTTTGTTACGAGTTATTGCTTTATTTTATGTTTTTCTTGTGTCCCTCTACATAGTTGGGGTGGGTTGCTGTTTCAGAAAAAAGTGTCTTGGCAGTTCAATTCCCTTCTCTTTTACAACATTTAATGGTAGATATAGATGGCTTCTGGCAACGAACAAAAATGACATGCAGCTTACATGTAATGAGATTATCCATCAACTGACTAGAATTTGCATCTCATTTGCACATCATTAAATAGATTGGATATGTAATGAGGTTATCTATGACTGACTGGCATATGCATCTCATTCACACATCTTGAGAGGTCAATAAGATAAACTATGGCTACTTCTTTGTTCTTGGACAATAATATCTAAAACTTTTGTTTGTCTTTCGTTAGAACTACTTGAATCAACAAAAAATGGTAGGTGAAAAACGCACTACTTTTTGCTGTATGTATTGTTTTTTATGTGAATATGCATCATTGGTAATTTTAGAATTTGTTTATGTGAAGCTGACATTCTCTTGATTGCCTTTCAGTGCAATTGCTTTTGGGTTTCTAAATTTCTTCGGATCTATTTTTGGTGATCTCACGGAGTCAATGATCAAACGCGACGCGGGAGTCAAGGACTCTGGCTCTTTAATACCTGGACATGGTAATATGGTTTTGCTCATGCTTTTGTTATCTGACAAGACACCAATTCATTTTCTTCACTCTTTATTGATGTACGGAACCTACCTGACTGCATTTTGTCATGTTACCCCTTTTATTTGAGTTATTTAGATAATTGGTGCAACTTCTTGAGTTTTTTTTTAATTAATTTTCAATAACAATATTCCTTTCTGTGTGTGCGTGCCTGGGTGTTTCTAGAATATCCCTTGGGCGCTATTTTCCAATCCATTTATCCTATCCTCAAGTTTTTCATCTGTAAACTCTTTCAAGTAATTTTAAAATATTACCATCATATATCAGCATTGTTTTACAGGGTTTCAGTTTTCCTAAACATCGAACCCTCTTATGTTGGTGATTCGTATCTATAATGGTCATTATCTTCATGGGAGCTGCGCAAGCAGCTCTCACCTGTTATTTATCAACTTATTTAAATTTCCAACAAAATTTCACCCAGCATGTATCATTTTTACCATTTCTCATCATCTAATTTTGCACCATTAATCTTTTACCCCTGTACATCTAGATACTGAACTGATGCTTTTTGTTTATTGAGTTCTTCTTTCGATCTTGATTGTAACTCAAGTTATATATTGCTTAACACCTGATATTTCCTGCAGGTGGGATACTGGACAGATCAGACAGTTACATTTTCACCGGTGCACTTGCATACTCCTTTGTTAAAACCTTCCTGCCACTCTACGGAGTTTGAGATAGAAATTCTTTATCAACACAAGAGCTGAGAAGACAACAGGGCCAAAGCTTTTCAGGTTTTCTTAACTCCAGAAATCCAGGAGCATGAACAATCCCATACATGAAAGTAGGAATTTGTGCGGGGCAGATGAAAATATTCTCTGTTCTGAAAACCTCAGAGAAGGATGATGAGGCTAAATTTGCAACTATACCAGGTCTCTTCAATTCTCCCTGGAAACCTTGCATGAGAATGCTTTTCTTATATGCTAATGTTTCAATTTTCCCTGTACTTCACTGGTTATTCATGCATTGCGTCCCTCTGCACTACCATGGATTTATGTTTATCTCCAGGATAGAGCTGCTTTCCTTAGGGAATAACATTTGATTGATTTCATGCAAGGCAACACCTCACCAGAGTTGATGCGAGTATTGCTGAGCAATAATGAAGCTCATAGTTCATTCATTCTCTTAGGTCCAATACCTTTTCCATTTCGAACTTGATACATCAAGTTAACTGCATTTCCAAACTATCAAAATTCCCATTTTATTCACATGAACTGTGAACTCTACTAAATTTTCATTGATCACAGAGCCCTTAGCTAGCCATCATTATAATTTTAGATGTTGCGTAACCTATAGAATTTCTCTCCACGAGTCCAGGAAGGACTGTTGAATCATGCAGTGTCGAGGACTTATTTTTGCCATCGATGCAGCTGAGTTATAACTAGATTTTGTACTCTGCTGTATTCCCATTACAAAGCCTGCAGAATGGTGAGCCTGACTGAGATCATCCAGTTTTGCCCCCTGAACTCGAGGATCTTCCAGCTGGAAAAATAAAAATAAAATTTTCAGACACGTTAGTGTTTGCCACTCCTGCAGTGGTTTTCCGGCAGCATGGAGACTGTTGGTCATATTACGTACATCGATTAAGTAATCCAGATGATAATGAATAAACTTTTAATTATTTCAAGTAATAATTGCGAGGATGAGATTCAGTTGACCCGGTCGCTTCTGTAGCGTGAAGGTCCAATAGAATGCATTTTATTTCCTTGAATCTAGACATCTATCTCTCACGGGCTCTAATTATTTCAATGGATATTGCAGATCATCTGATGTTGAAATATACAAAAAAAAAATTAAATTCTCATTCTGGATTTTCTTGTATTTTTTATAATCTACCTGGATTGGACAGTTAACATGGTGCTTTCGATAATAACTCTGTTATGTACAGCATGTCCGGTTTTTCTTAATTTAAATCTAAAAAATATTTAACCACAAAACGATTGCAATACTTATCATGGTAATGCTGATAATTAATCTTGGTGGTTACGATAATGACTTTGATAAAACACAACAAGGCCATGCCGTCCATTCCAATGCTAGAACGACATGACACCAACATTTATGTCACTTTCTCACTCGGCTTCAAGTTGTTGACCGGCAGATTTTTGTTTACACACACTCACACTTTTCTCATCGAAAGAAATATGGCTTCAACCTTGTTAATCTAGAAACAAATCAAAGAGGCCCACAAAGGACAAACCTACAAGAAATCCCACCAATCTATACTTGTTTGCAGAGGCAAAACGAAGTCAATAATATCATTGCTTCTTCAACCTTTTAGTGCCGTCCGAATTATCATAAAAGCGTGGAAAAATCAAGTCACGATGACTGCCCGTAGCCGAAAGAGCTCTGCCAGTACTGTAATCGATTGCTATCCAATTATTTTGCAAGGCAACCACCACATAAAGACATGGTCCAAAGAGGCCTGAGAGTCGCCAGTTCTTGTGATTTCATGTGGACTTGTTTGATCAATCTCTCCCGCTTGGCCTTTTGTATTCTTCTGCTTTTAATCTTCTATCCAATAATATGGATAACACATGGCATGCCTGGAATGTCTAACCCACGGCATGTTCGTCCGCGTCCTTTTATTTCCTTTCGCTTTCTCTTTGTACTTTTAAAATAAAAGATCTCCAAAACCCACCAGTTCCTCGCACTAGTCTGGCTTACACACTCCTCCTAGTTTTTTATGGGCTCGATTCATCATCTCTTTGGAAATCTTGAAAGAATCGTCTCACACGCATGTTTTACTGAATTCGCATTATATATATTGATCTGCCAAAATTTGATAGCGCCGATGGGGCTGGCAATTTGCATGTATTTCAGGGATTCACACCGCAGATTTCTAAAGAACCAACCATGGCTGCTTATCATAAAATTAGAGCAGAATAAATTATTTTCATGGAAGCTTACGAATCGTAACAGACATGGTCAACTCAAATCCAGGTTACCCAGCTGGGAAAGAAAATTCGAATAGGGTACTGGGAAACAAGTTTAGTACTCGTCTTCCTCTTCTTTCTTTTTGAATATTTTTCCCTAATTTATTTTTCTTTCTGTAGCTTCACCTAGTAACGAGACTGGATGCATGATGATCTCATCAATATTTAACACACAAATTTCCCTTTAATTTCATCAAAGCATTGACAAAAACACAACGAAGAAACAATTAGACTTTAACCAGGCTTGACCAAATATTATTTTTTAGGAGAAAGAATGCGAAATAACCAAGGAGGAGGAATAAGAAAGAAAGAAGACATGAAAATGACATGAGAAATGAAAGTTGGGTTGACCACGATGAGATATATAACCACAAAACAAAAGGACGGGGATAAGACAAGAAGATGGGGATAGAAAGAAAAAACAAAACCCTTGGCTTGGAGCTAGCCAACAAATCCATGCAAAAGTCCCCGTGGAGCTAAATTTCCACCAAATATAAGAGGCAGGGAGTCTTAAGCATGAAGAGAGGTGGAAGACCAATAAGATCATTTGGGTTTTTGTCATTGGAGGGCCTACCTAAGTGGGGCTTTTGACAAGTATGAGTGCTTATTTACCCTAAAAAACAAAGGCAAGCATGAGTGCTAACTTTTTGGTTTTTGGAGAGAAAAAAGTTGAAACAAGAAAATATGTGGGATTCAAAGAACGCGTTGTTTCTAAGCTGCATAAAGAAAAGGATAGAAAGAGTGAAAAATAAAAACAATGAAGGAAACTTAAAGAGGAGTTTGGGAAGATATGGTTGGCAAGCATCTATAAAAGTATGTATAGAAAGAGATCAAGGACAGGGAAAAGATTGCATGGATTTTTGATGCACCCGCACACCCATATCTTTTGCTTCTCTTTTCATTGCCCCTCCCATTTGTCTAATTGGATGCTCATCACAAATGTTTTTCGCGTTGGCCTTTTGATTTTTTTTCTTCACTACTAACGTACTTTGAATCTCGAATTCTATGAGAGGATTTGATACGAAAGTTTCTTAGTAAATATTATACTTTGAGTGTGAATTACTATGTGACACTTTAAAAAAAAAACACAATTATAAATACTAAATAAAGGTGTCAACTATCGTGCCCAATCACAAATATATGACAACGAATTCCTTTGTGAAATTATTAAAGCTGGAATATTGTGTATTCCGCGTCAAACAATCTTTTGAAATGCAAAATGGAAGAACTTTTTCTTTTTTTATTAAAAAAAATAGTATTGTACAATCACAAAATAGAAAGAGACGTTCATTCCAAAAAAGAAGAAGATCGAGTTCTCGATCTACATAAGGAGGGATAAGATTCAGGTAACATAAACATAAATCTGAGGAACCTTTGCGCTGTAAAAAATTAAATAAAACTAGAAACCACAACTATTATACTTCTATTTTTTATGCGAGGAGACCTCACACCTTGAAAAATATGTTTTATGAATTCAGGTGAGTGAGTAAAAACCTGAAAAATATGTTTTATGAATTCAGGTGAGTGAGTAAAAACCTAATTGTTTTAGCCTCTTACAAGTAGAACATGTCCTAACTAGAACTCAGGATTGACTATGTATATTGCAAGTCATCTGTCATCACACCACGTCCATTAGAAATTGTATTTCTATTGTATTATAGATAAAATGTTTGTTCTTGAATTTTATAGCCTTTGCACGCAACAGCATGAGTGATTATGTATAGATCAAGAACCCGTATCAAATCTACAAGGGATGATGATGCATTTTTTAAAGGATAAGTATTTAATTAATTATGACTTGTCTTTCAACAAAAAAGTCAAGTTTTTCCAGCTAATGAATAATTCTAATAATTGAATCTTAAAAGGACTTGAATTCGAACCCGTCGATTAATAGGTTCTTAGGAAAGCAGCGGGCAATGTTAATTAGCTTGGGGGATGCAGGAACCTTATTTTTTGAAAAAAGGAAGCGACGATTGGCTATAACTTTATAAAATCCAAGTATATGCAAAGGGATCCAATTGGTTATCTAGGTAAATTGATGGATTTGTTTGTAGATGAACCAAGAACGGATTGCCAATTAGGGTTTAGAGTTTCGTTAATAACCCACCAAAAAGTTTTTGGAGATGACAAAAGCTGGCTACATCTGTTATGTATCTTTGTATCTTTAGCATATTTTTATTCGGCTAATTCTACAATACCGTGACTTTACAATCCCACTTGTATCATAATTCATACCGCGCATCTAATTATTTGCTAAGAGTTTGGGATTAAAACAGGCAAACAAGTTTCCATAGAAACTATTAATTTAAAGCAAGTGTATAGCAAATCACAATCAACTGTCTGTGCCGAAGAAATGAAGTGTGTGAAAGAATGAATAGATCATATAAATATGTATAATAAAGTAAAATATTATATAAAAAAATCATGTTATAAAGTAAAACATGTGTATTTATAGTCAAATAATAAAAGGAGAGGCTTGAACCCTAGATTTTTTCAGACAAGTGGATGTGTGTTCAAATATTATTATTGATTTTGTTGTTTTATGGTAGCATTGGATAGAAAAACAAGACGCAGAAAAGGGGAATATGTAGATGGAGCACTAGGGACATGACTGGTTTGTGTTTGGAGAGGTAAACAAGGTGTAATTTTTTGTTCCCTTCTTTGTTTAGCGACAGGAGATGCGATGAAACAAAATACAAAAAAATAATAATATCTAATTGACACTTATAATGCATTTCTTTTATATGGTGTGCTTGGCATGTGTTTAAGCAAATATATTCATTGCAAGATATTCAAAAGAAATTGTAAAGCTTTACGAAGGATGAGCTATTCTTCTAGATTGAGCACATGACATCGAGCTCTTCTCCAAGATCAGACCCATGAGAACGAACTAGCAAATGAAATTCTAAATCACCTCAAAAAAACAATTTTTGCATTTTTGAGAAATGAATGATTACATGAGGTCACTGGTTCCCTTGTTTTAGCAGATAACATCGAATGATTCTCGTCCAACATTATTAAAAGGAAGGGAGACATTGTAACAGGCACTTTCTGTTGAACAAATTTATTTATCAGCTCATCAAGTCCCTAACTCCGAGGAGGCTTCTTCAAGACAAAAGTGCTTACCTCATTTCCTTAATGAAAAGTTATGAATCCGTATACTTTTCCAAGGAAGGGTGTTTTTCTTTTCCATCCTTTTTTTATTTGGAGCTTAAAAAAACCCTTCTGCTTTTCTAGGGCTACACTTCTGCAAGATGCTCGCAGGCCCTCCCTCCCTCCCTCCCCCTCCGAATCTGCTTTTCAGCTCTTGAAGTGACCCGAGGCAACATTGCTTAGGGTCGGGAAAAGCCTCTTTTTTAACACATCTGCTCATGTGCTTTCTCTTTCTGGTCTTGAATGGGCCACCTGAGGGACAAAACAAACCATGCATACGCATAAAGATCATTCTGCACTTGCATCTTGAGGGCGATCACTTGCCATCTTCACTCTAAGTGCTAGCTAGTATTAGAATTATAAGAAATTCGCTTTATTTTATTTTTTCTTTTGTCTGAGTACCCACAACATTTTATTAAATATATTAGACTGGTACAAAACAAAATGTAATTAAATCAATAAAAAAAGACAACTAGTTCTTGAATGAATGCTCGCCATGAAGTTTAACTACATCTTTAGATAAAATGTAAAATAAACTAGAAAATCTAATACATGAATGGGAAGGTTTTATACCGTTCATTTTTGAACGGTAACTCTCCCACAGAAACAACGGTATTTTCGCAGAGAGTGCAATAACTTTGGCCTTTCTTTTTAGCACATAGAGGACCAAAAGTGATTGCGCTAAAAAGAAAGGCCAGAGTGTATGAAAATGCCTCTGGATAAAGCTAGTGAGACTGTGAGAGGTTACTGGTCTGAGAAATGGAGCAGGAGATCAGAGCTAGCTAGTGTATTATATTCTTATTTCTATTTATTAGTATATTGTATGTTACGATTTTTTTATTATATATTTTATTTTTTGCTTTTACTCGAACTTGGTCGTTGTTTATTGGACAAGGATGGTCAAGCGATGCTTGTATACGATCGATCAAACGCTACATGTTGGTGAAAGTTTTTGAAAAAAAATGGCTCTTGCTGTTTCTACTGCTCCTGCTATAATACATCCTTAAGCTGACAGTGACTCTACGTACAATCTACGTTGCTGTTTTTGAAAAGACTGCTTGTTCATATCATCACAGTTTTATTCCCTATGTTGCTAGATGAACAGATTAATGCTCAAAGTTTTTCTGAAACTTATCCTGTTATCCTCATGGATGATAATTATGATATCGTGCACACTTACCCGTTTAGGTAAAGAAAAACTGTTAATATAAATAGTTTAAGTTATGAGTTAAATAAAGTATATATCAAACTATTATTTAAAAAAACAAAAGTTTAATTTTATATTAAAAAATCATCTCAATTCAAAGTAAAATAATTTAAATAGACTAGTCTTTCTTCTTTGACACTTGTTTGGACAAGCCGGTACAGATAAAGTGAAACGGGGACCAAGCAAATTTGATGAAGAAGGGAAATCATCACATGCACTGAATTGCCAAACCCACTCCTTTAAACCTATCCAAGTATAGAAATGCTGGAGCCTGTGATGAACAAAAACAAAAGATAGTAAGAACCCAGGTGTGTACAAAAGATAGTAAGAACCCAGGTGTGTATAAATATTTTTTTTTAATAAATTTCCACGCAAGATTATCCTTAAGATCCAGTCGTAGGTTCCACTTCTAAACAAGGTATGATAAACAACAGGTAAGAGAATAAAAGAAAGCGAAAACCCATCTAGGTTTGAGAGGTTAAATATTTCTTGTTCTGATGTTTTTTTTTTTTTCAAAAAGTGCAAGAAAACACAACCTAGTTTAGCTTAAACAGGAGCAAGGACATGAAGGAACAAGGAATGAAAAAAAAAGGACGCCACAAACTGGATTTAGTAGGGAATAGAATTGTTCTTTCTGATTACCAAAATAAAAAAGGAAATGTTTTACATCTATATTTATAGTTTATTTTTGTATTACCCTTATATTTTTCTAAAAATCTTATTGTTACCTCTAATCACTAAATAACCTCCTTTCTAAATTTGGTCTTTGAGTCATTATAGGTTTCAAACAGTTCGTAAATATTATTTCATATATATTTGGAATTTAAAGAAAACAATGATAGAAAAATAAGAGAAGTAAAATAAAATAAAAATAAGTTTTATTTTTAGCTCTTTAGCAGCAAAGGGTAAATTAGAATTTAAAAAAAAAAACGATAATGGATTAAACTTGAAAAATCTCAATTTTTAGAAGATAAAGGTGAAGACATTGGCAGATTTACAAGGGAAAAACTATAGTTTACCCTCGACTAGTTCTATTTTCATACTAGAGAAGAGAGTGTAATACATAAGAATGGTTAATAATTGCTCTTAGAATAAGTTTAATATTATTTATATATTTTAGGATTTTTCCCTCTAATTGCTGTATGTAATCTCTGGCTTGACCAAGCTTGGAACTAGGGATTAATCACTCATAATTTCTTCACATGAGATTTTTAATTAATTTTTGTCGAGCACTTAGGAAAAAAATTTATAGCACTTAAGAAATCATTAATCTTATTTGTTAAAGTATATTATAAAAAAAAACATATTACTCATCAAAAGTATAAGAATATTTTCATATAAATTTAATTTTCTTTATTTATATCTTTTTTTTTCTTCGATACAAAACCTTGAAAATAACTAATAATATCATTGATATTTTTTCATTACTATATTTTTTTAAAACTCTAATTAAAAAATTATATTTAGCTATTAATCATATAAATCACCTTTTCGTCTTCATGAAAGTATTGTGATAGCAAAAGATTTGATCTGTTTTGTTGGCTTCAGATTAATCAAGACATACTCATTTTATAAAATCATAGAACAGCCCGACAGAGTTTAAGTTATTTAATTTGGATTTACAAAAGGTGTCTAAACACTTGATATTGTTTAATCCAATCGAAATAAATATATATATATATATATACAGTTTTTTAAAAGAAAAAAATCCCTCGTATAAGTTACCTTCATGCGGTCAGATCACCATCAAATGACGTTTCACTATGCGGTGTGATATATCTAATCGAACAGTAAAATGTAAATGTATCCATCTTCATTTTAATATGGTGGACAGGCAGGAGTGGGGGCCACAATCTGCGCCCCTTTTTTATCCGTAGATTTTGTATTTTAATGATCAAAGTATAGGTACTGTATAGGTACTCTTAACCGTACACGTGGCCCGACTCCGGATCATGACCCTTCATTCTTCTGTTCTGGGTCCCAATTTGCTTGGTTTTTTTTTTTGGTAAAGCAATTTGCTTGGTGAAGGAGGGAAGGATATGTATCTATCCCACTTGTCATTTTTTATGTCACTGTCCCCTAGCAATGGCGACGCATGAGACAAAAGGTCACGATCGTTGGATCCATGTTTGGTACACTCACTAGACTATGGTGTTTTTTTTTAATATAAAAAAAATAAATTGCTACAAACTTAAATGTTTAAGAATTAGATTTCTGTACTCTAGATTTTATATTTACCTTTTCATATATTTGAATTAAATGTTTAATTATTAAAATTTAGATATAAATTCAATACCATGATTTTAGTTTATTAATTCAATATTTCTGGAATTTGATTGTTTATTTTCCCATCAAATATTATTTTTTTTAGGAGATAAGGTTTTTTCCCATCAAAATTGCTTTGCGTATCACATGTTAGCACAACTTGTTGGAGACACCCCGTCGACCATTCCCACTATCTCAATTACTTTTTTGGAGGAAAAAAAAGAAGAAGAAGAAGAAGAACCTTCGAAGTTCTTTGAAATGGAAGAATTGTTAGCAGCACCAATCACGTTGGAGATGGAGAGTTGCAGACACAGCCAGCTTGGAAGCTGTAAAATTGCTGGCTGGTGATATATGGCTTCACGCAATCGATCACTAGATAATTAAAAAAAGAAAGAGAGGAAAGCCCTTTTTTATATGGCGGTGATGCTAGCTCAACGCAAACGCAATTTTGCTAGTTGCCCACTGCATGGAAGGTAACTTGGCAGCCATTGCTACGCAAGGAATAAATTTATCTAAAGCCATTCATTCGGCCCCGTCTACTCCTGAAGGCAAGTATACTAATATTTTTGGAATTTAACTATTTACTCATTTTAATTTATAGAGCAACGAAAATTATAATTTCCCTTGACCTGAAAGGGTGGAGAAACGAGACACGTATACTGTATAGCATTTGACTTTAAAAAAAAATTCTATTCCTCTACAAATTATAATATTATTTCTGTTTTTTTATTAAAAAAAAGAAATGGAAAAGGAATTATTTTCTGTCGTGGGCAATTGTGTAGTTATCATGCCACGCATAACAGCTAATAACATGGATAGACAACACACTCAATCATTTTAATTTATTTTTATTAAAGACAACATGCATGGAAGATCTCTTCCTGCATGTTTTGTATTCTAATACAGGTATTCTAAATCTTGTATTAATACATCAAAATATCAATAAAAATACCTTTTTTGATACTTAAAAAATAGAATCATAAAAATACTAAAAATATATCAATTATGTCAATTTTTTTCTGGCTAGCCCTTACCTTTTTTGATAATGGGGTGCCCTCTGGCTATGGTGAAATGGTAGTAATGCTTTCACAATTGGACCACCTCTTTTCTCCAACACTGGACCACGAGGTGCACAATTAAGAGCACAGCTTTATATATATATATATAAATTGACATAACTTCAGAAAAAAAGAGCACAACTTATTCATCCGTAGTTAGCACCATGTTATAGCCTGTTAATTTGTAGGGTTATTAGAGTATTAACATTGAGTCCACGGAGCCGGCGATTTTCGCTTTTCCTAGCAATGTTTTTTTATTCAGAAGTAAAATGGGACCAAACCAACTCCCTCACTCTTTCCCAAATGCAACATGGAGTTTATCATATAATAATAATAATAATAATAATAATAATAATAATAATAATAATAATAATAATGTGATTGGAGTTCAACTAAAGAGCAATAATAACTTGCGCTAATGAAGATGACGAAAAAGAAACGGACTTATAATAATCATGCAACGGTCCAATGGTACAAGACCCATGTGAATTCATGAGGGGTGGGAATAAAAAAACCCAATAGAAAATTCAGTGTATAAAATAATACAAGTGTGAGGATGAATCATAAATATCATAATAAAAAAATATAGCCCTCAATACTAAATAAAGTATCGATTGCACCCCTCATAACAGACATCTGGCGAATAATACAGTACTCGTTGATAAAGCTGTGTTTGTTGCCATCCTTGAGGCCTTCAACGACACAAATCTATGAACCTAGTACGCTGTAATCTTTCTAACTAAATTAGCTTTCATCGTAATGGTAAACTAAACTACAGCTACATACAAGCTAGGTTTGTGAGAATCATCAAGACCCAAAAAGATGTCCGGAATTTTCGATCCGAAGCATGCAAAATGTTTAACGATCAGATTCTGATGGCATTAAACAAAGATTCTGGTTATTATGCGGCAAGCCAAGTAACTGAAGTGGATGAGCAATAGAGATCTACATGAATGATTGTGTCGATGCTTTTCATAAACTATGGCATGAAAGAATATGATTACTGTGAGCGTCAGAAACAATCACAGAAAAAATCACCTCAGCAGATCTGCCAAACAATGATTTGAAAAGGGTTAATTATGTCCCCCACATTTGGGTTTTGCTTTCTTGTCAAGTGTACAACAAAACAATTACCAGCTTAAACAAGAAAGCACCATAGCCAGCTATAAGCAATAACTGAAGTGACACAAAATAAGAACTGTACACCCATCCAGTTACTCAAATGTTCAGTTTCTTGATTGGAAATAAGAGGGGGGGCCTAGAGCACATAGACAATAAGCGAACGAGTACCAGGGACAACAAAATTCAAAAAAAGATGAGAAATTAAACCGGGGATTACGAGCTCGGCACCATAGAAACAATATCCAAAATGCTAATATTTTGTTTTTAATTATTTTTCTTAACACCTCCAAGCAGAAGCCGAGACGAGGTCCATCCGTTGCCAGCAAAGAACAAGCGAAGACTGCCGCTTTTCAACATGGAAACCCCTGACTGGAGTACGTTGCACCAAATACTCAGCCTGTGACTCCGTGAAGTTACTGAATGTCAATGGAATGAAACCAGACTGCAAAAAGAGGGTCCTCCAAGGAGGAGTCCTCTCAGGGCAACGATGGCGACCAAGAACAAGTTTTTCAATGCCTGGTTGGACCAAAAACCTCTCAATCTTTTGCAATACATCTGGGTGCACGCTCACGGCATCCAGTGATTCCAGCAGGGTAGAATAAGATTGAATGGCATGATTTACATGGTGCGCGAATGGGAGGTCGCTTCGGTCACAGCCACGGTCCAAAGAGACCACAACTTTGGGTGACAGTTGCTTTACAAAGCGAAGAACCACAGGAAGAGTTGATGGGTCACTTGAAAAGGAGCCAATTGGAAGATTTACAGCAGTTACTTCCTTTTCCGACGTGCGCGGAGGCAATGGCCAGGAACCAGAACCCAAGGATTCAAGGCTTAAAATCTCAAGCTCGAATGGCATGTTCATTTCACTTGCAAAGATTCTTAAGTTTTCTTGAGTGAAACCAAGCTCGAGCTCATCATGTGAGGAAGGAGAAGCAAAAGCAGTGATTTTAAGGGAAGGGGCACCTCCAGCCTTCAAAGCCAGTTCTTGCATAAGAGAGGCCCATTGTCCACCATATCCAATATCAAAATCAACAATATGAATTCTCTCAAACCCCTCAAAAGCCTCGAGCAGAACTTGGTTGCAAGTAAAATTCGCAAACTGAAGGATTGGTGAGATCTCAGAGAAGGATTTATAAGCACCGATCTTGAAAATCAGGTTACAAGCAGTATCCATCAAGTTGCTGTTGTTGCTCGAATGGAGAAGTAACTGCAAAGCATCTTTGAAGTAAAAAGCAGTCCTTTGGTAAGGCTTACCGATAGGAAGAGAGAGCTGGTGATTGAGCCGCGCCAATATCCCTTGCGCATGTACCGGATTCCCAGTTTCGATCAGCTCTGCTGCTTGACATATCGGGTTTATTGTTGCCTGCTGAAGCTGCTGCTGGTTTACCAATTCATCAGTTGCCATTTTCTGATTCATGATCATTCCCTGCTTCTGCTGCTGCTGCAACATTTGAAACTGATGATTTTGCTGCTGTTGTTGATGTTGTCGTGGCAGAAACAGCTCTGGAGGCCTCGAATCAAAGACTTTTGGCACATAATTGACTCCAACAGGCCCGGAATTAAGCCTTTTCGACGGTGGTGGTGATGAGAAATGCTGGTTATTATGATGCTCTTGTAATTGTGAATATGAGAATGGCAGAAGCATAGCTGGATTTTGCACAAATTGATGTTGGTTTTGATTGCTTATCATCCCTGGATTCAAACTCTGCGGCTTCTCATCTTGATTAAATGCTGTTTGCTGCTGTTGTTGCTGAAACAGGCCTGGCAAGAGATTGATCCCTGAATTAAACAAAAAAGGATTTGGTTCACTACCCATATTAGAAACTCTAGTAACATTAGGGGAAAAAAGCTAAATACCATGGATTGAAGAAGGATCAATGCTGCTGTTGTTGGCACTTGCAGAACTCATATGGGATATATCAAAGCCAAAAACTTGATCTACAACACCGAAACCTGATGCATGCTCCATATCTAGAGACCTACTTCCACTTTGCAACAGCTTGTTAAGTCCCGCGGATGGGTCCTCAATATCACCCATAATTAGCCTTAAAATTGACTGCTCTTGACTAGGAGACCCTGGCAACACGCTCTCCCAATCCTCCATACCAAGTTGTTGTCCACATTTTTCATCTAAACAAGGGATGCTTCCACTGGCTGCTGCCGCGTCGTTGGTGGTGTCGGTGGAGGCTCCACCACCACCTCCTCCGCCTTGAGAAGAAGACAGTGTTGAGGACGATGTTGGTGGGCTTTGTCTGCTTATTGTGTCAAGCACAGATGTGGGCTCAGCACCGCCCACAAAAAAACCACAACTTTCTTTGCTGTTGTTGTTCTGCCACCTGCGGTGGTATTGATGCAGTGAATCTGGAGAGGAAGTAGTAGACGAAGAGAAATCGAACACCCCCTTCCCTTGAAAGTCCTCAGAGGGTAGGGGCATGGCCTTCATTTAACAGAATCAAGAGACTAAGAATTCAAGAAACCCAAATATCTCCAGTTTATTTTCAAGAAACCACCCCCACCACTACCCTCTTCAGCGTTTAAAGCTTTGCAGAAGCAAGTAACTGAAAGGAAAAATATTTATGGGATTAGTTTGTATATAACAAAACAAGAAGTTGGACCTTGCAATAAGAGACAAAAAAAAATCCAAAAATCAAATTCATTTTTTTTTCAGAGGAGACAAAGTTGTTAAATGCACTAAGAGAGATGTCTGGAAAACAGGGAAAAAAAATCCCATTTTAGAACACACATCTAGCTAGCTTATAAAAGAGCTCTTCTTCTTCTTCTTCTTCTTCTTCTTCTTGGGTACTCATCTAGACAGCTGCCTCATTTTTTGTACTATCTTCCATCTCCATGGTTCTTCCAAGCAAGCTAACTTCGTTCAGATTTTTTTTGTGTGTGTTTTTCTCTCCCCCCTCTCAGCTCCTTCTCCTGCCTTCTTGTGGTGGCTTTGCAGTGCCCTGTCTTCCTTCTATTTTCTGCTGTAGATGCGTGCAACATGTAAAAGTGGTAAAGTGCACTTCAATCCCCCCTCTTCTTATTGTCTCTCTCCTCCTTTTCTCTCTCTAGAGTCTAGTTTTTTTCCTTTCAATTTTTAATTTGTAATTTTTCATGTGGCTTTTGTCTGTAGATGGAGTTATCTCTCTTGGAGGGTTTTCTTTAATTGTTTGTCACTCCACTCTCCCCTCCATGGCTCGTGTGGAAGAAGAAAGGTAATTTGAAGAAAAACAAATAGGGAAGAGTTATTTCACAATCTAAATGGATAATTTGTTGAAAAATCATCATGTTATCGATCATATGTTCATATAAATGGATTTTTTGTATTTTTAATCCCCATATATAATATCTTTTGATTTTTAATTCAATTCATTGCGATCGGAAAGATCTGATGTCAAAAATAATTTTTTTTTAAAAAATTATTTTAATATATTTCTAAATAATAAACACTTTCAAAACCACTGCAATCACACTCTAAATGCTATAAATAAAATCATGATCAAAGTAAAAATGATATTTTATTTGGCATGAAATAATAAAGGTAAAAGTTTAAAAATACTAAGCTATTTAGAATATCTATAAATATAAAATTTTAAATATAAATATAATTAATATGTTTAGAATCCAACCAAAAAAAAAATACATCGATACAACAAAAAAGGGAGGGTAAAGTAAACTTTAAACATGAAAATAATTTAACAATTAGTTTAAATATTTTTTACCTATTTCTTTTTTAATCAGTTCAATTGTTTTAATAGGAGGTAATGCACGTTTATACGCTCGAATGAAAGCGCGTGAGCATCTCACTCTGCATCATCTTTTGTTGATAATTTTCTTTTACAGAGACCAATGAGACGTGGAAAAGTTGATCTAGCTCAGATAGTTTTTGTAATCTATCCTATTTCCCATAATACCCCTGCATGTCCCATGTGGTTACAGGACGGATAGCTGGACGCAGGGGCATTGAAGTGATTACAAGAAAACAGGTTCTGCTGGGCAGGATTTCGAAACTGAATCTGACGACGCGAGATGATGAGTGAAGGCGTTGGTGGGGTTTTGAAAATATCGAGGCTGATTCAACGGTCATGATCTTTTGTTAGATTCAGACATGTGTGGCTGCGATCTCATTCGTTTTTACCCTTGTTTTTCGCTCAAAGAGGAAAACAAAGAAAACTCAGTTCTGGGGTCCAAGCCCCCCTCTGTTGGAGCTTTGATTTACCAATGGCTTTGTGGTCGTTTGATGGACTGTCCCTTTCTAGTTGCTGGTAAAAAGTTAAAAAAGCGTTGTCAAATTACATGTCTTGTCAATTCAATAAAATGATTTTTTATTACTGTAAACGAAATCATTTTTCCTATCCATGAAACAAAATGTCTTTTCTAAATAAAGCAGGCAATTCAAGTTCCCTACAGCTGCGATCAAACCGGGTTTTTATTATTTTAATTTATATTTAAATAAAATATAATTCTTAACTTTAATAAACAAAACCACTACATGACTTGAATGTGATGTCTATATGGTATTATGGTAGAGTATTTTAAATATCATAAAATATAATGATTTTGTTTTATGAATCCTGTCTATTCTTTAAATAATTTATTTTTTTATTGAGTTTGAAATGTGAGGTTAGTCTTGATATAGAAAAAAATAATTACCTGGGATACATTTAAAATTGTGTCACGATGAGATTAAATCTAATGTTAAAAATTGACAAAAAAAAAATCTGTCGAGAAATAAAAGTGGCGCATGAGTGAAGAGGGGATGCGTTGAAAGAAATATTGATGGGCGATTGAATGACATAAAAAAGGAATGTTATAATCGCTGATTATCTGTAATCCAACTTGTGACCTTCACGTAATTGACAAGCAAGGAACAATGTCAATCCTGCCACGTCATCTGTGACTCTCGACTATCATTTTTCCATCGATAAATAGTACTCCCTTTCACATCTGTCCCGTACCGATACTTGTGTTTTAAAAATATTTAAAATAAAAAAATATTTTTTTATTTTTTTAATATTTTATATTATTTTAATATATTAATATTAAAATAAAAAAATCAATATATTTTAAAATAAAAATTACTTTGAAAACTAACTTCACCAACCCAAACATTCCTATTTTTGATTGGCTCTTTTTTTTAAAAAAAAATGGCAAGTCGGTTGAGTCGTGTTTGTCTTGGTATCCAGGTGTTACTGTTATTTTTTTTAGAAATATTTTTGCCTGTCTATTAAAAACATTGAAAATTATTGATTTGATATTTTAAAAACGTAAACATCATTTCAATAGCAAGACAAACTCCTTGGCCATTGGATTTTCTATTCAGCAACGTTCAAAAGTGCATGATTAAGGTTGACTGGTATTGGTCAATTCTGTAAACTGCGTGATGCAAGTCATCTAATAGGATGATTGGGATGTTTTGGTGCTTCTTGTTTTTAAAATTATTTTTTATTTTAGAAATATATTAACTTTTGTATTTAAAAAAAATATTTAATTTTAACATATTTAAATAATCTGAAAAAAAACACTTGAAAATTAATTTAAAGACACAATTTTGAAAAATCAACCAACCACTTCGTGCTCTAAGGCCCGTTTGTCGTTGCGGCTAAACCGGTGATTTGGTGTTTTTCCTCTTTTTTTTTATTTTAAAAACCGGCGTTTTGATGTTTTTAGATCATTTTGATGTGCTGGTATGAAAAATAATTTTTAAAAAATATAAAAAATATCATTTTGATACAGCAACGACACTCCCGAAAAAGCCCTTGATGGACTATCTCATCTACCTTATGAAAGTAGTTATTATTATTATTTTTCAGTTTTTTTTTGTAAGATATTACAATGAGATCCAAAGGGGGGAAGGGAAAAAAAATACGAGGAGTGAACTACTTGTTAGTAGAAAGGTAAAATTCAAACACCTTAATACATGGGGACATTGAAAGTTTTTTTAAAGTAGAAGGATAGAAATGAAATATAGGAGCAAGAAAATAATAAGTTTTTTTTATTTTTTAAAAAAGTAGAGAACTTGATAGACAGTGTTATAAAATTTCTTTTGTTCCGTTCATAAAATCTGGACAAAACGGCGTCATTTTTGTTCCGGTTTTAATTTCGGCCAGATTCCGGCCCTAACGCCCCAGTTCCGTTCCGGGCGTGCCCTTCCGGGTTCAAAATCTATTTTTTGTTTATTTTTAAAAAAATATTTTTGACATTTATACATCATAATAATTTAAAAATACCAAAATATTTTAAACGAAAAAAAAAATAATTTTTTTAATTATGATTGTTAAATTAATATTTTATTTTTTTCATATATATATATATATATATAATTATATATGAACAGTACGATACCGAAACGGCATGCCAGAATGTTCGTGAACTTTGTTTAGCAACGTGTTTCAAAAACGATTTTTTTAAAAAAATGAAAGAAATTATTTTTATTTTGTATTTTAAATTATTTTTTAGTGTTTTTTATATTATTTTTACCTATTAATGTTAAAATATTTTTTTAAAAAAAATAAAATAACATTATTTTTATATGTTTTTAAATGAAAAGTACTTTAAAAAACATAATTAGAAGATTGAGAGTGCATAGAAAACAAAAATGTCATTCACCTTAAAATGAAATACAAGAAAGAGTTTAGCAGCTAGTGTTGTTAGTCACCTTTCTCTTTCAAAAGATCTGGTCTCTTTGAAACTCCTTTTTGTTCTTCTCAAATAAAATCCTTTTATTCTTGGATCAGCCAAATCATCCGTGCTGTGTAGAGACAACTCATATAGTTTAACTCTAAAGTTGAACTAAATAATAAATCAGATGATAGAAATTTCGAAATTAACTTGTTAAGCCGCACCATATTTAAATAATTATTCAAGACTTGTATATTTTTTATTGCATACAAAAAAAAAGGCAACAGGCTTGTAAGGACTACACGAGGAAACAAACAATGATCGGCAACAAGAAGCGGTGACCACACACTCGAAAAGAGAAAAAAGCAGGTCATCGACAATATCTTTTTGAAACGCAGAGAAATATGTTGTACATCAACTAACACGGCTTCAAACAATTCTGAAATAACATATCACGTCGTCATCTTGGCGGATGCGTTGATTAAAGAATATAAGCTAATGGCCACGGAGTCATCACTCTTTCCTGTCCGATTATTAATATTTTATATATATATAATAAATTAAAATAAAAACAATTCTGGCATACAATTTCCAGTTGCCTAGGTACATTGTAAGCCGCTTCAAGGAAACTATGCACATGAGGTTGTTTTTCTACTCTGGTTTTAAAATAAGATTCAAAAAATTATACCGGTACAGGCACGGGTTGAGTCATCCGTAATTGACATGTTTATTGCTTTTGATTATTTTTTTTCCTGTTTAACTGCTAAGTGTAATCCTTTTTGAAACACTAGCTTTTGCATTAAAACTAAAGTCTACCCCTATAGGCTATAGTTACTCAAAAATAAATAAAGTATTTTAACGGTAACCCTGAATTTTAACCTCTAAACCCGTGCTATTATTTCATACAAGTTAGAAAAAAAGTGTTTTAATTGTTTACAGATACAAGATTTAATATTTCTTTTCAAAAAATATCTTTTCGAACAAGATTTATCGTGTAATTCTAATAAAACAATATTTTTTTCAAGATTATCATGTGCGAGTGTTATAATTATTCAAGCTTCTTAACTAAAAGAACTATAATGATGCTACTGTACCATATCATCCAGGGTTGTCGATGTTGTTCCGTTTCAGTCGGAATGTTCCGTGTCATTAAAAAACCACGACAAAACGGTGTTGTTTTTGTCCCGGTTTTAATTTCGGCCCGTTCTGATAATACCGGCCAAATTTCGGCTGGAACATCTCGGTACCGTTCCGGGTGTGTCATTCTGGCCTTAAAATCATTCTTTTTTTGATTAACTTGTGAGTGCGTTTCTAATTTTGAGATTATGTTTGTTTGACTTTATGTTTATATTGTATAATTTAAAGTTAATTTATCTTGAATTTTAATTATACTTGCTGAATTAATATTTTAATTTGTTTTTTATATATATATATAATTAATTATATATGAACAGTACAATCTTGAAACGACATGCTGAAATGCTCTAAAATCGAAACGTTCCATACCAATAGAAAAAACCATAACGGCGACCGGAACAATATTGACAACCTTGATAATCAACTAAAATACAAAACCCAACCTCTTTTTCACAATATAAGTATTTTCATTAAAAAAACTCACTATATAATTTCAATGTAGTGATACTTTGTAGACAATCTATCGTGTACAGGTATTAAAACAGACCATTTCCATTTTAAACATTGAAACCAAAATGTAAAAAAATAATAATTTATTTTGAATGTACCATTTCAATATAGAATACACATCTCTAAGATTATCAATGGAAAGAAATAAGCATAATTAACGTGCAAAAAATGAACACTGTACAATCTTGATAAACAGTGATGGTTATTGTTTTGGATTGGGCATTATATACACACTCTTTTCATTCTCCAAGCAAGGAATATAATTGTTTTCACACCTCAGGGCACGTGTGCGTGCCGTTTGCTTTTGATTAATTTCTAGAGAAAAAAAAAATTAAAATTGTTCCTCCGGCTCCTTCCAAATTAGAAGACCAATTCCGTTCATGGCATCATCGGACGGCTTAAAATGGATTTCATTTATAGGGTCAGATGACTCAGATCATACAATGAAGAAACAATCCTTTTATAGGGTGGGACATAATTCAGAGCACCGGTGGACTTTGAATGATTTCTGTATCTTTTTTCTAGAACCATATTTCTACACATTACAGCACCGTTAATTTGTTTTCATCTTAAAATCTAGACAATTAAATAAGATTTTAGAATATTATTTATATTATCATTTAATATATTCTTTAGTTTAAAATTATTTGAACTTGAAATTTGAATAAACTCATACTACTTTATACTTGATTTTTATCAATTATAAATAAATAATGAGATTACAACTCATGATCACTGGGTCAACAAGGTTCTGATATCGACTAAAAAATTAATTTATTACATGAAACTCTAAAATATAATTTATATTATTCTCCGTCATAATGAACATGTTTTCATTGCAATGTTGCTTTCAATTTTCTATGTTTAGTCCTTTTTATTTCCTTCAGAATTCAGAATAGGTTTGGTACAAATTTGTAAACTGGGAAAGGTCAATAAATAAATAAATACAGTGTCACTTTCCTCGTCCACCCATGTACTTTCACTCGTATACAGAACAACACGAGGCAGGACATGATCACAGTGGGACAATAATAGGAACCAGCTAGGGCATGCATTGAAGGAACTCGAGGACGGGGAGTGTGGTCTTATTGTCCAGACAAGATTGCAGAGCCTGGTAATGAATTGGGAAGATAGACGGGGACATGCGTAGGTTTGTCAAGAATTGTCTGAGGGTTTCCATGATTTAGACATGTCAGGAAGAAGGCTTATTAGTTTATCCTTTCCATCCCATGTGAAGGCTCAACGACCTCCTCTCTTTCTCTCCCTGTTATGAAGTGTAAAGTGACCCCTCGACTCACTTTGCTTGCCTCTTTCTATTCAAAATTTTAAATTTTTTATATCCCTCTCTTTATCTTTCTCTACAAATTTTGTTTCCTTGCTTGCCAAAAAGGAATGATGGTCGCGAGTTCTCTCTTTTATGAAGCTAGATACCCCCACTACTCAAGCAAACGAAAATACACGAGAAAACTATCTAAATGGAGGTGTAGTAATAAGAATTTAAGATTAAAAAGTTTGCTCGGTGATTTCGGATTCTACCCTGTGATTATTATTATATCGTTTATTTTAAGACTCGTGAGATTAATTGAAATATATATAAATTATTCCGGACAATCATAATAATAATAAAAAAAAAAGAGGAAATCTGCCTTGGTAATCCACATCGCACTTTAAAGTTTAAAGCCCGATACTTTTTCGCTGAACAATATTAAGAAACTTGCCACTATTGTTTCATCGAAGACTCCACGTACTCGTGTTAAGATCGTATGTGACGAGCTCACTTGATGAGTGCTTAATTAGCTGATCAGATTGCTTGAAGTTGTTCTAACCAGCCTAGATCAGCACTCTCAAGGGTCGGGCACAATGATGGGGTTGTCCGGCTAAGAATGGTCGATAGATAGGTTTCAAGTTAAATATTCATTCACCTCCTAATATTTCAATTCCTCGTGGATCATCTGGCATGAATCTCCACCAAAATCAATCACTGTAAATGAATGCCTCGATTCAAATAAAATTTATTTCAGGGACATGAAATCAGGTGCACCCAAGACTATCATTTTTGTAAACACTCCGGGCATGCTTATCAATGTTTTTTACTATTTTTTAATGCTATAGTTGGCAGGCCATGATCGGGGTACAAAATTTAGATGGCTGGCGGCACTTACAGACCACGACATCGATTAAGTGTAACTGCTCAATAAAATAGAAATCGAACCGAATGCACATTATTACATGTGAGTTGTCTTTTGACTTCTAGTTATCATGGACGAAGTCTTTTATCGACAATTAATTCTTTGCATATTCTATACTTGGTAAACGGTGTTTTAGATAAATAAATAAATAAAAATAAAAAATAAAAAATGTGACTGTTTCTATTAAAGAAAATTAAACTCGAGGTCTTCTTGTCTTCGTGTTTCAGATGAATTAAAATATGAAGCAATAAGGATTCAAGACGGTGAGAAATATATAGCTCTGCTACATAGCTGGTTGTTGGAAGTATTCGGTTTTATATTTGATTGCAGGCTCAAGTTTCAATGATTTCAATTATTTTTCTTTGTTATCGTGAAATGAGCTTTAAAATCATCTCACCTTCCATGTCTAACTTAGTAATAATAATAAAAATTATTATTATTTTTATTAAATTCACCCCTGGGATAATGCATCGATTTAAAACTTCACTAAGACTAAGATTTAATTTATTATATTAATTGGCTCGGTCACTTTAATAACAGTGTGAATGCAGAATAGGTTTCGGTTACTGCTGTTCTTTCAAAGCCCAATTTGGTGCTAAGTGGTCGGGCACGTGCCATGTTATGGCCCAAGCTTAATTAGCCCTTCTGTGAGATGCTGTAGGTCACTGGGCTCAAAATAAAAGAGGAGCGGCCTGCAAATTGAGTGTAAGCTCAGCATATGGGCTGATCTGTTTTGAATTCCAAGACAGACAGTAAGGTGGAAAAGGGGATTAAAATAGGAAACTTGTGCTTTGAAAGGGGACTGCCATGTAATTTATAATGCAGTAGAGAGAGGAAAAGGAAAAAATAAGTAATCGATCACTGTTATGTTTCTTGGTTACACGTGTCATTGCCAAAAAGAGGACATGGCAATATATATGATGAACGTTTTTTACCACGGCGAGACTCAAATGTGCTGCCAGAAGAATGCATGAGGCCAAATCGGCATAGAATTTTAAAAAATAATGCATTACCAAAATACTCATACACTTAATTTTAAATTTTTATTTTATACGAGGGCATATCTATATTTATATATTTTAAAAAAATCGTGAAATTTCCGAAAGAACGCCACATGCAACTCTTACATTTGTCTTTTTTAGGATAATAAAGTTATTTTAATGTGCAATGAAAAAGTAAAATTATAATGACATTTTCGGCAATAACTCTTGATTTTTATATTATATAAAGTTATTATGGTTATTTTTAATCTATATAAAAAAATACCCGTGATCCAAGGCTAAAAATATTATGCACTGAGATAAAATAATAATTTAATTATTACAACCTATAATAATCCTTGTATATGACTACAATGATTTTAATATCATAGTAATAATTATTTTTTATTTAGAAATTTATTTCTGATACAATATATTAAAAATAAATAGACATTTTAAAACAAAAAATATAAGTTTTTTTTAATATTTTTAAAATACAAAAAAAAATGGGTAAATGGAATCCACATGGGATAGTTGACCTGGTTTTATTTATATTTGACATGCCGTGTGGGATACATATAATCAATCCAATTATTCAACCAGTGTCCTCAAAGTCTTGCTCAATAATATCGAATAGAAGGAGTGAGCAGCTACACTGCATATGGTTAGAAAGGGACATTGGCCGAGTTCACACCCTACTATACTTTTATATTATCGTTATCTTTAGAGTTTATGTGATTAATTAAAATATATTATTATTAATAAAAATTAACATTTATTTAAATGCGTGAACAGAATATATTATTATTTTTCATGAAACACAGATATTTTTTAAGTTACCTATTAATTAAATAATGCCATGTGTATTTTATTCCGTTTTAATTATAGTACTTTTTTAGTAACAAATACAAGTGTCGACAGCTGGAATCAAAATAATTTCCTCAATGGAAATATTTTCTTTCAAATAAAATCACTTAGCAAAAAAAGTAAAATCTTTCCTGGTCTCACCCTAATTTTTATAAAAGGAGGGTGAGATTAAAACCAAATGGATACTAAAACAAAAGACATCCACATGGACAAGCTCGTCACTAAATTCAGTCCTAACTCTATAAATAATAAGAAAATAAAATCATTTAGTGTGTATTTGGTATTTTTAATTAAAAATATATATATATTTTTTTTATCTTTTATACACTTCGACTTTAAGAAAATCAATCTAATATTTTCTATTAAAATACATATTTAACCAGAAACAAAAACACTTCCTATCCTAGGAAGGAACAGCTGGCCACGTTAGTCTATCCCTAAACCCCTCTCTACGGTGATTGGCTCTCAAGTTCCTTCACTCAACTAAACACACAATACAATGTATCTCAAACTCTACTCCCCCCCTCCATTTTATGCACGTGGCAATCAATCATTGGCATACCTGGAACAAATTAAACGGAGAGGAACCGAAAATTTGTATAAATAAAATCATCACTTCAGACGGAAAAAAATCTGTCAGTGTAAGTTTTCGTTAACTTCTGTTTGGTTGCTGAGGAAATTTAATTACTTCTTGGTTTTTTAATATTTTCTTCCTTTTGATTCTATTGACCGATTTTAGTTTCGTAATCAGTGAATAATCTTGGGTTTTTGCAGAATCTCTGATTAAATGATGACTAAGAGCAGTTTCAAGCAAGAACATGATTTCGGTATTTTTCTTATTTTTTTTAATCATGCCTGATTCTGTATTATTACGAAACCCTAATTTTCATTTTTATTCTCTAGAGAAGAGGAGGGCTGAAGCTTCGAGAATCAGGGAGAAATACCCGGGCAGAATTCCGGTGAGGATTTGTTTTTTAATTGTAGCTCATTAGTTGACGGATTTCGGGCTCGAGTTATTTTTGTTTGTGTTGATTAATTTTTTATGGGTTTGTATTGTTCTCGCTACTTAGACAGGATGATTTATGATGATTGTTTTTGCTTTTATTTATTGATTGAAGCTTCTATCTCTACTTTGTAACTGTTGTTAATAAATGTGGGCTGGGTCGATTTATCAATTTGATTGAACTTCTTGCTGTTCATTTCGGAAAGCAAAACTGGAGATCTTGCTTACCTTTTATTTTTCTCGTTGAAAGAAGCTTTTGAATTTTAAAACAATTTAGGTGGTAGAAAATGCTTTAGTTTTGTACATGTTGCATTTGTTTCGATGTGGGTTTTATAATTCTTCAATCATGCTAGCTTGCTTGATGTATTGGGCTGAAATCTGTACTCATCACATCATTTAGCCATTCAATTTTAATTTCACGTGATCAGGACTGGATGCGTGGTGCTCCATTTGCACGTTGAATGATATTGTTTGCTTAAATTTTGTTAATGTTTATGTATATTCTACAATGGATAACCTAATTTCAATGAGCAAGTCTTTTGGCACCTTTCTCATCCCAGTTATCCTCTATTACTTGCTAACTAGGTAATCGTGGAGAAGGCTGAGAGAAGCGATATTCCCAACATTGACAAGAAAAAGTAAGAATCGTTTTCATACTGCAAATGTTTTCTCCCTTGGTTTGCTACATGACATGGTTCTGGTCTTCCTTTAGTTTTGTTGTTAGTTAGCGAATGCATCTTTCTTGTCCTCTAAAAACTCAGTTGATGTGTTTTTTCCCCTTACAGTCCAGATTGCATCGTGTATGCCATTCAGGTCAATTCATTTGCATTCAGTTGATATATTTATTTGGTTTGAATTTTACAGGTACCTAGTCCCTGCTGACCTGACAGTAGGTCAATTTGTATATGTGATCCGGAAGAGAATTAAACTGAGTGCAGAAAAGGCAATTTTTATATTGGTGGATAATGCCCTCCCACCAACTGGTATGAATCTCTTTCTGACCCCCCCCCCCCCAATGAAAGGTGCATAATACATCTACGAACTTTATAAAAAATAGCTTGAATCTCAGTCTCAGACTTGTCAGGTTCACTGATACCAATATGTATGTATGTATGTGGGAGTGAAATGGTTTTTAGATACTGCTATTAAACTGATTTTTTGACGATGAATCTCTGCTCTTCTCTTTTCAAATTAATCAATCGAACTAGTCTATCACAAGTTAAATGAGTCCAATGATCATTTTTTTTTTTAGTGAAATTGTTCATAGAAAATGCACGTTTGTACGAACATTAATTTCTATAGCAGTCTACACTTTTTGTAGCACAAAATTAGTGCATGTGCAGGGCAACTGGTTTGTATCTAGCCTGTGTTTGCTTGTGTAACTGGCTTGTGCCCTTTAAATCGTGGATGGTTTTAGAATAGCGGGCAAAAGTGTTTTTAACAGTTTTCAGAAACCTGGGAGTAATAATTGTGTAAATTCAAACATATCGCAGGGGCAATACTGTCCTCGATCTATGATGAAAAGAAGGATGGGGATGGATTTCTCTATGTCACGTACAGTGGGGAAAACACATTCGGGAGCCAGATGTTGCCATAGCCAAGTGTCTTTCATTCTTTATCATTTCAAGTTGACAAGTCAAAATCCGTCTCTCGTTTCCCAGGACTTGAACAGTCGTGGTATTATGCCCATGATTTATGGCCTTGTCGTCTTTCTTGTACATCTGTATAGCAATTCTGCAATTGAAATGGTATCGACTACCGAAAGTAATTAAAAATTAAAAATATCTAATCTTTTCCTCCTCGCTTACTAGTCTATTAATTGGTTTCTAGTTCTTGTAAAAAAGGTATTATTTTGAAGAAAAAATCAACGATTTTCCTCTAGTTATTAATTTGAATTTTTAGTCAACTAAAAGGTAAACATGGTATGATTTTGATAAAAACTATGATGGAGAAAAATAATAATCATGATCCACTTTCTTTTGATTTTTTTTTTCATTTTTTTTAGTTTCATCTCGTTTTGTTTATATATCGAATATGATAGCCATTATCTTAATTGTTGTTTTTTAATCATTTTTTTAGGTTTTATTTTTCAATTTCATCCCAGGAAGACACATTACAAATAATATTCGTAGGAGTGGCCAGGAAGACACAAAACTGTTTTTACCATGGTCAAACATTTTCTTTTTTCTTTTCATTTCTACTTATCCTAGATTTTACAACCATGTTTAGGAAAATTAAGCCGGCACTGACACGGGAATGATGGGGCATCTGATTTCAGAAACAGGGAAGGAGTCAAACTGGACTGTTTATATTGGAAGTTTCAACAAAGAAACTACTAGTGGCTTCCAGTATTAACTTCTACAACCGACCGACATGGTCTTACCTAACTCACTGACGTTGTTAATCCCCGTAGTCGTAGATATTGGACCGCCTTCCACTTTAGATAAGCCGATGATGCGCAGATTGAGCGAGGATGCCGTGGGGACAACTGAGCGAGCCGACCAAGACTGCCATGCTTTTACAAGACACAACCAGTTGAGCTGACTGTCAACGCCAAGCCCGAATCCCTAGCCATTTTTGATAGCCGAGCCTGTCGCGCCGTCGATCAGATCCAACCTAATCACTCCGCATGAGGAGGCCATCAGCGCCTGCAAATATATATGGGCAAGCTCAGCTAGAACAAAAAAGAGACGACGATAACATAAATCTAAAAATAAAAATTAAGGATACGAGTCAACCAAAGAATATATGAAAACAAGGATCCATGTGCGGTGCAACCTCTATATCTTCCTAGATGAAAAATACTATTATGATATTTTATAAAAAGAAACGCAGATTACACCGCAAGTATAACCTGAGTATATTTGATTTTAAATTAGGTATATTATGGGCTGTTTTACCAAGTGATGACACTAAAGTTACTGGTTTACCAAAATATTTTCCTTTTATTTTAAGCCTCAATTCTTTGTCTTTTCAGAATCAATTTTCAATTCAAAAAATCATTACATGTAGTCCAGAATTATTCAGAGCTGTCCACAACAATTCCTCCATTCAAAACCCACCAATGCTGTATTTTAAAAATTATTAGATAAATTCCGGTTCGGCCTGACAGGTTTGACCGGAAGCTGGATGGCATGAGGTATGTTGTAAAATATCCAGATTTATAGTTAGCCCAATCAAACCTGAGCAATCAGCAGAGTAAACCAGGAAACCAGTTGACCCGGCATAGCCAGGTGAGAGTCGTCTATTTTTTCAATAAAAGTAAACTTCCTGTGTCTTCCAGTTCAGTAACTTTCATGGCACCTCATTCTCGTAACATCTGTAGGTTTTGGTGTCTTTGAAACCCTTGGTTGCAGATCTCAGATCTCAAATATATCTATTTATTTCTAGCAAGGTCCCAGGTGAGAGAGATACATCTTTGCATCTAGATCTACTTTTTAAAACAAACAAGAGTAAAAGGAGTAATTATGAATACTGGATTAAGAAAGAAAACCCATTAATTAAATTGAAAAAAAGAAGAAGTGAGATGAGATGGATACACAAAAATGAGTTTTGATATGCGGGTAATTCTTGGTTTTATGCTTTGGAGCAGTTGCTGGTGTGCTGAAGATTCTTGGTTTTGATACACTAAAACTATTTTTTATTTATAAATATATTAAAAAAGTTTGTTTTATTTTTATTTTTTAAATTTCTTTTTGATATAAGTATATTTAAAAACATAAAAAAACAATATTAATTATTTTTAATAATAAACAGTTAAATCGCTCAACTGAACACATTTTAAGTATTTTAAAGCTTTTTTCCAGGTGTTAACACGTGTGAACCAAGTGACCTGAAATAACCAGGTAAAATCTGGATAACCCAGGACCCAGCTATTTAAATTTTAACCTGGTCAATTCCCGTACTGGTTTACTAAACCATGTTGTTAGCGGCTACCGGGGCATCAGACAATTGCCACGTGGCAATTGAATGAATCACATGGGTGTTCGCCACGTGGCCTGTATGAGCGGTGTTGACGGTGAGGACACTCTCACTTGTTCCTTGTGAAAGGTACAGGGCGGGGGCGAGTTCATGCACCAGTGTCCCCTCCTGTCTCTCTCCTTCGTGCCAGGGCCCGCCTATCTTTGGCTGATCATGTGGCTATTAGCCAACGATCGTTGATCGGCCGATCAAACTGTTTTAATTAATTCATATAAAAATTAGCTTAAGAATTTTTTCTTTGTGTGTTGGTATATATGATTTTAAGATTTCACAGTTTTTTGTCTGCAGAATATTCAATATCCTAATTAAAGATAAAAAAAACTCACATGCGCTTGCTGATTTAAATTAAAAAACAAATTCACGAAATATATCTTGTTTTCAAATTGAATTTCTCAATAAAAAACGCACATATTATAATTATAGCTCTCTATAATTAAATGGAATTTAATTCTGAAAACATAAATAAGGGAGTTCCTGTAGTTCTGATAAAAATATGATTCCAAATCGAAATCTAACACTATTCCCTTTTCATCTAGAAGAGTAATCTCATTGGATTTAAGAAGATTTTTATATTACTCTGGAAATATATATGTGTCTGTATACACGCACACATATATATTATTAATAAGCACGTATTTACACTGATTTGTCTAGTTCTTTGTTTGGATTTGAAACCTTTAGGCATTTCATTTTAGTATATAAATTTTTGATATCTAGATAAGTCAAGTTATAAATATAACTATAAAAACTTACTTTCACAGTCATAATTATTATTATTATAGTTAGTAATGTAGCGATGACAAGTCTGTGGTTTATAGTTTTTTTATAATTATGAAAAATAATGTTTTTTATATGTTTTCTTTATATTTGATATTTTTATTATCTTACAGTTGTCATCATTTTTCTATCTTTATTTTTTGTATACTTTTTTTTTTAATATTTATCACTCTACTCTTGACTTATTAATTATACAATCCTTTTTTTTTCTTCCTTCTAACTGTCATTCTTTTGTATTTTTTCTTCTTTTTCGTTACACTTTTTTTCTTGAAAAACTACTGTACAGAGACTAAGGAGCATTGTTCTATTTTCTTAGTATATTAAAAATAAGCTTGAGATTTACATATTTTTATTAACGCATATATTCTTCATTAAATTTATTATATATAAATATTGATTCTTTTATTCACAATTATATTTTCACTCGCTATAAAAAAAGGTTATCACACACACACACATTAATTCATCCAAATTAAAAATTATTCAACTTGTAGCCAGGGGAGTAGAATAGAAACAATAAAACGTATTTGTTTAGTATCAATTGACACAAAGGGCTCTCAATTTATTTAAGTAAATATTTGTATAGATTTTTTAATTTATAATTATAATTTTTTTCATGAAAAACATATTTTTTAAAATTGCATTTTTATTTATTTATTCCAGGAAAAACATTATATGACCCACAGCAAGGTCGAATAAATAGTTCAAAACCGATCTCACCTAATAGATTCCAGTGTCTTATTATTATCATCAAATAGAACATGTTTGGAACATTTTGATTTCTTAATAAAGACATTGTCAGTACCGTATAAAAAAAAATTGAAATTGATGTGTAAAATAAAGCTAAAAATACTTTTAAAAAACATTTAAAAATACTATTAAAAGTTGTATCGAACCGCCTCTTGAAAAACAACCCTCATCTTAAAGGCCAAGCTTCCCTCGGCCAAGTCCAGCGAGTACAGGTAATAACTCCATTTTCTGTATTTTTATATACATATTTTTTATTAATGTTTTCTACATCATTTTCTTTTATTGTTTACACACAAGAAATTTAATTATACAATATAATAAATTAAACATGTAAACTCATGTTTTTTTTATTAGATGAATACACGAGCATTATTTTCTAAACCAATGAAACTCGCTATTTATTTCATAAGGTAGGGATTTTTTCAGCATAAATCACCATGCAGATAGGCTACGAATAACCTTGCGTTTCTAAATCTGTCCTTAATCTTGGAAGAGGCAAGCCTTTTATAAGACCTGATCACCGTTAAGAGGTCAGGGCTTTTATCTCTTGACCACACAAAAAAATCATCAATATCGCCACTTAAATTATATATATATATATATATATATTATCTGCTTGTACCTTAATTGGAAACTGTGGGGTTAAGTTGTTTTTTTAATATTTTAAAAATTATTTATGTTATCAGCGTGTATGAAAATGATCTAAACATAAAAAAAATCAAAATCAAAATCAAAATCAAAATCAAAATCAAAATTTTAAATGCACTTTTAAAACATAACATAGTACGTATAAACACCTTCTAAGCCGGCCAGAGAGATTCATTGAAATTCTTCAACAGAGACTTGTAGAGGAATAGGAGCGGAATCCCATGCCAGCGCCCGCCTATTTCTTAGCGGAAAACATCTGAAAAGACATGTATTGCATTTACCAAGACTTTCGAGGACTGATATTACACAGTTCTTCAAACTTTATTGATTCTCGGTACATAAAACAATGTGATGCATGCTTGGTGCCTCTACTTAATTTATTTTTTATATTAACCAATTATAATATATGATTCATAAAATATTCATAACTAGTTTTTCAAGGTGAAAAAAGGCAGGCAAGGCCCAAGGGAAAGAAACAGGGAGGCATAAATTATGCAGTAATATACGACTTATTCATAGTAAGTTTATCCTCACACGACACACACAAGTGTAACACAAAGACAAAGAATGGATCGACTTCTTTCGGTAGAAACAATGAGCTGGGGGTGCTCTGGCTTTCTCGGATTTGTTTAATGTTAACTTAAAGTTGTATATTCCACTCCCGCTTGCATTTGTTTCGTAATACTCTGTTTAATCTGGACTCTCTCTTCTTCTCTCCACCATTTATCTCCATGAAAAGTTCTGAAGCTTCCTCTCTATCCTCGTTGGAACTGATTTAGTAAGCTGAAATTGTCAAAGTTGTTTGTTAAATAATCCCTGATTAGTGGGACACGTAGTCCTAATTAGTGGGACACGTAGACTAGAATTTCTCATTTTCTGTTTGTTTACCAATTCCAGATTGTTTACCACGTAGTACGTGGGCTGCTAATTATTTCCCTTTCATGTAAGGCTTATAAAAGGCCACCAGCTTTCCTTTGAATAATACAAGTGGGATAATCAGATTTCACAGTACTTAGAATTATCAACATTTGGTATCAGAGCTAAGTACACGATCTGAGTGTGAGAGAGTGATTCTGGGTGGGTGTGAGAGAGAAACAGCAGTTTCTTACAAAACACAGAGAGAGTGAGAAGAGTAAATAAAACACTGGGGTTCACAAATACAACAGGGATCACATACACAGAGTGAGACGAGTGAGATCTACGTGTGTGTGCAATTTCACACGAAGAGTTACAAATGGCAGCTGAAAATTCATTTGTTCAACCTGCAATTCCCAGGTTTGATGGCTTTTATGATCATTGGTCCATGCTTATGGAAAATTTTCTTCGTTCAAAGGAATATTGGAGCCTGGTGGAGAAAGGGATCACTGCAACAACAGAAGGTGCAGAAATCAGTGAAACTCAACGTCAATCAATTGCAGATCAAAAGCTAAAAGACTTGAAAGTGAAGAATTACTTATTTCAAGCTATTGATCGAACCATCATGGAGACTATTCTGAATAGAGATACTGCCAAAGACATTTGGGACTCCATGAAACAGAAGTACCAAGGCTCCACAAGAGTCAAAAGAGCACAACTACAAGCTCTCCGAAAGGAGTTTGAAATTCTGCAAATGAAGGAAGGTGAAAGTGTTGATGCATACTTTGCTCGTACACTCATCATAGCCAACAAAATGAAACTTCATGGTGAGAAATTACAGCAAGTGGTGGTTATTGAGAAAATTTTGAGATCCTTAACCTCAAAATTTGATTATGTTGTATGTTCAGTTGAAGAGTCTAATAATCTAGACACTTTAACCATTGATGAATTGCAAAGTAGCTTGTTGGTGCATGAGTAGAGGATGAATGGACATCACAGAGAAGAGCAGGTATTGAAAGTGAGCTATGACTCTAGGTTTGGCAGAGGAAGAGGCAGCCAAGGTCGTGGAACCTTTCGGGGCAGAGGCAGAGGCAGAGGCAGAAACTCACAGATGTTCAACAAAGCATTAATTGAATGCTATAAATGTCACCAATTAGGGCATTTTCAATATGAATGTCCTAAATGGGAAAGGGAAGCAAACTATGTTGAACATGAAGAAAAGGAAGAATTGTTGCTGATGGCATATGTGGAGCATGAACCAATAACAGAAGATGTGTGGTTTCTTGACTCGGGGTGCAGCAATCATATGTGTGCAAATAGACAGTGGTTCTCAGATTTTGATGAGCAATTCCAGCAGACTGTGAAGCTAGGAAATGACTCAAGAATGACAGTGCTGGGAAAAGGGAATATAAGGCTACAAATTGCTGGAATTACTCAGGTAATTACAGATGTCTTTTATATACCTGAGTTAAGAAATAATTTGCTAAGTCTTGGGCAAATGCAAGAGAAAGGGGTAGCTGTTTTAATTCAGCAGGGAGTCTGCAGAATCTATCATCCTAGGAGAGGACTCATTGTGCAGACAACAATGACAGCAAACAGGATGTTCATGTTATCTGCAAGAGTTGTCTTGAAAACCTCAAATTGTTTTCAAACAACTCTTGAAGATAATACAAACCTATGGCACTGCAGATACGGGCATCTAAATTACAGGGAACTACAAACACTACAGTACAAGCAAATGGTCAAGGGGCTACCACAACTGAAGGAAACATCAAAATTATGCACTGACTGCATGATTGGAAAGCAATATAGAAAACCAATCCCAAAGACAAGTTTATGGAGAGCATCTCAAAAGCTACAACTAATTCATGCTGACATTTGCGGTCCCATCAAACCCATTTCCAGCAGCAACAAGAGGTACTTTATAAGTTTTATTGACGATTACAGTCGTAAGGTGTGGATATATTTTCTTACTGAAAAATCGCAAGCATTTATTGTATTCAAAACTTATAAAGAATGTGTTGAAAAAGAAGCAAGAGTTCCTATATGCTGTCTACGTACAGATAGAGGAGGTGAATTTACCTCTCTTGAGTTCAACAATTTCTGCAAGGATCATGGCATTAGTAGGCAGCTCACCGCAGCCTACACTCCGCAACAAAACGGAGTGGCCGAACGCAAGAACAGGACCATCATGAACATGGTCAGGAGCATGTTATCCGAGAAGCAGGTGCCAAAGATTTTCTGGCCAGAAGCTGCAAATTGGTCAGTACATGTGATCAACAGAAGTCCTACACTAGCAGTGAAAAATATGACTCCCGAAGAAGCCTGGAGTGGTGTCAAACCAAATGTTCAGTATTTTCGAATTTTTGGATGCATAGGGCATGTTCATGTGCCAGATCAAACAAGACGAAAACTTGATGATAAAAGTTTTCGGTGTGTGCTACTAGGTGTGAGTGATGAATCAAAAGCATATCGTCTCTATGATCCAAAATCAAAAAAAATCGTGATAAGCAGAGACGTGGTCTTTGCTGAAACTGAGATGTGGAATTGGCATGACACTGATGAATCAACAACAGATATTCTTGAATGGGATGGTGATGACAGTAATCACGATGAAGAGGAAGAAGATGACTTATCTGTGTGTCATGGAGAAGAAGGCTCATCTTCTCCGACCAGTGGAGACTCCTCATGGTCATCCACAGAAAACCCATGTGTGGGTCGCACCATAGCTGCTGTGACAGACGAAGACTCAACAAGGAGGGGCCGATCTACAAATAATAATGCCATTTCAGTTCAACAACATGAAGAAATAGAAGAATTTTTGCTTGGAGGAAACAGATCTGCCCAAGAAAGCTTACCTGAGAACCCACGGTCACAGCCCGAACAACCCTCGGGAACGAGAGCTGGCACAGAAGGAACACAACAAGGAGAGCATGGATCTGCCACAGACCGATCATCGGAGAACAGATCGGAGAGGAGGACCAGACAAGTGCTCTCGGGAGCGAGAGCTGGCATAGAAGGACCACAACAAGGAGAACATGCATCTGTCACAGATCGGTCATCGGAGAACAGATCGGAGAGGAGGACACGACGAGTGCCGTTTTGGATGGAAAATTATGCAAGTGGGGGTGAGTTCTCAGACGGGGAAGAAGAAAGAGACATGGAAGAGGAGAGAAATTTGTGTGTGGAGAGACACGGGAGACACGGGGAAGAGAGCATTTTTGAAGAAAATGAAATGGAAAGACATGGGGACGAGATGCACGGTCAAGAAAATTTTGTTTTATTTTCTTCGGCCACAGACCCAGTCACATATGAAGAGGCAGCTCAAAGTTCAAAGTGGAGAGATGCGATGAGTGTGGAGATCGCTGCAATTGAAAGAAATGGGACTTGGGAATTAACGGACTCGCTGATGGGGTGAAAAAGATCGGAGTAAAATGGATTTTTAAAACAAAATTCAATGAAATTGGTGAGATTGACAAGTATAAGGCGCGACTTGTAGCAAAAGGCTATGCACAAAGAACCAGTGTATTGATTATACTGTATATTTGCACCGGTGGCTAGATGGGATACAATACGTAATGGTGGTTGCTCTAGCGACTCGAAATGGGTGGACGGTATATCAACCGGACGTCAAAAGTGCTTTTCGCATGGTGAGCTAATTGAAGCGAGATTTATCGAACAACCAAGGGGTTTCGAAAAGAAGGGTGAAGAGCACAAGGTGTACAGAGTTGAAAAAGGCATTATATGGCCTTAAACAAGCTCCTCGTGCATGGTATAGCCGAATTGAGACATATTTTGTCCTGGAAGGTTTTGAAAGATGCAGCTGTGAACATACCTTGTTCATAAAAACAGGAGACGAAGGAGACGAAGGTACAATCCTGATCGTTAGCTTATATGTTGATGATTTAATTTTTACTGGTAATAGTGAAAGTTTGGCAATCAAATTCAAAAACTCTATGAAACTTGAATTTGATATGATCGACTTGGGAAAATGAGATATTTTCTTGGTGTGGAAGTGCTTCAAACTTCTAGAGGCATTTATATTAGTCGTAAAAATATGCAAATGAAGTGTTGGAGAGGTTTGGAATGGAAAGTTGTAATAGCGTGAAGAACCCTATTGTTCTCGGTGTCAAACTCATGAAGGATGAAGATGGAGTCAAAGTCAATGCTACCATGTACAAACAAGCTGGTTGGAAGCCTTATGTATTTAACAAAGAACAAGGCCGGATTTAATGTATGTGGTATGTCTCCTCAATAGATTCATGGCAAATCCAACTGAGTTGCATTGGCAAGCTGCAAAAAGGGTGTTGCGATACTTGATCGGTACTATAGGTTTGGGAATTTTCTATCAAAAGGGGGGCAATAAAGAATTGATAGCATATACAGACAGTGATTATGCAGGAGATGTGGATGATAGGAAAAGTACTTCTGGATATGTGTTTCTACTAAGTGAAGGAGTCGTAGCATGGTCTTCAAAGAAACAACCAGTTGTGACATTATCAACCACCGAAGCAGAATTCATCGCGGCTACATCTTGTGCATGTCAAGGAGTATGGATGCGAAGGGTATTGGAGAATCTTGGGGCTTCTCAAAACAAGTGCACCACAATACTATGTGACAATAGCTCCACGATCAAGCTATCAAAGAATCCAGTTATGCACGGACGTAGCAAACACATTGACGTAAGATTTCATTTCTTGCGTGATTTAACTAGAGAAGGAGTGGTCGAGCTGAAGCATTGTGGCACACAAGAACAAGTTGCGATATTATGACAAAACCTCTTAAATTGGATGTGTTTCGAAATTGCGCAAATCTTTGGGCATATGTGAAGTACCAACATTAAACTGAAGTGCTACATTCAGGTAAGGAGAGGCATTGTTGGAACTGATTTAGTAAGCTGAAATTGTCAAAGTTGTTTGTTAAATAATCCCTGATTAGTAGGACACGTAGTCCTAATTAGTGGGACACGTAGACTAGAATTTTTCATTTTCTGTTTGTTTACCAATTCCAGATTGTTTTGCTAATTATTTCCCTTTCATGTAAAGCTTATAAAAGGCCACCAGCTTTCCCTTAATAATACAAGTGAGATAATCAGATTTCACAGTACTTAGAATTATCAACATTTCCCTGGTGGGGGCTGCATGTGTCGTCCAATTGATTGAACTGTGAAAGGGAAGAGACAGAAAAACCAAACATATCTCTTCACTTTCCCCTTTCTTTTCCTCATCCAGACGCCTGCATGTTCTGCAATACAAAGACTTTAATCTCCTATACGATACCTGCATTTAATGCTCTTCCTACAAATACCACCATTGCTTATTCTACCCTAACCACTACCGCACCACTCTCCAGATTCCCAAGCAGGCTTTTTATTATTTTTTTTGTTATTTTTGAAACCTTAAAACACTCGCTCTTGCTAGCTAAAGCTTGTCTTCCTAAATATGTCAGTGATCACATATTCTTGCTATTTTCTGCTCTCAATTTTCTGCATTTCCTTGCATTCATGTAATGCCAGACCACTTGCTGATATTGATAAGAAGCCTGAGAAGAAATTTCAGATGATTTCCAATCAGGTTGGTGCACCCGGTCACTAGTTTTTCTTTCATTTTTAAATTTCATCCGCTTGGTATAACATCCGATAGATATTTTTAATAACATTTCCTGGGTTTTGTACAGAGTACTAGTGATCAGAAGGAGATTCCAGTTAATATAGTATCCAAAGCGAACTCCTCTTCATCAAATGAATTTGGAGCGGAAAAAGAAGATAGCATTGCAAAGACTGATCAGATGGATGATAATGCTCAAAAGCTGATGAACTCGAAAGCCAAACAGAAGTCATCAATGACTGATGAGAAAGTAAAAGATTCAGGTGCTGCTCACAAAGCGTCTCTTGTTTCAGTTTCTTGGCCTGTGCCTCGAGAGAAGCGTGGTGAAACACATCCTGGTTTCAACTTGGATTATGCTCCACCAAAGACACACCCTCCTTCCCATAACTGAATTCTCAACTTTTTTTAGGTTATCTTGTCAACCTATTTCTCTTCTTGTTTATCTAATCCTCGAGGGCCGGCGTCAACCAAAAACATAATTTAATTGCCATATATAGAGCAATGAAGAGCATGGAGCACTCAGATGGAGTACTATTCATGATGATCAGAACCCTAGGGTTCTAACAATCGCTGCATTTTGAATGGCTATAAAGTCATTTATTACATAACATGGCACAGGCTGCTAGATTTACTGCACTGGCATAAGAGCCTCTATCTTTTCTTTGTAGCTGATGTACAATATCAAAATGTAAATTTTCATCACTAACTTACAATGCCATGATCATGGCTGGCCACCTCTTCTTATCAGACATGTCTTTTTTCTTTTTTATCATTCACCATCTCCAGCGCAGTGTAATTATTGCACCGACTTATTTGTTCAGCTAAGTTAGATTAATTTGGCGCTGGGATTTAAGTGTCTAATTAATTCATACCACTTATATATCTAGGTGATTGATGAGCGGTCATTCACTGCAACATATATTTACTTAATTTGCCGTTGATCAATTAATGTCTTCATCTTTATGCACGCAATTACTGAGGTTTCATTGGTTTGCTGTAGTAATTTGGTTTATAATTCTTAATATGTGCAAAAAATTAATGTTAAGATCAAAGACTCGTATGATCACCAGGCAGCACGAAAACAAAATTTTTAATGGTTCATCTCTAATATATTGGAGATATAGCTAATTCCACGAGCTTAATTACAAGAATATATTGGACAGAGATATGATATCCTGTTCTTTTTCATGCAAGCCAACTAATTTCTATGCATATGAACTTACATGGTCAATGGTTTTAAGCGAATTAACCAAACAAGGTATCATATTTTGAGGAATGGTATACGTAGTTGATGTCTTCATAAATGAGGGGCGGCAGGTTTATATATCTTCAGTTGTTACAGTTACAATAAATGTTTGAAATTCTCCCCTCACATGGTATGTATTCTGGTCGCAAGCAAACGAATTTCTTTATCTTCGCAGTCAATGAGGGGATTTTATGTTTTTGTTTGACCAGAGCACTGCTTTTTGGAAGCCTTGGAAACTCCTGCGGAGTTAAATTGACTTCTTTGATCCATTAGACCGACCATGGCTTGTCCCCTCATCACATTCTTTTTACGCAGCAATAAGGTGGCATGGACGGGTATGAATTTGCTTCCTAAAACTTGGATTCATACTCAGAAAACTCGATCCCACCGGCAAAAGAAGATCGATATAGTCAAAACAGATGAACTAAATGTCGTTTATTTATTTAATCATGCCTTTAAAGATGGTTGACCAAGTCGTGTCTTGTTTTTAGAGTAACTGTGGCATGCATATCAAAGCAAAGCCAATGGAGATCTTCATTTCCCATTTTCATGCTCTTTAATTTATGTGAACTATCCCAAATTGATCTGTTCCTACGTACCTGGCAGTGACCTTTAGTTAATATATTTGGGTTAATTAATTAGCAACAAGCTAAAAATGTAAGCGGGTTCACGTACGGGGGCAGGCAGGCTCGAGACCTAACAAGAGACATAAGATGCATCGATTCCTAGATTGTTCCCAAAAGAAATACTCCCCACAAGTAATTTGAACTGTACTTTTAAAATCCCAATAAAGAAGATCTAAAAAAACAACATAAATTTTTTTGCTGTAACGGAAACAACAAACATCCCATGGTTGAAACTTTAGCTTGAGCAATGTGCCGGTGGACGAAACATTTTCCCATGCAATCAAAGGGATGAAATTGCACTCCAACTAGTTCCCACTACACAGCCATATTATAATTTGTAAGGCTTGGTTTTTTATTTTATTTTTAGTTTAGCATGGAAAGGGCGACCCTCATTTCAAAATGGTTGAAAACTTTCCTCGTCCCATTGTATTTTGTTTTATCCAGCCCCTCATCAATTTAATTTGTTGATGGAACGTACCTTTCATGATTCTTTTTGTGACGTGATCCTTCTACCCATTTCCATCGATGTCAAATACAAGGATGTTTGGGATTGTGTTTGAAATGTGTTTTAGAAAAAAAAATATATATTGTTATTTTTTATTTTAAAATAATTTTTTTGTGTTTTTAAATTATTTTGATGTGCCGATATCAAAAATAATTTTTAAAAATTAAAAAAATATTATTTTAATATATTTATGAACGAAAAATATTTTAAAAAATAATTTCACCGACACGTAATCCTGATTAAATCTGTCGGCGTATTTGGGTAAGTGAGTTTTTAGCCGATAAAAAGAGGTGAAATTAAATAAGGATGGAAGGGATTAAGAAATGGAGGGTTGCCATGTGTATAAAAGCTCTTAACGCGTGTCAAATAGTTTCTCCAATAAACCTGCCCCATAATATTGAAGCTCTGGTTTTTCAATGCATCTTTTCTTTTTGGTACTTTATGTTCGATGTAGCTTGATTGCATTTATGGAAATGTTCCTGGAAGAATCGTATGTGATTAATCATATAAGTTGTGAATAAGACAGATCATTGACTGTTTATATAAAGTCGAAAAATAAACCTTGCAATAAGACGCAGAAACAACGTGGTACGATGGAGGTTTAGATTGTTAGGTTTTTGACCGAACTGGGAGCTGTAATTTCTAAACAAATTGACCCGAACTAAACCAAAACCCGATTCAAACTGAAATAGTTCGATTTAGTCGGCGTCGTTTTTTTGTTTTGAAAACGAAAAAAACGGAAACCTTCGATGAAGTTAACTCGATCCATTTCAGGGAGTAGATGTAGAGATAGAAGATGTTTCCCAAATTCTGTTGATGATAGGTGTTGCCAGTGGCCTTCATTAATGGTGCAAGGCAAATTTCAGAATCTTTCATGACAGCTTCTCTTTGGTGTTTGTGGCTTCATCGGAGTGATGTAATCTTCAATGTCTTTTTTGGATTTTTCGGAAGAGATTGTTTTTTAAAATATTTTTTATTTAAAAATATATTAAAATAATATTTTTTATTTTTTAAAAAAATAATTCTTAACACCATCGTATCCACACCAAAATCTAAAATACCAATTTTTTTTTAATTTAAACAATAATATCATGAATATTATCTAAAAAAAACGAAGATTACCTGGAGGTTCCTGTTATAGATAGAAGCATAAACTCCAAGAACCAACACTTTGTGCTCCTAAACCCAGCACTAAATATTTAATAATCACAACACCAGTTCACTAGAATTCGATATTCTTACAATATTCTAAGAAACAAAAACACTTTTTACAGCGTGAAGAAAAAATCCCACGAACATCTGAAAATCCGAAAAAATCTAAAACAAAGAACGAAACAACAAACCCGTTAAATGTAAGATTTCAAATGGTTTATTACTTTGAAATTCTAAACCCGTTTTGTCTAATAAAACAAAAGGGTAAACCATCGAACCCAACCTTTGAATACGCAACGTAAAAGCACAGTATCCACCTTTGCAAGAGAACAGAGGAGGGCAGAGAGGAGAGAAATTACATGAAATGATTAGGGTATTTGTGAATCACATTGAGAGAGGGAGAGAGGAGTTGTTGCTGAAACAAAAATCGAAAGGCAAAATAACAAAATCAAAAGGGAAAAATTATTATGCTAAGTTTGGGTGATTCCCAGATTTTTAAATCAATTTCTTTTTCTTTTTTTTCTTCTCTTGGATTGATTTTTTTTTTTAACACCCTAGGCACCACTCTTTATATTATTTAAAGCCACCCAAATTCCTGTTTTTTTCTTCTCAATATCATTTCTTTTTATGCCAAAAAAAGATGCAAAAATTCCTGCCACGTTTGCTTCAAGGCCTTTAAGCCACAGGCCCACAACCATAAGGCCCTGTTATTGAGGACCTCAGAAACGACAACATATCGGCCAGCTTTGCTTATAGCTACCCCAACTGGTAACCTGATTTCGTAGCAGCACTGCTACCTGTTTCCTTACTGAATCATGTTTTAATTTTTAATAGCCTTCTAGTCGTGTCTCCGACGTGGAATGTTTTATTATTATTATTATTATTATTATTATTATTATTATTATTATTATAAAAGCCAGAAAAACCCATCTGATTATACATGAATGAGGTTTAATTAAAAAAGAATACCCCTCAATTCGAAAGCTTATGTTCATAGGTGATGAAGATGAGAGTTTAGGTGAGTGTTATGTTTGATTATCTTGGCAAAAATTTAGTGATAGTATCCGGGAAATAAAATATTCCAGCTTCATGATCAACATCGAGAACCTGTGGATTTGGAAAGTGAGGTGACCTTCGCTACCTTTTGGACCAACCCTTACTAGGCCGTGATATGTATCGGCAATAGATAGATAGACATCCAGCTTTAAAATAAAACTCCAAGCCCAAAGTCCTGCCGCATATATTTTTTATTTTTTAAAACATCATTACCGACCTTGTATTCTTCTCTTTTACCCAAATCCAGTCGAGTAATTTGGAGCATTTTACCCATTGTTTCTTATTTTAAATATTTCAGAAATCACAATTAATTAGTCATCATTAGCTAAAATTATTTTTTTTACTCGCATTATGTTGATTCTTTTCTTACATTGAAAAGAATCTTAAGAAATAAAAAACTCGATGCATGTTGGTCAGAAGACTTTTAAATTATTTAATCAATGACATTTTTCTAGAGAAAATATTGAGATATCAGCCCATTAAATTGCTCGGATCAACCGTGTTTAGCATGTGATATAGAATACGAGATGGTGATAAAATCAAGGAACTCGCACCAAAATAAATTAGAAAGAGCAAGTATATATAATTAACCAAGTATTGAAGGCGGAAAGCCAATAAAAACATATAATTAAAAAAATAAAAATAAACTCTACTCTAGTGAATCTAGATCGGTGACTGACATAGCGATGCGAGCCGGGGCAATTTTTCTGGAGGCAAGAAAAAAAATATCAAGGCGATGCTAAGATGATATACCAAAATAACATGAAAGAAGCAAAAGATAAGTTTGATTAATTTAGTAACATAAAAGTAACCTTAATTTTACAACATAAAAAACAAATAAAACTCGGGCGAATCTTTTAATTTGAGTTAATATTTCAAATTATAGCCTTTAAAATCTCATACCTGGGCTTAATCGACAAGGTAATGCTAAAGGGAAACCTCATACCCAAGTCTAATCAAGAAGATAAATCGTTAACTAATTTAATAATGAAGGATAAATATTTAAAAAATCAATCAATGCATAAAATTAACAATTAAAAGAATGAAGATCAAACCTGGTATAAAAAAGATTTGGAGGATGAAATCGTAGAAAGAAATCAATTTTATAAATCATGTAAAATAAATAATAATGATCAAATATGAGAGATGAAAAAAAAGAATGATAGAATTAAAAATAATTTTCCAATTAAAAAGAATCTGAACGGGTTATAAATCAAGGTTTTGGAGTGATTCTTTTCAGGATAGCCTGTGGATTGGGGGGGAGGTGGGGTTAATTTATTTGTCAAAACTTGATAAAATATATGCCGCCCAAAGACAACGAATATGTGCTAAACGAAACTAAAATTCTCCTAGCAACAACAATAATAAAAACACTATGAAATTACTACCGATCTCCTAAAATAAAGACTAGAAAATTTGAATGACAAGGGTAACAAAGTCATTATATATGTATTGTTGATTGAGAGATGAGTGAGGAATCAAAGAGACTGAGATAAGTCGAGATAAGAGATATAATAATGATTCTATCCGATATACACACTGAACATCGATATATAAAGGGAAATTGCTGTAGTTACTGTTTTTGATTGATGTTATTCTAAAATTTGTATTTTATTTATAAATATATTAAAATGTTATTTTTATTTTTAAAAAAATATTTTTAATATCATCACATATAAAACACTATTTTTTAAAATAAAATAAAATATTTTTTTAAATACTTTTGAAACACAATATTAATCCAGTATATACAATATTATTTTAATCAGCGTTTATCATAATCTGTATTCTGTGCGATCAGCTATCTTGATTACATGCAGCGTCTTGAACGAAACTCATTCCTCGAAGGACTTGTAGTTAGCATATTTATTTGTGACGTGTTTCTTGGAAGCTTTTATTTATAATTAATAGCCAAATAAAATCAAAGAATTATAAAAATACAAAGAAATTGTTGAGCGATGTAGTCTTGTTCTTATGTCTATTTAATCGACTATAAAGAATTGAAAACAATAATCTATAGATTCTGTGAATTAATTTAATTTTCTATGATGTTTTTGTGCTCATTTAAAACCAAATGCTTTTTCTATAGTGATGTTTGAAAAAAAAAACAAGAAGTTTATAACAGGGTTGTTCATTTTGTTCCATTCCGGCTGAAATGGTTGAAATGTTCCGTGTCATTAAAAAAATTGAGACGAAACAACGTCGTTTTTGTCTCATTTTGATTCCGGCCCGCTCCGGAAAATTTCAGCTAAATTCTGGCCTGAACGTCTCAGTACCATTCTGGCTCAAAATCATAATATTTTGGAATTTAAGAGATGTTTCTAATTTTGAAATTATATTTGTTTGACCTTGTGTTTGTATTGTATAATTTATAGTTACTCTATCTTGAATTTAAATTATACTTGTTAAATTATTATTTTTTTCATATATATATAGTTAATTATATATGAACAATACAACCTCGAAACGACAAGCTGAAACGTTCTAAAACCAAAACGTTCTATTCCAATAAAAAAACTGGAAAGATATTGACAACCTAACTTTATAATATTTACATGTATAAAAAAAGGTCTCGTCATATGTGAAAAAAGAGAAGATATATCATAAAGAAAGCACAATTTTGAGTATTGAATCAGAAAAAAGGAAAGAGATAGAAAAAATAGTACAGTAAAAAAAACACATATTACAGAGAGTGAAAAAAAGAGTTACATGGAAAACAAGTGTTCAAAAAATTATATTAAAAATACAAAAACACATACATTTATTAAATAAGTGTATAATGGTTCCTTAAACAATTTAAAAATATTATACTTATAAATTTCGTGTTTTTATATGCTGTTCCGTATAGCTAATGCATGTTAAAACCACCAATTATTTATTTTTTAATTAAAAATATTAATTAGCACGAAACTGTTAATGAAGCGGGGAGGGTATGCCCGTTTTGTTTTTTTCCCAACCTAGATACTAGAAGAGATGCAATTTAAATACATGAATAGATAAATAAGAATGAAGGATTTAATTACGCTGAAATAAATAAAATAAATACAATTTCACAAACCCTAAATCATATATATATGTTCTATGCGCTGCACCAGCAAAATACAGAGGCTCAATGGAAACCTGGGGTCCAGATTGGGACATGTCATCATCTGTAGCTGATCCCACGCTGGTGAGGTTCTTTTCATTTTTCCATTCTATGTTGCCTGGCCTGGGTTAACCCACGTTCCTGAAGCGGGTCGCGGAAGGTTCAAGCTATGCATGGGTTTGATATTTAAAAACATTTAGATATTTTCATGTCAACTTCTGTATTTTCAGTCCAGTTTTTAATAAACTATTGATAAAGAAGTAGATAAACCCTTTTCAAAAGGATATTATATAAAATAGATTAACTATTGATATATAAAGAAAACATTATACTCTTTTAAAGTGTTAACCACTGGACAAACCCTCCCACTAAGCTCAAGCCAATCAGTTCACATTCACATAGTGGTTCTTAAGAGCAGTTTGAACTTTGAAGGCGTGTTAAATAAAAATAAAAATAAAAATAATATTTTGATTTTTCAATACCTGTTTCAAAAGGATATTATATAAAATATTAAATTATATGCATTTTTACAATATTATTCTTACCTGTCTTTCAAGAAAGTCAAAATCAACACAATAATAAATCAATTAATCTTGAAAAAAATACATTTAGTTCTTACACTCTAATATAGTTAGCTTTTAAATTATTATTTTTATTAAAATATACATTATAAAAAAACTATCTTTATATTATTTAAAATATTATTTTATATACTTATAATCGCATAATATTATAACAACTTGATTGCGTTATAAGAAAGCCATTTTGTTGCTCGGATATGAAAAATCATCTGTTGAATTGACCAGACATACTATTTTTCCTACATTGTACTACTTTTTTTTTCCTTACATTTTTACCAGCAACCAGAAAAGGACAGTCCATCGAAAAGCCATTGCTCGATCAAATCAATATTTAAAATTGCAGTTTTCAATTATATTTTTTTAAAAAGAATAATTTAATAATATTTTAAATTATTTAAAGAAGTTAAATTAATATTTTTTATTATTTTGATACATTGATATTAAAGAAATATATTATTTAAAAAAAGAAAAAACACTTCTCAAACAATACCTAAACCTCCTACCGAGTGAATTGGAACCCAAAAACGGAATTTTCTTTTGTCTTCCTATTTGAGCCAAAAACAAGCAAAAAGAAAGTAAGATCACGGCCACCCATTTTTAGCTCCAACAAAAGATCGTGACCGATGAATTTGTCTCGGTATTTTCAAAACCCCACATCAAGCCTTCGATCACTATCTCGCGTCGTCAGATTCAGATTAAAAAATCCTTGCCAGAAGAACCTGTTTGGTCATGGTTACTTAAATACCCCTGTACTCGCCTATCTGTCCTCGAAACAAAAAGATTCTTGAAAAGGGCACTATGGGCAAACGGGATAAATTACAGAAACAATCTAAGCTAGATTACCTTTTATCTATCTCCTTGGTTGCTGTAAAAGGAAATTATTAACAAAGGAGTACTCAGAATGAGAATCTCACGCGCTTCCATTGAGCGAGTAAACATGCACTCCCTACTACGATTATCGGTAGAAAATATTTAATTTAACTGTCAATCTTTTTTGTGGTGATAATGGCTAGTTCTCTCTTATAATTTTCATACATGTGAAATTTAAACCAGAATATATTAAAAATAAAAAAAAGTAAATTTAAATCATCTCCATGTTACTCCTTAGCACTTTATCCTTCTTGTTTACATTTAAATTATTCTATTTATATTTTTTCACTGTCCTTTATATTTAAATCCATAATAATAATAATAACAACAACAACAATAATAACAACAACAACAATAATAAAGAGTTTCATTTATCACTCAAATAAATATATTAAAAATAAAATATAAAAATACATTCAAGACAAGAAATAAATGTAAGTATATCAGGAATTTATCTAGTTATATAAATATATCGAGGACATGAATTATTTAATTATTTTTTTAACATTCATGTTGTTATTTTGAACATAAGATCATGGATAATTAAAATGTTAAAATGGTAGTGATTATAATAATATGCTTTTATTTTTTTCAGTTATATTCTGAAAAAATTCAGTTATTTTATCTTAATTATTGTAGAGAATTAAATATTTTTTTAAAAAAAATTAGATACACTTATAGGGAACGAGTAAGATTAATTTATACTTCTATGCTTAAACATGTGTTGAAAATATTTTTTTCATAATCCTTGAGATATGTACAAGACTATAGTCTTTACAAGATTTATAGTTTAAATTTATGCTATGATTTGTTTTTATTATTATAAATATAACTCCATTGGTACCTAAAAAAGAGCATGACATCATTCTAGTTGAAACTATACGAGCAATAATGAAAATTGAGCCTAATTGGGAAAAAAAACTTGACAATAATAAATAGCCTTCAAAATAGCAAAAAATTCTTTTCATTTTATACATTTTAAAACTTTTAAATCCCTATTCTAAGAAATAAAACATGTTACCAATAAAGAAAAAAAAGGCTTCATTATTATATTTATTGTTAGAATGAAAAAAAAAACTATCATGGAGTATATAACATGATTTTCTAACACTAAGATAAAACCAACATTATCGAGATAAAAAAAAAAGAAAAAAAAATGTGTCGTCAAAGCTTAAACAGTTAAGATTTAATTCTTTTTATAGAATATAAATTTAACCTTTTCAAATAAAATCTTAATATTTGGAAAATATAATAGACTGTATCACGTGTCAAATACATTCCTACTGTACATTTTTTTTTAATTTGTATTTTTGCAAAGCTAACATTTTACACCTGCCATGGAAGTGAGAGTGGGATAACAACCAACAACCTAGCAACAAAAGAAAACCCTACAAGAGAGATAACCCCGTCTACAGACAAAAGCCACATAAAAAAAAATACAATTATAAATTTGAAACAAAAAAGGAACTATAGAGAGAGAGAGCAAAAGGAGGGGAGAGAGAAAGAGAGACAGCAAGACGAGAGAGAGAGAGGATTGAAGAGAACTTCACCACTTTTACAAGCTGCACGCATCTACAGCAGCCACATAGGAGGAGGACAGCGTCCTGCAAAGCCACAATAAGAAGGCAAGAGTGGAAGAAGAAGAGAAGACGCAGAGAGAGAGAGAGAGAACACAAAAAAACAAAACTGAACGAAGTTAAACTAGCTTGGAAGAACCATGGAGAAGAGATGGTACAAAATAGGAGGTAGCTAGCTAGATGAGTCCTCTAGAAGAAGAAGAAGAAGAACAACAACAGCAAAAGCTCTTTTATAAGATTTCTGTATGTTCTCAAATATTTTTTTTTGCCAGACCTCTCTCTTTGAGCATTTAACAACTTGTCTCCCTCTGAAAAAAAAATGATTTGATTTTGGAGGTTTTTTTTGTCTCTTGTTGGAAGGGCCAACTTCTTGTTTGTTATGTATTCAAACTAACCCCGTAAATATTTTGTCTTTCAGTTATCTGCTTCAGCAAAGCATTAAAGACGGGGGTGGTGGTGGATGTGGTTTCTTGATTTTCTTCAAAATCAACTGGAGATATTCGGGTTTCTTGAATTCTTAGTTTCTTGATTTTGTTAAATGAAGGCCATGCCCCTACCCTTCGAGAGCTTTCAAGGGAAGGGGGTGTTAGATTTCGCTTCTTCCACTACTTCCTCTCCAGATTCACTTCATCAATACCGCCACCAGTGGCAGAACAACAGCAGCAAAGAAAGTTGTGGTTTTTTTGTGGGCAGTACTGAGCCCACATCTGTGCTTGACACAATAAGCAAACAAAGCCCACCAACATCGTCCTCAACACTGTCTTCTTCTCAAGGAGGCGGTGGAGCCTCCACCGACACCACCAACGGGGTGGCAACAGCTGGTGGAAGCAACCCTTGTGTAGATGAAAAATGTGGACAGCAACTTGGAATGGAGGATTGGGAGGGTGTGTTGCCAGGTTCTCCTAGTCAAGAGCAGTCAATTTTAAGGCTAATTATGGGTGATATTGAGGACCCATCCACGGGACTTAACAAGCTGTTGCAAAGTGGAAGTAGGTCTCTAGATATGGAGCATGGATCAGGTTTTGGTGTTGTAGATCAAGTTTTTGGCTTTGATATATCCAATATGAGTTCTGCAAGTGCCAACCTGGTTGCCAACAACAACATCGATCCTTCTTCAATCCATGGTATGTAGACTGATTCCCCTCTTGTTGGCCACAATGTTACTAGAATTTCTAATATGGGTACTGAACCAAATCCTGTTGTCTTTAATCCAGGGATCAATCTTTTACCAGGATTGTTTCAGCAACAGCAGCAGCAGGCAGCATTTGATCAAGATGAGAAGCCGCAGATTTTGAATCCAGGGATGATAAGCAATCAAAACCAGCATCAGTTTGTGCAAAATCCAGCTACGCTTTTGCCGTTCTCATATTCACCATTACAAGAGCATCATAATAATCAGCATTTCTTATCACCACCGCCGTCCAAACGGATTAATTCCGGGCCTGTTGGAGTCAATTATGTGCCAAGAGTCTTTGATTCGGGGCCTCCAGAGATGTTTCTTCCACGACAACATCAACAGCAGCAGCAGAATCATCAATTTCAATTGTTGCAGCAGCACCAACAGAGGCAGGGAATGATCACGAATCAGAAAATTGCAACTGATGAATTGGCAAACCAGCAGCAGCTTCAACAGGCAATAATAAACCCGATATGTCAAGTAGCAGAGCTGATAGAAACTGGGAATCCGGCTTATGCGCAAGGGATATTGGCGCGGCTCAATCACCAGCTCTCTCTTCCAATCGGTAACCCTTACCAAAGGACTGGATTTTACTTCAAGGATGCTTTGCAGTTACTTCTTCACACGAGCAACAGCTCAATTGATAATGCTTGTAACCTGATTTTCAAGATCGGTGCTTATAAATCTTTCTCTGAGATCTCACCAATCCTTCAGTTTGCGAATTTTACTTGCAACCAAGTTCTTCTCGAGGATTTTGAGGGGTTTCAGAGAATTCATATTGTTGATTTTGATATTGGATATGGTGGACAATGGGCCTCTCTTATGCAAGAACTGGCTTTGAGGGCTGAAGGTGCCCCTTCTCTTAAAATCACAGCTTTTGCTTCTCCTTCCTCACTTGATGAGCTCGAACTTGGTTTCACTCGAGAAAATTTAAGAATCTTTGCAAGTGAAATCAACATGCCATTCAAGCTTGAGATTTTAAACCTTGAATCCTTGGGTTCTGGTTCTTGGCCAATGCCTCTTCGCATGCCGGAAAACGAAGTAACTGCAGTGAATCTTCCAATTACCTCCTTTTCAAATGACCCATCCACTCTTCCTTTGGCGCTTCGCTTTGTAAAGCATCTCTCACCCAACGTTGTGGTCTCTTTGGACAGAGGCTGTGACCGAAGCGACCTCCCATTCGCGCACCATGTAAATCATGCCATTCAATCTTATTCTACCCTGCTGGAATCACTGGATGCCGTGAACGTGCACCCAGATGCATTGCAAAAGATTGAGAGGTTTTTGGTCCAACCAGGCATTGAAAAACTTGTTCTTGGTCGCCATCGTTGCCCTGAGAGGACTCCTCCTTGGAGGACCCTCTTTTTGCAGTCTGGTTTCACTCCATTGACTTTCAGTAACTTTACCGAGTCACAAGCTGAGTATTTGGTGAAACGTACTCCAGTCAGGGGTTTCCATGTTGAAAAGAGGCAGTCTTCGCTTGTTCTTTGCTGGCAACGGAAGGACCTCATAGCAGCGTCTGCTTGGAGGTGTTGACAGAAAAGAGATTTAACATTTTGGATATTGTTTCTGAGGTGCCATGCTCCTAACCCCGGGTTTAATTTCTGATCTTTTTGACTCTGTTGGCTCAGGATCTCTTTCGCTAATTGTCTATGTGCTCTAGGTTTATTATTTCCAATCAAGAAACTGAACATTCTTGTTACCGGATGGGTGTACAGTTCTTATTTTCTGTCACTTTAGTTATTGCTTATAGCTGGTTTTAAGGTGGTAATTGTTTGATGTGCACCTCACTACAAGGCAAAACAAGATGTGGAAGACATGGTTAACACTTTTCAAATCAAGCCTCTAGGCTGGTTTTCCGGCGTAATTTTGTTTTCCTCGTTTGTTTTAACAATTTGTCCCGAAATTTCCTAATACAAGCAGTTCTACTTGTTTCTGATGTTCATAATGGTCATGTACTTACATGCCTTGGTTTGAGTATGCCACATAGTAATCAGCTCTGCTCCTACCACCAGAATCCCTGGTTAATGTTATCAGAATCTGTTTTTTTTTGTTTTTTTTTGCATATGGTAGGCGTCAAATCCCCACTTCTGATTAAAAAATTTACAGGTCCGGACTTCTTTATGTCGTGGTTAATGGTAACCTTAGCCTTCCTATAACTCAATGCAAACTGGGTGTACATGTAATGTAAGTTCGATACCAAATGTTTTTTTTAATAATGATTTAGGTCAATTTATACGCATCACAGCTAATTCTTGGATTTATTGAATATCCTGCAAATTTATAACTTGGATTTATTGAATATCCTGCAAATTTATAAAAAATAGTGACAAATCTTTCCCGCAGGCCATGAACTCAAGTGCCCAAATGTATTTTTAGTTTTTACAGCTTACCAAAATGGTATTTGGTTGATAAAACCACAGCGTACCAGGTTCATAGATCTGTGCCATTGATGGTCAAAAGGGATGAGTGCTGGCCTCACTAATTGATCAACGGGGGTATTATAGTATTCATCAAATGTCTGTTATGACGGTGCAGTCCGCACTTAATTTAGTATTAAGGGGTATAGTTTTTATTTTTCTTATCGTGATATTTATGTAATCATCCCAACACTTATTATCAATACACTGAATTTGCTCTTGGTTTTTTATGCCCACCCCTCATGAAGGCACATGGCTCTTGTACCATTGCATGATTATTTTAAGTCCGTTTCTTTTTCGTCACTTCGTTGACACGCAAGTTATTAAATATACTTTAGGTGAACACCAATCACATTATTATATGATAAACTCCATTTTGCATTTGAAAATGAGTGAGGGAGATGGCTGGGCCCATTACCTAATATATTACTTGTGTTTATGGCACATTGTATTTTTTTTATTGAAAGGGTAATAAAATAATTTTTTTCTATAATTTGTTTTTATTTTTTATATCAGCTTATTAAAATTATTAGAACAAAGTTTTTTTAAAAAATAAAAATAATTTGATGTTTTTTAAGGTGGAGCAATTTGAAAGACTTTAAAAAAATAAAAATTATTACAATATCAAACAACCATTACATCTAAACTAATTGTTATAAAAGTGACAGTTGTCAAATCTATGGACTATATATTAATACTCTAATAATCTTATAAATTAACAACAATAATTGTTAATAATGTTATTATTGGGCTAATTAAAGATAACTTAGTAGTGTACTTCAATTGAATTGGAAAGAGTAGTGACTTATACAATTGTAGTTGTTACAAAGTAGTTATAAAATCACTTTTAGGATCACCACTGAATTTCAGCTATGAAATATACCTCCTCCTTCATCACCAATGTTTAACACTTTCTTATCTTTACTGGTAGAGGTGGAGTCTCTTATGTTTGAAGTATTATCAACTAATTAATCCCAATATGAAAGCATTTAAACTTCAAATCCATAATTTTTTTTGCTTTTCTTTCTACCATGGCCACAACATTGTTCTTTTGTTTTTCTTTTTTCCATTAATGTGTGTGGTAGTACTATTTAACATATTAATTATTGCAATCAAGTTATAAACATCCTATGAATAATTAGAAATAACATCTTCATCTAAATCTTTTTTTCTTTAAATTTTCATCATTATCATCTTAAGTGGTATAAACTTTAACATGATCATCAAATAACAATTATGAAGATGGAGTTCAAAAGTATTCTCCAGTCGCCGCTGCATTTCTAAATATTCTATCAAATTTACTACAAAATGATGATTCAATGTTAGCATGCCTAAAATTTATGGACCCTCTAGTTTTCTACATAAGAGAAAAGGCAAACATCACATGAAACATGCTCAATCTTTAAAAAACCTAGCACTAATAAAACTATTAGGATTTCAAATAAATAGGTTTTTAATAACTAATCTGAATTGTTTTTTTCCACCACCGATAACTAGCACAAATAGTTCTTAGCTCACTATTCTACCCTACACTAGTTTGATAAATTATTTTTTTTCCAAATCCCTTGCACTATCCCGTTTGTTTTCAATTTAGGTATTAGGGAAGCCATGACCATGACCTTACTTTAATCATGACGTCTAGTGGCTGAACTCGTGGTTTAAGTTGTAACTAAATTGTGATAAATTGTAGATGAGAGAAAACAAAGACCACCCTTTCAACTATTTTTGACATTAAACATGAAAACAATCAAAAACATCAAAAAAATATTTATTTAATTTTTTTTTTAAAATGTAATGTTAAACACGATGGGCAAAAGATAGCAAGAGGCACCCCATTATTAAAAAAAGTTAGGGGATAACCAGAAAAAATGAACATAATTGCAAATATATAAGAGCACGCAACACAATTATACTAGAAAACATTCATACAAGTTCTGCTGTCTTTATTAGTTATTAAAATGATTGAGACTGTTGTCTATACAGGTTATTCGCTGTTATGTCTGGCATGATGACCACAGTTACCACACAATTGCTCCAGACAAATTGTATACAAGTATACGTAGTTCCTTTCATCCAACCTTTCAGTTGAAGGGAAACTATATTTTTTGTTAATTTATAATTAAATTGAAAGGAGTAAATGGATAATTCAAATGGATACATAGTTAGATTCCAAGAATATCAGTATACTTGCCTTCAAGAGTGAACTGAACCAAACGAATGGCTTTAGATAAATTTATTCCTTGCGTAGCATTGGCTGCCAAGTTACCTTCCATGCAGGGTGCGACTAGCAAAATAGGGTCTGCTTTTAGCTAGCATCACCGGCGCCCTGTAAACAAAAGGGTTTTTCCTGTTCCAATCATTAGCTGAGTATTGTCATTAGCCAACAATTTTAGAGTTTCCAGTCTGTCTGTCTCCATTCTCCAACACTAACATGCCGGAAATTGCCGGGAACCTCAGGGCCTTCCTTTTTCTTTTTTGGCTAAAAAAAGGTGCTTGAAATAGTTGGAATTGTCGAGGGGGTGTCTCCGACGGGTTCGCCTTACATGTGTTGCGCAAACAGTACAAGCCTCTCCGATCAACATCATTCCTACGTGGCAAACTTGTATCGAAATAAAATATAAAACAATACATTTGTCTACGCATTTTCTGAATAAAAATAATCATTGATGGCGTTGAGAAAGAAAAGAAATCCATCACCAAGTAGTTCTCCTATAATTAAAAGAAAATAACCATGAGTGTACCGAACATGGATCCAACGATTGTGACTTATTGTCTCATGCATGGCCGTTGCGAGGGGACAATGACATTGAAAATTGACAAGTGGGATTGACACGTCCTTCCCTCCTAATCGGGACCCAGAAAATGAAATGGATGGTCACAATCCTATGGGTGACACGTGTACGGTTCAGGGTGCCTATGCTTTGAAATCCAGAACCCGCAGATTAAAAAAATGGAACAGATGGCGGCTCCCACATGTAAATTGAAGATGGATGGATACATGTTCATTTTACAGTCCGACTACAGCACAGACCCTCCATGGTGAAACGTCATGATCAAGTGATCCTGACCATACGATCTGTGCTGCTCTGCGATTTTTTGAAAGGATATATATATAAATATAAAAAAAGAAGTGAGTCATGATAAATGCTAAAAAAGAGTGATAAGAACAGACAATGCAGCCATATTTAAGCGTACAGGGTGACTCTTTTCCCTTAGGTTTGTGCTCCAGACAAGGATAATGGCCCTGCCAATTTAATTTTCATAATTTCTCTTGTCCTCTTCATGCCCCATACAAATACAAGACCAAGTTGATTTTCTCTATGTTTCTGTGGTGTCCTGTTTCCTACAAAATTCCAAGTTCGTGGGTTTCTTTTTTCTTTTTTCCTCATGTCTTTAATCTTGTTTAAGTTAAACTAGGTTGTGTTTTCTTGACAAATTTCCCTTCTAGATACTCCAATTTCGAAAAAAAATAAGGAGTGGGTCTCGCCATCTGGTGCATGTCTTCATCAAACCTGCGTGGACGTCCCAAATTTAAGTTTATTTTTACTGGCTAATATTCCCAAAAGCCCAAACAAATGCAGAAGAAGAAATCTATCATTTTTCACATTCAGTTTACATACATAATCGATGGATGACATGCTCAAGCGAGAAAGGGAATGCTAATTCTATAATTATTGAATAATGATTCTAGTTTAATCGACACCTATATACACACCCTCTTCCGATCACATACGAACGAGACTTATTTGTATATATATTGATGTTCTCTTACAAACATAACTTCGAGTGATGATGATCATAAGGGTTTGTGCGTGTGGTATCTCATAATTATCCAAGTTTGATCAGAAATTAAAACCAACACAAGTTATGTTAATTTGGGGAACAACTACTGTGTATGGCCGTAGCTAACAACAAAGGGAATTACATTCCGCACACGAATTTTGATCCTAACTAGTAGAGTTTGATCATAAGCCAGGCGAAGATAAAAAAAGCTTATCCATCTTGTCCAATTAAACATTGATTAATTAAGTTTCTAACAAAAAATAAATAAATATAGAACAGTGGTTTTGTGAAGTCATGGTGGGAGAAAAATTAAGTATCATCATGCTCGAGAGAGTTTAATCAAAAGCTTAGAAATGTAGAATCTATCTGTTATGTTTGGGTTAATTGCTTTTGAAAGGTTCTGTAAGTTTTCTACACTACAATATGTGGTGACAATACATTCTCAACATTTTATTTTATTTTATTTTTACAAAGAAAATGATCAAATTCAAGATCTTTTAATAAATAAATAAATATTAATATTAGTTGAGCCACAGCAGGAAACCGGATCCTTTATAATTTTTGCCTGTATTTATGTTTTATTGGATGCGATATTATTTTCCAACAAGAAATGCTTGCTCTCTTCGTTAATCACTGCTGCGAGCTACATGATTATTAGCTAGAAGGTGGCAACGACTCGTCCTCAAGCTGTAAGTGCAGCGTGATCTTTATGCATTTTTTTCCCGAGGCCTACGTGGCCCATTCATGAGCAGAAGAGGAAAGGGCATGAGAAAACGGGTTGTAAGAAATCCTATCATTCTCTTACAAAGCCAAACTCAAAATATCTTTGGATGGACCTCTTAAGCAGTGCTGTCTCGGGTCACTTCAAGAGCTGAAAGCAGATTCTGAGGCCGAGGGAGAGCACCATGAGAGCATCTTTTTGACATGGAAGCCTGAAAAAGCAGCAGGCTTTTCGAAGTTATAAATATAATGATGAACAACTTTTCATTAAGGAATTGAGAGAAGCACTTTTGTCTTCAAGAAGCATCCTCGGACGGAGGTGAGGGATTGATCAGCTGATAAATTTGAAGAACAAAAATATGCTACAGACACAGACATGAACAGCTTCTGTTCTCCTAAAAAATTGTTTGGTGGGTCATTAACTATACCCTCGTTGGACATCCATTTTTGTTTCATCTGAAAGCACAATCAGGGATATAACCCTTTATGTCCATCATAAATCACACACACACAGAAAAAAAAGAAAGGATCCCACATATGAAATATTGAAATTAAGTACAAAAACACGGTTTCAGTTTAATCCCGAGTCATAATTATAATTACTCCTAGATCTACCCCTTTAAAATGCATCCTCGATCATCCCTTGCAGATTTGTTGGCTATTTATACATTATTATAAGTAAAGGCTTTGAAATTCAAGAATAAACATTTCTTAGATTGTATTTTTCCTCAAGAACCAAAGTTATGATTATGATCTTTACTTTCAACCCTTTTTTTTTTCTTTTCACAAAGGTTCCTTGAGCTAGAGCAGCACTGCCCTAATCTTTTCCTTCTCCCTGTCTGATTGACCGAGAACTTACTATCATCGTTTTTTTTAGGGTGCTGATGAGTATCTGTTAATGGTACCGCATGATCTTTCCATTTTGCACCCCAAACGTTTATCGACTGATGAACTCTATACACAGAATGCATAATATTAATATTAGCTTAAATAATTTCACAAAGGAATTAATTTTCATACATTCCTTATTGGGTATAATAATCACATCCTTTCCCTCTAGTTGAATTCAAAATCCATTTTGCCTATACTAGTTTCTCTTGGCAGCTAGAGTTGTTATGTTGGGACTGATCTCCCTTCAACTAGTTTCAAAATGAATAGCATGATAAATCATGTTTAGTTAATTTTTAAGCCACCTACGTAACATAGTTTTTCTCTTTCTTTCAACACACATATTCAATTTACTAGATTTTGTTTTTGATAACTAGAATGTCCGGTCAGCTTACACGCACCATAACTAATTTCCAGACTCATTGAATATTTTACAAACTCAATGAATATGTAAAACATCACGGGGTGACAGACATGTATGGTAGGACTTGAACCCTGATACAGAAGAAAGAAACAAGTTTGTTACTACAATACCCACTTGACAATTAACTGGATTTTATTTACTAGTGTTGAGGTGCGTATGGGCGTGCGTGTGCAAGAAAAGTTGGTGCAATTTTTTCCTTGTCTTTGATCTCTTTCTAAATATACTTTTATAGATGCTTGCCAACCATATCTTCCCAAACTCTCCTTTAAATTTCCTTCGCTGTTTTAATTTTCACCCTTTCTATCCTTTTCTTTATGCAGCTTGGAAACAACGCATTCTTTGAATCCCACACATTTTTTTGTTATAATTTTTTTTTTCTATCCAGAGCCCTAAAGTAAGCACTCATACTTGTCAAAAGCCACTTGGTAGGCCCTCTAATAACAGAAACCCAAATGATCTCATTGGCCTCCCACCTCTCTTCATGCTCAAGACTCCCTCCCTGTCTCATATTTTTGGTGGAGATTTGGCTCCACGGGGACTTTTCCACGGTTGTGTTGGCCAGTTTCAAAACCAAGGGTTTCAGTTCTTCTTTCTATCCCTATCTTCTTCTCTTATGGCCGTCCTTTTGATTTATGGTTGTCTCGTCAAGGTCAACCCAACATCACTTCTCATGTCTCTTTCTTAATTTCTTTCTTCTTTTTCTCCTCCTTGTTGTTTATCATCCTTTCTCAAGGTCAAGTATGGTTCGTTCTAATTGTTTCTTCCCTGTATTTGTCAATGCCTTGATAAAATCAACGGGAAATGCATGTTTTAAATATTGATTAGGTCATCTGCATGCATCCAAACAAAACTTTTGTCCATTACAATTCGTAAGCTTGCTTCCGGGATTTCTTTTCTGTTCTTTTTTTTAAGTGAATGCACATTTTTTGCTGTTCAGATATATAATTAGTAGAAGCTTTGGAAATTAGTTTGCAATGTCAATCTCTTAAATCAATGCAAATTGCCACGTCCACTGTCAAATCTTGACAGGTCTATTTTAATAATAAAGATAAAAAACTATAAAGATAAAATTAAGAACATTCAAAGAAAGAAAGAAGAAGAAAAGTATCGTGAAAATTCAGTAAAACATGCATGTGTGGCGGTTCTTCCGATATTTCACAAGAGCTGATAAATCGATCGAGTCCATAAAAAACTAGCGTAAGCCAAACTAGTGCAATGAACAACTGGGTTGTGGAAATCTTTTATTGTGTGGCCAGGTTTTAAGAGTAAAAAGAGAAAGGAAATAAAAGGATGCAGACGAACATGCGATGGGTTAGACATTCCAGGCATGCCATGTGTTATCTAATACTATTGGATAGAAGATTAAAAGCAGAAGCATACAAATGGCCAAGAGGGAGAAATTAATCAAACAAGTCCACATGAAATCACAAGAACTTGCAAGTGTCTTCTGTGGTAGCTGCCTTGAAAAATAATTGGATAACAATGGATTATTGTAAGGCACTAAAACGTTGAAGTTGCAATGATATTGACTGCATTTTGGCACTGAACCACTAATTAACAAGCACTGGTTGGTGGGATTGATTTCTTTTTGCGTTTGTCGTTCTTGGGCAACTTTAATTTCTCCCTGGATTATCCAAGGTTGGCATTGTTGATCGAGGCCATATTCTTTAAAAGAGAAAAGCACAGGATAACAGAAATTTGATGGCCAACAACTCGAAGCTGAGTGACAGTACTGTGATATAATGGAGAATGGGGCGGATGCCATGTCGTTTTTAGCGCAGGAATGGACGGCAGGGCCTTGTTGTGTATTATCAAAGTCATTATCAAAACCATCCTGATAAGATGGAGATATATGCTTTAAGCCATAATTATTATCACTGTAATAGATTCAAGATAGTTACGTGAGACCATACTTTTAGGGTTTGGAGTATGCCCCATGTATTCTTAGACCAGTTTTCTAACGTTAATACTCAACTCCACCACGCTGAGCTTTGATATCATTTAAACAGTTGTGTGTTATGAGAATTTGTTTTTTACCATCTCTCTTTAGGTTTGAATTAATCCTCAAACCGACATGAGTGAAGTAAGAAGTGATGTCACCATACTTTTGCATGTCGGATATCGTCTCAAGTAGAAATAAATACAAGTTAGGCACGGGTTGAAATAATTACACGCATGACACTGAAATGTTTGAATTCAAATAATGACAGCGTAATTTATTTATTCATAGATGGAAACATTTACTTTGATGATACCAATTACCGATAGAGATGGAAAGGTTATTAGAACAATCAATATTTTATTTATTTATTTATATCCACGAAATATATTTTTTATCAGAGGTGGTGTCCTCCTTATCCAGTTATTTATTGATTACCACCTGGATTAATTAATGTATTTCTTAAGACAAATAATTTCCAAGCTGTTGGTCAACGAGTGACAAACAAGAGAGTTGAAAATCGGTTTTTCAGCTTGAAAAATATCCCCTGAGTTCAGAAACGGGCACCATTTTGCAGGCTTCTTGTTCATTATTTTAAATAACATCAAATTAAAATCAATCAGAAGATGAGTTCATGTGAATATGAATGTGACTGTTTATAATTTGAAAATGGAGCGTAATGTCAAATGGTGTTGGTGTTGGGCCTACAGGATTGAATGGACTATGAACTTCATTTTGCAAGGCAACACTAGACATGGGCCTTGCATGAAAAAAACAAATTCCCAGGTCCAAAAATGACCCTTTTCCTAAATTAACTTGCTTTCCGCTGAAGCCCTGACCTGGCCAGCATAATCCCGTGTTCCAAATGAAATACATATAGCCTTTTCAAACGAGGTTATTAATAATATTCTGTTTTCATTTTGATTTTTCTATTTGAATAGAATGTTTTGATTTCAAAATATTTATATATTTTATTTTAAGATTGTATTGTTAATATATAATTAACTATATATATAAAAAATAATAATATAACAAGTATAATTTAAATTCAAGATAAATTAACTTTAAATTATACAATATAAACACAAAGTCAAAAAAATATAATCTCAAAATTAGAAATATCTCTAAAATTCTAAATTATTATGATAGTAAAATATTCTAAAATAAAAAAATATTATGATTTTTAACCGGAATGGTATCGAGACGTTCAGTAGAATTTCCGAACGGACTGAATTAAATTCGAGATGAAAATAACGCTATTTTATCTTGGTTTTTTAATAACACTGAACGTTCAGACAGACTTCAATAATCGCAATTAACAAGACTTTCAATAATCCCATTTCACCTCTGCAAAAAAAGAACAGAATAAATAGGTGTAGGTTTGCAAATTTACTTTTAAGTATCTTGAAATTTCGACTTCATTAGTTCCTCTGAACATTTTATAGTGCTTGATTAATTATTTTCTGAGTTTATCTTAAAAAACAATAGATATATAAAAACAAAATATATATTTCATAACCAGTCAAAAATAATAAAAATATTTCTATCTATAATTTTTCTCTTTTATTTGTATTTATTTTTTCTTAAAATGGGCTCACTAACTAACTAATATGAAATCCCTATTTATCAGAAGTTGGGTCACCTGGAAATTATTAAAGCTAATCAATTGAATAAAAATAAAACTCTGGTAGAGTAAAAGAATTTTAATTATGTTAATATTTCAATTAATGTAATTAAAAATTTATCCTAGATTAAAATTCGAATCTCAAAATTATCATTGCAATGCTGAATCACGATGAATACATACATACATACATACACACACACACTAGGTGATATTATTTAAATAATGCTGATATTTTTGGAATTTTCCGGGGAGAGAATGATAGCAGCTGGAGAATTTTGGGGGGTTTGGTTAGGTTTATGTATTTTAAAAATATATTTACAAAATTTTAAATTTTGTTATTTGAAATTTAATTTTTAAAATTTTAAAATAAAATTTTAAAAATAAAAATAATTATTTTAATATATATTTTTAAATAAAAAATATTTTCAAAAATATCCATTAAAAATTGCTTTCCGTGCCCGCGTGCCGAGTATAATACCAAGTTAGTTCCTTGGCAAACCTAAAATAGAACCCTAAAGCCATCGAGATGGTATCAACTGAGTCTTCAGATGATTATTTCATTCAATTGAGCTCCCAAAGTATTTAGTGTTTGGGAAGCAATGCAAAAATACTTTTAAAAAAATATTTTTTTACTCTAAATAAAAATTTTGTAGTATTTTTACATTATTTTAACATGTTAATATTAAAAATATTTTAATATATTTTAAAATAAAAAACATTTTAAATTACAAAACAGAATCTTAACCGTCATTATGAGTTTTGAGTTTTCCGTCTATAATCTTCACCCTTTCGTGAGAGATAACCTCAAGTTCCCCACAAAAGATGTCGTTAAATTGGGTTGATTTAAGTTCTTTAGCAGGATTGAATGGGAGACTCAACTAACCACTTACAAATACCTTTGCAGAGATTAAAAATCCTTTCAGGAACTTAAGCGAGACCTTTTCTATAGTTGGGGGCTAGTTTAAACTTTGCCTCGCGGTAAATTCGAAAAAATCGTTATCCAGTTGCCAAAACGGCGGTTTTTCAAGGCAATTTTTGTCAAAGGGGAAAAACAATTCAGCAGTACACCCTAAATAAACCCTCGCAGCGGCTGTGGCTGAGATCATTATCAGAGAGTTGAAAATCAGAATGACGAAGCGAGATTTTTCGGGTTCAGAGCTCGATGAAAGCGAGAATTTAAGTTCGGAAGAAGGAGAAGAAGTGGAGAAAAAACTGAAGGGGGTAACGGAGTATGAGAAACAGAGACTATCGAGAATTGCAGAGAATAAAGCGAGAATGGAGGCTCTGGGTCTTAATAAAATGGCAACTTCTTTGATGGGTTCGGTTCAGAAGTCAAGGCAGCGAAAAGGGAAACAAAAGTTTGTTGATGACGAGGAATATACGCCCAATGATGACACTGCTTATGACGACGACGATTTTGATGATGAAGATTTTGTGGGAGGTCAATCTTCTTCGAAGTCGCGGAGAAGTAAGGTATTGTGAATTTTTCATGATAAGAAACGCTGCAAGTTTTTATTCACATTTTTTTGGCTTTAATGTTAATGTATGATATTGGGACCGTGGAGGGTGAAAATATGGACTTTGTCCTCTTTTCTCATTGATAGTAAGAGGAATGCAAAATCCATTTAACCAGACCGGGGATGGGGATTGGATGTGGGAAGAAAGGTGAACGCCAACTCGAGTAGAAGAGGAATGCACCCATGTCTCTCATTTTGAGGCATGAACTTCTCAACTTGAGATGAACAGTAGTAGGTCTTATTATGTAGTTATCTCTTTATGCTTTCAGTGTGTGCGTCCCTTAATTTATCTCAATCACTTTTTTTCTACATAATGCTACTATCTACACCTACCTTTGGAGGCCTTTCTCAGACAAATATGCACTCCTCATCTAGTAAACATGGTGTGTATCTTTGTTCCCGCATGTAAACTCCCTCTTTCTTTACAATAATAATCTACAAATCAAAATGAAATGGCCTTGCATTTAACTCTGTCTTTATATCAAAATAGTTTTGATGTCACGACATTATATTTTTATTTGTTTGTTTTCTTACTCAAGATCGATCATTGCAAAATTTATTTTCGTACACCCATCTTTGCCCTTCCCCTTATACGTATGAAAGTTGTTTGTGCACAATTCTACCCCAGTACCTCACCCTAATATACATAAAAGAACCAGCATACAATTCATTTTTCACCCTTGTCAGGAACTATTTTATTGTGTTAGTCTAGCGTGTTTTTCAGGTTTAAATATGCAAGGCCATGACCTTTGAGTTTTCCTTTGAAATATTTTTATTGATATATTGGGGATTCTATTTGCTTATCCCTTTGTTCCAGGGTAAGAGGAAAAGCTCAAAACCTGAAAAAACTCCTGTTCAGAAGCATGTTAGTAGTGCAGATTACGTTTATGGGGATGATGATGAATTAATGCAGGTAAATTTTGATGAGTTTGGTGGACTTTTATTGCCAGGTTATACTATTTTTGTTCCAAATTATTGCAGAGATGGTGGTAATTAACTCTTCAGCGCTCGTATACAGGCAATTGCTCTGTCATTGCGTGATTCTCCAAATAATGCAACTCCTAAAGAAAAAAAGGTAGATGCTCACGTTCAAGAAGATGCAGGAAGGAGGAAGAGGAAAAAATCGGTTTGTTTTCACTCGGATTGGTGTTTATGATGAGCAGGTTTTTTTATTTATTTTTTACTTATTTCTCTTTTCTCTTATGTTTCTTCTTTGTTTCTCTTTTGTCAGCAGCTCAGTAGTCGGGTGCAGATGACTGAGGATGACCTTATCTTGCATTTCTTTCAGTTTGATGGTAATTTTGCAAACCTCTGTCTTCAGTGTATGTGAATTATTGGGGAAGGGAGAGAGAAACCAAAAGTTGGGAATTTTATGTCTGTGAGTTTTGACATTAGCTTTGGAAGAAAGGGGATTGTGATAGAGAGGAACAATCTGGTTTAGCAAGTGTTTGCATTGTCATCACTCCAGAAGGCTTGATTTTACAAAGATGCCCCACTCTTTGTAAGATGACTAAACTTCGGGACCTTAAATCTCTTATCAGGCCACCCTTGTTTAAACATTAAAGCTATATCACCTTAATGTTTTGAAAGCAATATTCTCTCTGTATTATTTCTTGATACTCTGAAAGTGTCTCGGAGTAATTTAGGTGGATAATGCTATCTTGCAGAGGCAGGAAAAGGGGCCATAACGATGAGAGATCTCCGAAGAGTAGCAAATGCTCATGATTTTACATGGACAGACAAGGAATTGACTGATATGATACATTGCTTTGATGGTGATGGAGATGGGAAGGTCAGTTCTTGCAGTCTTCATTATTTTTATTATGAGAGGGGGCATAAAAGTGTGTGGTTGTGGGCAGGCACAAAGACTCTTATTAAATGCCATGGCACTTTCTGAGTGTTTTAGTTTGGAACTTTGAATAGTTTACTGATCTGTTGCTCGAAGTGGATTCATTTTGAGCCAAGGATATTCATGTAATTGGAAACTTGTCTTATGCCGCTCACTTTAATTTTGAATCAATGATCAAAGAACTTATTACCCTTTCTTGTCAATAAGATCATCTAGGCCTAGTGAATCACTTGATAACTTTCTACACATTCCAAGATGGCTTTTTGCACATGACTTTTTCCAGAGCTTGGATCTCCATCGGTTCAATACTTGCTTCAAAGTGAATTATACTTTATTGTCATGGCTTTCTTATCATTGTTTCATCAAAACTGGTCAATACATTGCTGAATGAGGTCTCGATTCATATGTCAAACTTTCCATAATTACTTGTATTGTTCTCATGCTAATTGATGTTGTTTGAAGATTTCGAATTGAATAGCATGATGCTTATCTATTGTTAACTGGCTCCATTGCAGCTAACTCTTGATGATTTCCGTAAGATTGCTGGGCGTTGCAACATGACACAGGGTTCTGAAAATCAATGATGGATACATTATTGGCGTCACGTTCATTATCGAGATATTCTGAGTTTCTTAGCGTGTTTCTAAGTTACTTCAAGTGCTCTTTTTTGTCTCTCTAAGTGAAGGCTACTTGAAGAATTTGTTCCGATTGGTCTTATGCAGATACAATCTGCATTTGGGAAATGCTCTGTGGAATCTGGGCTATGTGCTAAAATGTGAAGAATGCTGCTTCCCATGTATGATGGAATGTATTTTCTCTAAAAGCACGTTGTTAATATTTTCAGTTCTCTCTGTAAGCAAAGTAGATTGAGTGAATTTTCCAGTTCGGTAGGCCTTTTAGCGTTTTGTTAGACTGACTTTCGGCAGCTAAGATTGCAAGCATTCTACTTCTGTACACAGCAGCAGCAGCTGCAAACCTATAATACAAAGCTGATCCTTGACAATCTGCACGCGGCGCGTGGCCCTTTCAGAATATAGTAGTGTCTAAGCTTATTTGAGGAGACGATCTCACGCCAATCATTTTTGGGGCCATGTTTGTTGTGAATGGGCTGTCCTTGATTGCATCTGTTGCTGGAGATTTTTATTTTTTTTCTCATGGTTGCATCGCATTCGGGCCTTGGTAACCCGGGTCAGGCCCAACAAATAAAATTAGCTTATATTAAATGCAAAATAATAATAATAATAATTCCAAAAGTAGTTCTATGATATTGAGCTAGTTAATGGTTGACTATTACTTTCGACAGCGACCGTGATATTATTGAGAAATTATTTTTTTATAAGGATATTTCTTATACATGAATGAGTATCTTGGAAGTTACAAAACTGGCCCTCATTTCAACTTTTCATCCAAATCAGCCACAGAAATTAAAATTAAAATTAAAAATAAACATCTGTGAAAACAACAGGAGTAACTCGTCCTCACGCTCGCTCTCTTATCCTATGTTGGTGGCCACGGTGCTTCCTAACCTATGTGGGTGGCTACGGTGCTTCCTAAACCGGCTCCTCCGGTTCTTTCCGTTCTCACTTCTTCTAGAAACCCGAAACAAAATTCTTTTCATTTCCGATTCTCATATCGGCCTTTAAACTTTAAAGTTTTAGCAACACAGCAGCAGCAGCTTCCCGAGCCTAAGGTTGATAAAAAACCCCCAAGTAGCTCTGATATAGGATGGCGGTCTGCTTTTCCTCACGTCTTGATTGCCTCCATGTCAAATTTCCTGTTTGGTTATCATATAGGGTTTGTATCTCTCACTTATCATGTTTTGCAATATTTATGCTTAAATTATCCTGATGATGGGACTTAGACTGGATGACACAGCTTAAGAGATGGCGCAGCTGTTCCGTTCCATTTGCAACCAATAAGAGGTGACTGAAGATTGGACAAGACGAGACTAGACCAGATAGGATAGGAGAGTTAGGGCAGTTGTTCTATCCAATGTACACACCAAAAACCAATACAAAGAATGAAATTGTTCCAGTCTAGTCCCGTGTGCCAAATGTTATCTTAATCTCTGTTTTGTGATAATTTGCATTATATATGATCAACGGTCTTGATTATTGTTGATGAAATGCAGGGTAATGAATGGTCCTATTGTTTCTGTTGCAAAAGAGTTGGGTTTTGAAGGAAATTCAATTCTTGAGGGTCTTGTGGTCAGCATATTTATTGCTGGTGCATTTCTTGGAAGCGTGGCATCAGGTTCAGTAGTTGATAAACTTGGATGTCGTCGCACGTTTCAGCTTGACACAATACCATTAATCCTGGGTGCACTTATAAGGTAATAATTCGTATGTGCAAATAATTTGATAATGAAGATATGCCTACTACCATCTTTAGATCATGTCGTGCTCGAAGGTTGTAGATTTTCTAATCTTATGAAGTACATAATTCTAAAGCTTAGTCTAATCTATGATACTTTGCATGCTGTGACAGTGCGCAAGCGCACTCTTTGGATGAAATACTCTGGGGAAGATTTCTTGTTGGGCTTGGGATTGGTGTGAACACTGTTCTCGTTCCAATTTATATTTCGGAGGTACTTTACTTTCAATGCCCTACATTTACTGATTCCATCTGTTGAACTCCCAGATTTTAATGTTAGTTACAAGGGTTGGTCAATTCAAAGGTGTCGAAGTGAGAGGAAAGACTTGGGATATCTCTCTTTATCCATTCTTGATAACATGAGAGCATTTTTCTGTCAAATTTTTTTATTTGTTGAAGCTTGTAATATATTGAGTTTTTCTTTATTGTCTTGTAGGATGTAGCAAGAAGATATGTTATTGGTGTTGACAGTATCTCCTAATCATTTTTGCTCATCTAATTCCACATTATATATGTTATAGGTTGCGCCAACAAAATACAGAGGTTCATTGGGAACCTTGTGTCAGATTGGGACATGTCTTGGAATCATTGCATCATTGTTCCTGGATATTCCTTCTGAAACTGATCCACACTGGTGAGTTTCTTTTCCTTTTTGGTCCTTGTAGGTTCCGACCCTGGTTTTAATTGATGATCTACTTTTCATCTGCTTGCACTCTCAAAATTTCACATTCAGGTTTTCTTTTAGCGGACATCATTCTTTAGAATTAAGTTTTATAATATAAAGTAGGAAGCCAATGGAAGTCAGTTTTCCATGATTTAGCAGGACTTGGCATCTGCAGTTTGCTTTTTAGCCTTCCATTCATAGGCATCTGCTTGTCTCATAGATTTTCAAAGGAGGCATTATTATTCCTTTACTTGATATGAAGGAGGTTTCAATTTTTCTTGCTAAACAAAATATTTTTTTCAGGTGGAGGACAATACTCTACATTGCAAGTGCTCCTGGATTTTTTCTTGCACTTGGTATGCAGTTTGCTGTGGAAAGCCCCCGCTGGCTATATAAAGTATGGATCTCTTTCTTTTCTGAGCAAACATCTTTAGATGTTGCTTCTTGGCATTTCATTCCTGGAGCTTTTATGATTTGTTTGTGTAGGTAGGAAGGCTAGATGATGCTAAAACAGTTATCCGTAATCTTTGGGGATCATCTGAAGTTGAAACGGTAATCCAAGATTTTCAATCAGTCATCGAGAATAATGGCGTTAATGTGGGTAGTGGATGGTTGGAACTCCTGGAGGAACCACATTCTAGAGGTTGTATGACTATGAAGGTTGTTCTTGGATATCTCATTCAATTTTATTTATAGTGAAATACAATATGGGTCATAAGACTTATTGTGTCAGTGTTACAGTTTGTGTGATAATTCATGCATTCTCTCATCCGCATTATTAAATAGCTAGATCATCTCATATTACAATTTCGAGTCTGTGACTTGCAAAATTCAGTCTGTTGACATGTTGCATTGTTGCAGCTGCATTTATCGGTGGTGCCCTTTTTGTACTACAACAGTTTGCTGGGATAAATGGAGTCCTTTATTTCTCATCGTTGACTTTTAAAGATGTTGGTGTAACAAGTGGCAGTTTAGCAAGCTTATTTGTTGGCCTTGCCAACTTTGCAGGTTTGAAATCTAAGGCTGTTTGTCTGTCTTTTGTATATTGAGTCGTGTTTCTCATGAGTCGAGTTTTTGAGCTGATGGTCATCTTCAGGTGCACTTTGTGCTTTATACCTAATGGATAAGGAAGGGAGACAAAAGCTCCTGGTTGGCAGTTACTTGGGAATGGTGAGTGTGAATCATATATGCCTGTACAAAATCTAGTGACTGGAAAATATAATATCATCATGATCATTGTTCTTTCTTCTTTGAGGTTTGAGATTTCAGCTATATTATGGTATTATCAGTTTGTTGGTCCATTGTTGCACCGGGTACAATCAACACTTGCAAAAAAAATATAACAGCGTGGATTATCTAAGTTATGAATTCTTTTTCTGTATGCAGGCAGTTTCAATGTTTCTTATTGCTTGTGCTATCAGTTTTCCAGTAGATGAAGAACTCAGTCACAACTTGTCAATACTAGGAACTCTGATGTAAGCAAATGAATCTTGCATTGATTGCTTTTTTTCATGCAATCTCTTAGGAATTAGAAATGAATTGCTATGCCACAATGTCAAAGCATGACATATAGCTCGTTCCTGATATTGCTAGACACTAGAGTGCTGTACGGTGTCCAAATCCTTTCCTACTAATCTGGAATATAGGAGTGTTATGCATCAATGATGTCTTCATTTATAACTCTTTGGCTCTTGCATATAGGTACATTTTCACATTTTCCATTGGAGCTGGCCCTGTAACTGGTCTCATCATACCAGAACTGAGCAGTGCCAAGATGCGTGGGAAGATTATGGGGTTCAGTTTTTCTGTTCATTGGGTAGGTGCTCAAATTATTTTCCATAATTTATTCCCCGGGGAAAGGGAAAGGGAGGTTCTGCCAAGTCTTGTTGATGTTTAAGTCAAATATCTAGCATTTATAGTCTGGCCTTATCCCATGTTTCCAATTGGATTTGGAAGAGAAAATGGGAAAGATATGGCACCATTGCTGTTTCCATTCTTATATATTTTGCTGTTTCCCATGTTTCTTATAGTCTGGCCTTATCCTCGAGTCTTATAAGTTCAGCTTCATGACCCCGTGTGAACTCACCTTGTACATTTGATGTACTTTCTTTCAGGTTTGCAATTTCCTTGTGGGTCTATTATTTCTTCACTTGGTGGAGATTTTTGGAGTTGCACCCGTTTATACCGGCTTTGGCAGTGTGTCCTTGTTAGCAGCAATATATGCCAAGTATTCCTTAGTTGAAACTAAAGGACGCTCTCTTGAAGAGATTGAAATGTCACTGAACCCCAATTTTTCAGTCAGAGACAAGAGACCATAAATTGATTTCAAAGCTAAGACGACGGAAAAAGATGGGATTGTCATGGGAGGACAATTGTAGAGATGTTTCTTTGGAAGGTTGTGATTGGTGATCCTTGATTCTAAGGTAGCGAAGTTGTGTTCCAGTAAACTCTTATTTCGGTGTACGAAACAGTTTCACATCTTGCCTGCAGAGAGCTCTTTCATACAACATAAATCAAATTTCATTTGATGGCTACTTCAGTTTGCTTATTGTATCACTTGTATACCGAAACTGTATGAAACCTCTACCTGCCCTAGTAGTCTTTCCTTGTCTGATTATGATTCCAAATTGCATATAATATGTAGATGGTTATTCTCCAACCTTAATCACATGTTCTTGAGTGTCTACCACGAACAAGCATGATACACGGGGGGAAAAACGAGTTAACTTGCTAAAAATTTGCTTATTCAACTTGTTCAGAACTCCATACCCAACTTTATCTTTCTGGGCAATTTTGATCGGGCATATGAAAAAACAATTACATCTTTTCAGCTTTAATTCTATCATAGCTATTAGTTTTAATACTTGTTTAGAAAGTGACAAAATACTTTTAATTAAAAAATTAATACATTAAAAATGAATATTTTTTTCAAAAACTCATTGCCAAAAAACACAATCTTGATGGTTTTCAACCTCACAGGCCAGTGGTCGCTGAGATCATGGGATGGTGAGTCCAAGGAGCTGATTGTCTGTACCGGCAGAACCGCTCATCGGTTGGGCCAGTCTGTTTTGGAGCAGTCTTTACTCGTGTTTTTTAAAACCTTAACATTTACCCCTAATTCTTTGTGTTTTTTTTATGCACCGATGATGGCGGTATAGGAGAGAGTTGGCCGTGAGGTTCCTCGGGACAGAAGCTGGTCACACAATCGAGCAATCTTGGAGTTGGCAATTACAATCAATTCCTTAATGTCAGTTTCTGGAGAGGGCAATTAAAGGAACAGCAGCTCTCTCTTACCAGTCACATTTGACATGTGCTCCCTAGGGTTGATACAGACCAGTACAATAAAAAGGAGTTACATCCTATCAATCACACATCTAATGTCTTCAATATTCTACATTTCAACCCTGGGATGTGAGTCGGGAGGATCGGCAGGCAGATCCACTGGTCATGTCTTTTTTATGAGGTACCCCAAAATGATGCCTACCATGCCAACAAGAATGATGTACAGGAAAGGGATGCCTACTCGACTTCTGCTAGAATGATGCCTCAACAGCTCCTGCATACAATTGCACAAATTCATTTTTAACACGGGCTCTGCTGACAACCACTTGAAAAAAAAAAACATTTATTCGCATGTAAAGAATTTATTGGCATTAATAGCCAGGCATGATTAAACATCATATTCACAGTCTCCTTTAAAAGCAGCTAGCAGCTCAGGTAATCAAGTGATGAGGGTCATGAAACTATTTTTTATTATTGCATAATTTGTAGCATCTGCCAGATATGTTTCCTCTTACTTTCCCTGCATTTACTAAAGAATATTGATTTCTTATGGGGTTTTTTTTCTCAGCACCTAATATTTCTTGCAGTAGGAACTGATCTAAAAGTGAAGGGTAGCTCTAAAAGCATTTCAGCACATAAGCTTACATGCTATATTCACATACTGAGTGCCTTACCAGTTCTTGCTGAAGTTGCTTATTTTGCTGAATAGCAGAATTTTTCTCCTCGGTCAGCTTGGAAATCAGAGCCTTTGCCTGAAATCACAATTATCACTTCAAGCTTATGGCCAAGTTTCCCAACCAAATATCGCAACAAGAAACTATAAAGTCAAGTCAATGTCCAAGAAAAAACATAGCAAACTTGTATAAAATTTTGATTTTTGTGCAAGTGATGATGAAATAACACCCAAGAAGAGGGTGTTTGTGATACATCCCATAATGTGGTGAATCTTGAGGGTGCAAAATCGCCAAAGTCATCCAGAGGTTGTGTAAAAAATCAAGAATAGAGGCCAAATCCTACTTACATAATTGTCAATGAATGGGGAACATAAGCAGCTGAAAAGTTGGCTTTTGTAAATGGCTTGGCTGAACATATGATGGCGAGGTGTTTTAGAATCTAATGCAAGGCAGGACTACATAATTATTAAAAAGGTTTGAACTGACTGAACATCTAATGTCGTGCTTTTAAAATCTAATTAGGCAGGACTGCTTCATTATCAAAACTGATTCGAATTACAGGATAGATGGTGAATCTGAGTTACTCCATAATTCACAGGGATTCACCAATCAGCCAAATAAGAGGTTTCTCCCCGATCAAAAGGAAGTGGAGACCCCTTCTAAAAACAACATTTTTACACCGTGACACTTTCACCCCCGATCTAGAGATGCTTGAGAGTTGATGCAATTGAAAAAACAAAACAAAGAAAATATCAAGAATTGGGATTAAATAGGAAAGAGAAAGTTTCCCAAGACAACTAGAGGGTAGGAATGCTGCCAAAAATAGCTGCTCCATAATAGGAATTTTTTTATATATAATGACACTTGTCAAACAGCAAAATAAGAAAATTGACCTTATTAGACTAGCAGTTACTAGATAAACAGCTGAAACCAGGATTTGCACATTTAGTATGTCCAACCATTCATCGCTAAGTTTTTCCAACAATTTGGGTTCAAAAATAATTGACAAAAGAAAAAGAACGGCATACCTCATATGAGTTTTCTTCAGGCTGTGGTCTCTGAACATGAGACCTTGAAACCTACAAAAATGATTCACATGATAGGGACACAATCTATTAAACTTAAGTGGGCAAACATAAAGACCAAACCTGACAATAATTCAATTCAAAGACCGGAGCATCAGACACTCACAGCTGACTGTTCAGAGACGCTATAATTCCCATTATCTGACACAGAAGCTCTAGGCGAAGAACCTTCCTCTGATTCTTCACGCACCGGTGACGGTGGTCCAGGACGAGCAACATAAACAACCCTCAATTTGCACTCTTCAACTTCATGCCCCGCCTCCTTGTTGAACTGCAAAATGCAGTGCATTAAAAATCCATTTGCACAACCAATTAAACCAAAAACAGAAATACTCAGCAAAATTATATCACTACCATCTCTGGAGTAATATCCTTTGCTGCAGCTCCAGGACTTGTAATTACACTCTGAAGTAAGAACTTGTCCTTGCATTGCATATCAAGTGGCATCTCCTTTTGTGCTTGCATTGTGACTAACACGAAACACACAAATTTAGCAAGATACGAATAGTAAAATTAATAATAGATACGAATAGTAAATTAATAATAGATATGAATAGTAAAAGTAATAATAATTAAAGAGCAAAAATGAAGAGGGAAACCTATAACATCACAGGTAGACCTTGGCAACACAACTCCTGTGTTAGGCCTAACACAATATTTCTTTGGATTTGTTGTCTTGACCTAAAATAATTAAACATGCAAATCAATTTTATCAAACAAATCCAGTTATTATTATAAAAAAATGAGATTAACTAACTAATCATTACCTTAAAAGCAACATAATTGTCACTTTTATTTAGCAACAGAAGAGAACACGAGATCTGCTTCTTTAATTCAACTGCAAGAATCATAAAAATTAAAAGATGAAAAAAGATCTTCAAAGAAAAGGAAAGCGATATAATTTATTTACAAAACGGTACGTACAAGGAAATTGGAGCTCTCGAGGCTCGATGCTGAGAAGTTCGTAGGTAGTCATTTTGATGGGATCGGCGAGAGAGTCACCGGAGTTAGAAGCGAAAGGTAGTTTCATACAGCCTGAAAGTTTGGTTTTACGATGAGAGAGAGAGAGCAGAGAACAAATGGGAGCGAGAAAGGGATTAGTAGAAAAGAAGAAGAAATGGTAAAGTAACAACGTTACTTGCGTAGGACAGTGATGTCACGTCGGTGTTTTTTTTTATTTTCTTTGTTGCATACAGCCGGGTGGCTGTTTGGTAACGCCTGTGGATCGGAAATACATGAGGTGCTTTTCTTAACTTACGTGTACTTTGAAAAACACCAAACCAAACGCTGCCTTAATTTTGGTTAGGTTAACTTATTGTTGCCGATGCGTCCATCTCTAACGCATCTGCCACTCTGCATTGCATATCATTATTGTAATGGCTGATTCGAATTTCGGGGTGTTTTACAGTCGGTTTCAACAATATTTTCGGGAAAAAATTATTTTTTTTATTTTTTATTTTAAATTAAAAATTAAATTTATATTATTTGCACATGGTAATGTAAAAAATAATTTTTAAAAAATAAAAAATATATTATCTTAATATATTTTTGAGCAAAAAATATTTTCAAACAAATCTTAACTATACTTAATTAATTTTTTAATCATGCATAAATAAAAAAGATTCTTAATAATGACACTTTAGCATGCGTAATTACTATCAAGATTATAAGTTAATTACTTGATTAATTAAACAGATTTTGAAAAACACATATATTAATTAATCAAATTACAAAATACATGATTATAGATAAATAATTTTTAATAATAATCGGAATAAATAAATTAGGTAAATTTAGTTTTGATGCCTTGAAGAGAGCGTCGTGTTCGTCTACCCTCTAGCTAGTCTTTAAGTTGATCGTGGACGTAAGTTATTCAATAATACAGGCATCGTTGTCTTTCCAATTTTATTTTATTTTTATTCCGGAGCTCGCTCAAACTGAAACAATAATGACAACAGTATAAAGTTGAAAATCATCTATATCAGCACAGTGGGAGAAAAAAAAAAGGGAAAAAGAATCATCACAATTAAAAAATAAATAAATTTGGAGCATTGACTACGATGATGGTATTAGTGTGCCGTAGCGGTGCAGCTATTGTTTTATAAAGATTTTATATATTTTATTGGTTTCTGATAAATTGATATTAAAAATAAATTAAAAAAAACAAATAAAATTCTATTTAATTCATACCACTATTCTAGATAGTCATATCACAGGCATGTGGATCCTGAGAATATACGGGACCCACACACACATATCTTTCTCCGTGTACCATAGTTTCAAGTTTCAACCGGACGAAGGAATCTTTAGTTCATGTTTCTGAGTTTGTTTTACGTTATTTTTAAGAATATTTATTTATTTAAAAATATATTATTTTTTTAAAAAAAATATTTTTGATATATAAAAATAATTTATAATAAAAATAAAAAATTCAATTTTTTCAAAATATTTCTATAATGCTATATCAAACAGAAAGTTAAAGTTGACCGTCACTGAAAAAAATGTTGAGGCATCGTTTATAAATATTGTCATATAAATATTATTTTTTAAAAAATATGAACTTGGTAAATTATAAATATTTTTTTCATAAACCCTACCCTTCTTGTAAGAGAAAAATAAAAATTATGAAGTTGACTCGTCTAGAAAATTGAAATTAAGTCCAGCATTTAGGAGGAAAACGCGGCTATATTCTTGAAAGAAAATTCCATTTATGTAAAAGTTACTCCACCTAACGATACTAGTTGGCGGTGCAGATTGGAGTACAGGGATTATACCACCAAGCATAAGAATCCTCGAAACTTGGGCTCAAGGAAAAAAAACAACATGGAGCATCTGTAGAATGTTTTCATGCATCAACATGGAATGAATAACAAGAACTGCTGGGTGGAAACGTTGTCCTGCTGAGAATGGCTTTTTCCAGCCCAGTTCATCCGGAAAATATTTAAAAAATAAAAATAAAAATATTTAATATTATTTTAAAATATTATTTTTTTATTTTAAATAAAAAAAATAATATTTTTAGATTATTTTGATGTGTTGCTATCAAAAATAATTTTAAAAAAATAAAAATAATATTATAATACATTTATAAAAAAAATACTTTCAAAAAACAATGAAAAAAACATTAAACATCATCTCGTGCATTTACTGCTGAACTTGTTTGTCCCGAGTCCTTCACTCCAAAAAATCCAAATCTCCCAATCCATGTCAATATCTAATCACTAATCATTTCAAGCGTCTAGAAAGTGGAACATCGCCTAGATAGCGAGCCATCATAACTCTTCAGTGATATAGGTATTTCTTTATTCATGATTCTTGATACCTTAATTTAGAAATGACAGATATCCTCTGTATTAATATAATTCCGAAAAGTTGACATCTTGCAACTGATATATTCACATATTTGGCAAGCAGTTATAAGTCGTGTATAAAACTAGCAGCCCATATTAAGCTGCCCGGGCTGGGAGCTCAAATGTAAATGTACATAGCTCGCCACAGATAAGAGCACACATTTACTGTGAACAGAGAAGAAAACGGTGCTATTATACCAGGAATTATGCGGTCATGTATACTCCCAAATCCATATTTGAAGCCACGACTCTTGGTGGAGTCTTCGGTGACAGTGAATGGTGCTAACCACCAGAAGCAGCAGAAGAGTGGTGCTGCCGTGATCGAGCAGCTAAACCGGCAAACCAAGCAACACTCATGAGCTGAACACCAAGGATTAGAATCCACCAGGATACCAGGCCCCTAATCATATGCAACATCCATGTTGGAGCACTGAGCTCGGCCCCAAGCTTCAATCCCCTCATCAGCTGTAGCAGCCGATAAGACTCGTACACAACTGGGGTTACCAGCCATACTGGTGACTGCCAATGCCAGGTCAGCAGCTCGGTCAGAATCTGTACAGATAAAAGCAGCATGTAAGGACCCAGCAGAACTGCAAATGGGATAAAAGGCAGCTGGGGTTGGAGGATGCCCTTTTGAGATCCCAGTAACGTCATCAAAGGAATCACAAAACCAGAAATACTTGCAACCATGTTCCAAAATTTGTAGCTCAAAGGAGGCTTGCTATTGCAGGTTTGTGACTGGTTTTGGGGCCGAGAACAAGAATCAGCCATTAGAAGAAAAAGGGTAGCACCGAGATTGAAGATGCAATCCAGTCCAATCAAGGAAAGAAGGCTGGCTATATTGGGACCAAGGAACACGGAAGATAGAGGCAGCCATAATGTCGGTACCATGCCAGTAGTCAGAAGAAGAGAAGGGCCCAGAAGCCACATCGGCCATTTAAGAAACTGAAATTGCATCAATGACCGATTCTTTGTATCTGAAAGCTCCTCACTGTTGGTTGCTGGTGCTTCATCTGTGTCTTCAGACTTCAAGGTTTCAAATATGTTGCTAGTTTTCTTCAATAAAATACCACCAGCGTCAATGGTAGGAGCATATGTGGCAGGTGTAGGTTCCCATGGAGTCAATTTAGTGCAGCAAACAGTGGTGTGGTTGACATGAATTTTAGGAAATCTGAGACCATGATGTATGTTTAGGTTGCTTAGCAATTTTAGTTTCCTGAGATGGACTTGGTGAACATTAATGGTAGACATTGTAGGAGGAGCTTTAACTAGCGATGCCATCGCTTGATCTGCAATCGAAGCTTTACCAAGTTTGCATATAAAAGATATGGTTTCACTCTCTGAAACATAAAAACAAAGGCCATAAGAACATTTGCCAAATCAAAGAAGATCAAAATTCACAAACCAGTGAGTTCTCTATGGTTTAAACAAACTGCATATTTGTTTAAAATAATTTCCTATACAGCCACCACAATTTCTTCACAGCTAACAAATTCTTTTAACAACTCCAAGCAGCTGAATCACACAGCAACCATAAACTCCAGGCACCGCGACAATTGACTCTTGGGAATTTTACAAGACAATAGCAGATTACAGTGAGTTAATATAGAATCATTTGAAAATAAAACATTGCCAAAATTTACAAAACAGTAGCACCATCAAGCTCCTCACAACTTGGGTTAATAAACTTCAAAATCAGAAATTAATGACAAAATTCAACAATATCCACCATAAAAGTTAGAGAATTGAAAGCCCAATAAGAAACCAGCTTCCATTTTTCAACTCGCCAACTTCAACTACACTCTACAATACAACTACCATAATAATCCCTCTAAAAACTAGAAAGAAACCGATTTTATCAAATAATAAGCAATCGTTGAAAAAAGAAACATCTAAAAAGTAAAAACATGTAATCAGGATAAAGGAAAGGAAAAGAAACTTGAAATTGAGGTTTACCTTCTGAGAGAAAGGAAGAGAAATCTTGCTGCGTTGATTATGCGAAGAAAGGTACTGTAGATTTTATTTTTTTTGAGCTTAAATCTCTGAAGGACCGATTTTTTTCGTGAAATGAAACCTGCAAGTCCAAGAGGACCCAAAACACATTAAAGCCTATCCCGGCTAATTTCTAGTTCATAGCACTGGATAGTATGGGCTCGGGTGGGTTCAGTGGGTAACAAAAAAAAATCTTCCTAATTGTTTGAGACGCGGTTCGACAAGCCGCCTGGTGATCCATTGATTCAAGGCTTGGCCGAGACAGGGTAAATGAAAATTTCCGGGTTTTGTTTTACAAAGATTATGTAATTTCAGATTTTTCTTTTTTAAAAAATAAAAATAATATGTTGGTCAACCCACTTGACCCTCACCTGAATCTTAAATAAGATAGACCTTGGAAATAAAAAATAAATTAGCTTACCCCTTTTCACATTCATCCCTGTATTCGATATGCCGACTTTAATTACATGACTTCGGTCTGTTTCATGAAAATTTATACGTTTAGATGGCCCGTGCTTTCTTGAAAAAATAAACGTTCAAGCGATCACGATTTTTTTTAATTATAAATCACAAATAAAAAATAATTATTCATGTATTTAATTAATATATTTTAAATAATCTAAAATGAAATTGAACACCTACTATGCTAAGTAGGATAATCGTTTTATAGCTATATAAAAAAAATAAACAATGATGCTGGGAAGCATAAAATTTGATGCTTTAAATAGATTCAAAAGTTAGTGCTATCATCACACGTGGCAACTGGAATTTCCCGGCTACCCCCATTGCTTCAAAGCATATGGGACAGAATCCGGTCTCAACCTTCTCCATCTCATGCTGACTCTTACGTGTGGCCTGTCCACCCATCAAGTAAATATTGTAAAAATTATAATATTATTTCAAAAGAATTGAAAAACACAAAACACCTCTTAAATATATTAGAGAAAAAAAAGACTTTCATGAGTTTATATATCAAATCTTAAAATGAGACAGTAAACAAAAAAAAACAAAAAAAACGAGCTCACACACATAAGTATAACTCGAGTAAAAGTAGACGCCACTTCAATCCAGGGAAGGATTGCAAGGGCTTTGCACCCTCTGCGGCACCCAATTTGAAACCCATGGCCATTTGCTCTTCGAGTGCACCAACTCCAGGACGGTGTCGCATCACGTCTATCAAAAGGCAGCCCCGTCGTGGCCACCTCTTCCTTGGACGCAACTCCTACATATGGCTTGAGAGGAATAATCGAACTTTCCAAAAGGCTAGCCGCCACCCTCACATCACTGTCGAGGACACCCTGCAGCTCATTCAGCTGCGTGTGAATAATTTAAACAGGAAATATGACATCTCGCAGAACCAGCAGCTGAAATGGGGAATAACCGCTGGTCCATGAAGTCTTGCATCGTTGTATCGTCGCCTTCTTTTATCCATCTCCAGCTACAGCCCCAGAGATTCTTCGTAAAAGGCCTGACACCCACCGGCAGCAACAGTAGCGAAGGGTTTGCTGTTGCTTACCTTGATCAGTGCCCATGCAGAAGTCGGCGGCAGGCCTTTAGTCGTTGGGCTTCTCTTTTCCTTCCTTGCTCACGGCCCCGTACCTATCACGCCCGTTTGGTTTCTGTAATGCCTCGAAAGGCCTTCTTTCTTTTTTTGAGCGGAAGGTCCCCTTCTGTTTAAGCTTGGGCCCCCACTGTAACCGAGCTAGCAACAGGCCACTGAACAGTTTTTAATTACTGTGAATATCAAGGCTAACATATATTAATGAGTGAAAGCTGTAGCTCGAGTCATGTACTCATATTAATTTTATAAAATACAAAATAAAATAAAATTTATAATTTTAAATCAATAAAATAATAAGAAAATAAAAAAAAATATTACAATAATATTAGGGCAGGTTAATTAAATTGCCATTCAATTTCATTGATTTTCTTTTACTTTAATAGTTTGCCTTTCAATCCTTCCTTTACTCAACGAGATTAATTAAATTTCCTTTAATTTGGTGATATGAGGGCAGGTTAAAAATAAAAATTAGGATGGAAAAAACATCACCATAACAATTCACAATGCCACAAGCCCTAGTCTACATGGGTTCTTACACCGCACATCTTGACTGTTTCTGTTTTTTGTATACAAATTAGGAAATTAGCACACATAGAGTAAATTAACGCAACAACAATTTTTTTTGGAAAGATAACATATTTTTTTATGTCAATGTTTTAAACCACAATATTTAATTAAATATTGCATTACTGGAATTAAATTCAAGACTAATAGGTTGACCGATTCACAATAGTCAGTTAAATCAATTGACCACTTCAAAAAATAACAAGAAAAAATAAAAATCTGCTAAAATTGAGCCTCCCATAATTATTATTATTTTTCAAATCTAAAGATCTAACGGTTAAAATACAAATTTCATAGCTATTGAAAAGAAAATATACTGCGCTAATATAAAGAAAAATCCGCTTTTTACATGACTCGACATAATATTTCCTATAATTAATAAATAGTATTTATATTATATAGCGGTCTTTGCTCAAATAACCCTACTTTAAACAACAAAATTCATTATTCTACCAGAATTAAAAAGAAAAAGATTCTGATAGGATAATTACATTTTTATATATAATTAAAATCATTAGAGTTTTTAAGAATATTTATTAATTATTTAAATAACAACTTTATTTCAAGATGAAACCACCGTTGAAGAAAAAGACTAAGGAAAGCCTAAAGATTGAAGTCCAAGCGTAGGCCCCAAAAGAATGCTAGAAGTGCATGTCGCTGTAATGCGCTGTTTGGTCAAGGGACTGAAACGCAGTTCGGCTAAAATTCAAAAAAATTATATATTTAAAATAAAAAATTTTATTTCGTTTAGATTATTTTGATGTGATGATTTTAAAAATAAATTTTAAAAATAAAAAATATTATCTTGATATATTTCGCACAAAAAATTTTTAAAAGTTACACTGCTGTAGTCCCAAACATGCGCGTTTTGTGTTTGGAAATAATGGGAAGGAACATTCTCGATCATTTAGGTGGTTCCTCAGGTAAAGATAGATCGTGATTAGACCAAAACTGAATCAAATAATTTTTCCTTACTTTTGTATGATTACATCAAATCAAACAGTTACAGTTGTAACTAATTAATTTCCTGCACTATCTTGTGGACCAAAAAAATATTTTTAATAATTACTGAAATTTAAATAATTAATAGATTTTACTGTTTAAAAATGAAACAAAACAAAATATCTACCTATGCAATATTTGATATAATAAAACATATCAACACATTATATTATAACAACATAAACATTGAAGCTTTAATATCTAAAAATATCATTATTATTACTGCTAAAACAATAAAAATTATTAAATTATCCTGATAAAAATATTAAAAACATAAAAAAAAGAGGAAGCAATAAAAAAAATAAAATTATTATTCTTATCGCGTTGTTAATAATAGAGAAAAAATTCAATCAAAGAAAAAAAATGTCAATAACTTTAATAAATAACAAAAAATGAAAATAAAATAAAATTATAAACAAATATAATAATTTGATTGACAAAATAAACAAATAAAAATAAAAAAAACAATCAAACTAAATAAAAATGAAAAATAAATAGATAAAGCAAAAAAATTAATTTATAATTCACACCAGGCAGGGGTTCAATCCCTGCCCTCCTTGGACATAAGTGCACCTGTTTTCCAGTGAGTTATAGGCCTTTCATTGTGTCTTCCTGTTCATAAATATATAATCATCATAAAAACATCAAACCAAACCTACCCGAACGACCCAAAAACTAAGCAACATTTTGTAATCCACAACAATGATTATGCTCACATGCTACAGTACTTGATTCTGATATATTTTAGTATATAGTATAATATTTTTTATATTATCATTATCTGTGAATCTTGATTATATTAAAATGAACTTATGATAGTAAAATAGAGAAAAATATTGTTTATGTTTTTAAATCATGTATTTTTAAAACTATAAAATATAATGCTCGTCATCATAAGTCTTGGATTATTTTTAAATAATTATTACAATTAACAAGAATAAACCTGGACGATAACAAGTCTTTGATTTTAAAAAAATCTAAAAGAATCTCAGGCAAAACACATAATATTAAAAAGGTTACTCTGCAAAACTTATTATAAAGTATTTTGTAATAAAAAGGATAAATGACAGAGTTTTAAATGTATTATAAAATCTTTCAGGAAAATATAAGAAGACATTAACTTACAAGAAAGAAAAACTTAAAAACTAAACTTACTGTTTTAATAAAAATATCATAGAACTTATCAGTCAATTATCTTTACAAAAATGAACTTATCTTAAATAACTAATTTCGTCTTTTTTTTTAGAGAGATTGCGAGCTTGTTGCATTAAGAAATGAAGGAGAAACGATGTTTCGATCTAATTAAGCTCCACCCTTTTCTCATGCCATGTGGCGTGGATTGATTTAGGCTAGTACGGTGAAATTGAAACAGGAAATAAAAGAAGAAAAAAACATAAATTATTGGTAATATTTTGATCTATTGTTCACGCACACACAATCCACTGTACACTGGATATTTAATCTCCTGCATCTCAGTTGCACGCACGCCTACAATCAAAAGGTCAATACAAAAATTAGTAAAAAAGCTAAAACAGTGTTCATGCTGCAATCACGGCAAAAAAGTGTTTTAAGAATGAAAAGGAGACCATAGGTTCACGCTGCAATCACAACAAAGATCAAACGATCTCACCAAATATCTAAAAGCAATCCAATTCCCAACAAGAATAAGGAGCAAATAAAGGGGAACAAATGCTAATTTTGTTATAAATACATATTGGAACACTTAGATTTCCATTAAATTGTATTTATATTTATTGAATGTCCATTACTCTTGAGGAACACTTGGATTTCCATTAAATTGTATTTTTATTACTCTTGAGGGACACTTGGATTTCCATAATCCTTGAGTTCATTTCCTTCTCCTATAAATAGATCACTTGTCTTGTATTTCTTACACACAAAATTTTTGAAATAATAGAAGAGCACATATTAAGCAAGCAAGGTATTTCTCTCTTTTTCTTCTCCTTATATATTGATGTTATGTTCTTCTATGTTAATTATTTATCCTTTTATAACAATTATATTGATGCTATGCCTATATTCTTCTATGTTAATTATTTATCCTTTTTATAACACGTTATCAGCACGAATCTCTAACCATCTTATATCAATTTTAATATATTTGTTTTTCATTATTGTAATTTATTTTTGGCAAATTTTCTTTCACTATTATTCATAGAAAGAGATTTATCGTTCCCGAAGAACGAATATTATAAGTTCCTGAAGAACTAGTATTATATGTTCCTGAAGAACTAAATAAATTAAAAATAGTTCCTGGAGAACTACTTCATAAGTTCCTGAAGAACTAGTATCATAAGTTCCTGAAGAACTAATAAATTAAAAACAATTCCTGAAGAATTAAATAAATTAAATACAGTTCCTGAAGAACTAGTATTTCTATAGCTAAATAAATAGCAATCTTAAAGGACTGTTTTTATTTTCTTTTCTTTTATATTCATGATTTTATTTAATAATTTATTTCTTGTTTTCATAGATAAAGATAATGGCAAATCTGACGAAACTTGAATTTTCCGCTCTCGATATCTCTGGAAATAATTATTTGTCATGGATCCTTGACGCCGAGATTCATCTGGAAGCCATGAATCTTGGAGAGACCATCAAAGAAGGAAATAACGCATCCCTGCAGGATCGTGCAAAAGCAATGATATTCATTCGTCACCATATCCATGAAGGATTGAAAAGTGAATATCTCACAATAAAAGACCCTCTTGTTATGTGGCAAAATCTAAAGGAAAGATATGACCACCAAAAGTTTACCATACTTCCTCAAGCTCGTTATGATTGGTTGCACCTGAGGTTGCAAGATTTTAAATCGGTTAGTGAATATAATTCAGCTCTTTTCAAAATTACCTCTCAACTGAAATTGTGTGGTGAAAATATCACAGAAGACCAAATGTTAGAGAAAACTTTCTCTACTTTTCATGCCTCAAATATTGTCCTGCAGCAACAATATAGAGAGCGTAATTTCAAAAGGTACTCGGAATTGATTTCATGTCTTCTTGTGGCTGAACGGAATAATGAGCTTTTGATGAAAAATCATCAATCTCATCCTACAGGTTCTAAACCATTCCCTGAAGTGAATGGAACCTTTGTCCAAAAGACAAGAAAGAACCAAGGATATAGGTATGGAAGAGGTCAATGGAAAAGGAGAAGAGATAATCCTTCTAAAGGCAACCCACCATACCACCAGAAGTGGAGACACAATGAACTCAACCAAGGAAAGGGCAAGAATGTGCATAAACCAGAAGATAAGTGTCATAGGTGTGGTATGCATGGTCATTGGTCAGCGTGACTGTCGTACACCAAAACATCTTACAGATTTATATCAAGCCTCTCTGAAACAAAATACAGTCGAGACTAATTTTATTCATAAAAATGATTCTGAAAATCATAATGCTTGTATTGATGTCAATACTTATCTTGATGTTTCTGACTTCTTTGAAAACTCAGATAAGATAAAAAACATGCTCGATGGTGGAATAGATGATTAAGAGTTTTTATTTGTATTAAAATATTTATGTTCTTATGTTTACAATAAGCTTAGTGGTGGAATAGATGATTAAGAGTTTTTATTTGTATTAAAATATCTATGTTCTTATGTTTACAATAAACATTTTCAGTTTGGTTCAAGTTTAATAATAAACTTTGATTATCTTTTGAATAGTGACATGGCTTTTCATGATGGAGATTTATGTCTAGCAGACAGTGCAACAACGCACACAATTCTTAAGGAAAATAAATACTTTGAGTATTTGACATTAACCAAAGCTAATGTCACTACAATATCAGGTCCAGCAGACATGATTAAAGGCTCTGGAAAAGCTAATATTGTGTTACCAAATAACACAAGATTGAGCATCAAAGATGCATTATATTCACTTGAGTCTAGAAGAAATTTACTCAGTTTTAAGGATATACGTGCTAATGGTTATCATATTGAAACAACAGATGAAGATAGAAAAGAATATCTTTATATTACTACACGTATTTCAGGCCAGAAGCTTGTACTTGAGAAACTACCTGCTTTCTCTTCCGGAATTTATTATACGATCATGAAATCTATTGAATCAAATGTTGTGATACACCAGAAGTGTTCCGACCCAAAACAATTTATGCTTTGGCATGATCGACTTGGGCATCCAGGATCAATAATGATGAGACGAATTATTGAGAATACACATGGGCATCCTTTAAAGAACCTGAAGATTCTTTTACCAAGTGAAAATCCATGTGCTGCATGTTCTCAAGGTAAATTAATTACCAAACCATCTCCATCAAAGGTTCTTATAGAATCACCATCTTTTCTTGAAAGAATTCAAGGAGATATATGTGGGCCTATTCATCCACCATGTGGACCTTTTAGATATTTTATGGTATTGATTGATGCATCAAGTAAATGGTCACATGTTTGTTTGCTTTCAAGCCGAAATATTGCATTTGCTAGATTAATGGCACAGATTATCAGACTACGAGCACAATTTCCTGATTATCCTATCAAGAAAATTCGACTAGACAATGCTGGTGAGTTTACTTCCCAAGCATTTGATAGTTTTTGCACTTCTATTGGTATTGATGTTGAACACCCTGTTGCTCATGTACATACTCAAAATGGTCTAGCAGAATCATTTATAAAGCGACTTCAATTAATTGCAAGACCATTGCTTATGAAATCAAAATTGCCTACATCTGTCTGGGGACATGCTATATTACATGCTGCATCACTAGTTAGAATTAGACCAAGTGCTTACCATAATTATTCTCCTTTACAACTTGTTTATGGTATACCACCAAATATATTTCATCTATGAATTTCTGGTTGTGCGGTATATGTGCTTGTAGCACCCTCGCAAAGAACTAAAATGGGTTCATAAAGAACTAAAATGGGTCCACAAAGAAGAATAAGAATTTATGTTGGTTTTGATTCTCCATCTATTATTAGATTCCTTGAACCTTTGACTGATGATGTTTTTGAGGCACGTTTGAAGATCGCCATTTTGATGAGAATATTTTCCCATCATTAGGAAAACAAATTCGATTGCTCAAGCACGATAAGAAAGTACTTGGAATAACCCGAAGTTATCTCATTTTGATCCAAGGACAAATCAATGTGAACTTGAAGTTCAAAGGATAATTCATTTACAAAATGTTGCAAATCAATTACCGGATGTTTTCACCAGCAGTGAAAAGGTAGTTAAATCTCATATTCCTGCTGCAAATGCTCCATTTAGAATTGAAATTCCTGAAGAGACAAAGGTCAACATAGCAACAGAATGAATCTATACCACGCTCAAGCGCTGAAGACCTATTGGAGCCAAAGATAAAAATCCTAGAAAGCAAAAACTCCAACGAGTAGATGATGGTACCCTTGGAGAGTCCTCATCTATAAAACAAACATCATCTCTTATGTCCAAATCATCTCCTAATACTCGATCCTCCCAAGAGAGACCTCTTGAAGAGAACCAGGTACTTGGAAATAATGAGATCTCCATAAATTATGTTCATACAGGAGAGATTTTGGAACGAGATAAAATTATCATAGATGATGTATTTGCATTTAAGGTTGCTTTTAGCATCACCAGAAGTGATGATGAATTTGAACCACAAACTGTTGAAGAATGTCGACATAGAAATGATTGGCCAATGTGGAAAGAAGCAATCCAAACAGAGTTGAACTCACTTGCAAAACGTGAAGTATTTGGACCTGTAGTCCATACACCTAAAGGTATTATACCTGTTGGATATAAGTGGGTTTTTGTTAGAAAACGCAATGAGAACAATGAAATTGTGCGATATAAGGCACGACTTGTTGCACAAGGTTTCTCGCGAGACTCGGTATTGATTATGAGGAAACTTATTCTCCAGTGATGGATGCAATCACTTTTAGATTTTTAATTGGATTAGTGGTCTCAGAAAAGTTAGATATGCGTTTAATGGATGTAGTCGCAGCATATCTATATGGATCATTAGATAAAGACATCCATATGAAAATCCCTGAAGGATTTACAATGCCTAAAGATTTTTGTAATGAACCCAGAAGTGTTTATTCTATTAAATTACAAAAATCTTTATATGGGTTAAAGCAATCTGGTCGAATGTGGTATAATCGTCTTAATGAATACCTCTTAAAACGAGGGTTTGAGAATGACGAGATTTGTCCATGCATTTTTATTAAGAAAACAATATCTGGATTTGCTATTATTGCAGTATATGTTGATGATTTAAATATTATTGGTACTCCTGAAGAGCTCACAGAAACTGCAGCCTATTTGAAAAATGAATTTGAGATGAAAGATCTCGGAAAGACAAAATTTTGTCTTGGTATACAGATTGAACATGTTTCAAATGGAATATTTGTACATCAATCGATGTATACAGAAAAGGTCCTAAAGCGTTTTTATATGGAAAATGCTCATCCTTTGAGTACACCTATGATTGTTCGGTCACTTGATGCAAAAAATGATCCTTTTCGACCTCCAGAAGAGGATGAAGAAATTCTTGGTCCTGAAGTGCCATATCTTAGTGCTATTGGAGCACTTATGTATCTTGCAAATTGTACAAGACCAGATATATCTTTTGCAGTAAATTTATTGGCAAGATATAGTTCTACTCCCACAAAAAGACATTGGAATGGAGTCAAACATATATTCCGCTATCTCCGCGGAACAACCAAAATGGGGTTATTTTATTATGGATCAAATTCACAATTGATTGGATATGCAGATGCAGGTTATCTCTCTGATCCTCACAAAGGGAGATCACAAACAGGTTATCTATTTACCTATGGCGGTACTGCAATTTCTTGGAGATCTGTCAAACAATCATTAGTGGCTACTTCATCAAATCATTCAGAGATTATCGCGATACATGAAGCAAGTCGAGAATGTATATGGCTAAGATCAATTATCCAGCACATTAAGAGAAAATGTGGATTGTCAGCCATTCACCATAGTCCCACAATATTGTTTGAAGACAATGCTGCCTGTATCACTCAACTCAGAGGAGGCTATATTAAAGGAGACAAAACAAAGCATATCTCACCAAAGTTCTTTTATACTCACGAGCTCCAACAAAAGGGAGAAATTGATATCAAACAAATCAGGTCAAGTGATAATTTAGCAGACTTATTTACAAAGTCCTTACCGGCCTCAACTTTCAAGAAACTTGTCCATAATATTGGAATGCGACATCTTAAAGATTTGTCATAAGACATGTACTTTTGAGGGGAAGTCAATGCAAATTGTACTCTTTTTCCTTCGCTTAGGTTTTTTCCCACTGGGTTTTCCTTTGCAAGGTTTTAATGAGGCAATTTGACATTGTTTTAATGAATCCTGAAGTATTCATATATGGATCTTGAAGTATCTATATAAAGTTCTCCTTTATATTTTAAAATACATGGTCATTCAAGGGGAAGTGTTATAAATATATATTGGAACACTTAGATTTCCATTAAATTATATTTATATTTATTGAATGTCCATTACTCTTGAGGAACACTTGGATTTCCATTAAATTGTATTTTTATTACTCTTGAGGGACACTTGGATTTCCATAATCCTTGAGTTCATTTCCTTCTCCTATAAATAGATCACTTGTCTTGTATTTCTTACACACAAAATTTTTGAAATAATAGAAGAGCACATATTAAGCAAGCAAGGTATTTCTCTCTTGTTTCTTCTCCTTATATATTGATGTTATGTTCTTCTATGTTAATTATTTATCCTTTTATAACAATTATATTGATGCTATGTCTATATT